>OY282558.1:213666498-214266498 GCA_958295665.1 Tipula vernalis | reverse complement strand
GAAATCTTCTTAGTTTTTTATTCCTCTCTTCGTAATTTTCGTAATGGTTTCAAGAATACTAATTTATGATTTCACCATTACGATTACGAAAATATTGTGCATTACGAAAATTTTCGTAATGTTTGAAGACAGGGCATTTAAAATAATAAAACAAAATTGTTCCAAATGAACTTAATGAATGATAAAAATCACACTTAAAATTACACATTGCATTAATTAATTTCCAATAATTACAATTTTAACAAATAAATATAAAAGTTAAATAGGCAATATAGCTTTAAATAACATATTTTCGTTGTATTGAATCCCATATTCCATTTTTGTCTGCTATAGCCAATTGCCAATTATGAAAAATCTCATACCCTTACACGTATTGTTTAAAATTAGAAAGTGGTGAAGCATTAAAAAAAATATCCCAAGATTTAGGTATACTATACGACATGTAAATACAAAAATTTAAAAGAAAATATCCTTTTGTTCTAGTTAGGTAGTAAACAAAACCGAATGCATATAAGTTGTTATATACATCGTTATCTCGAAATAAATAATACATATTTTTAAGAACACGTGAAACAAAGAAAAAAAAGGTACGCTTTTGCTTTCACTTTTTTATAAAATATTGAGAATAGAAAATATTGAGTTTTATGAACATCGATATAATTAACACAAAAATCCAAATGATTTCATTACGAAATGCAATGGGAAACGAAAAAACCATTACGAAAATTTTAGTAACGTTCCGTTGCGAATATTTTCGTAATCTGATTTCAAGAATACGATTTTAGAGTTTTCGTAATACTTTGACACTAACTCGCAATACGAAAGTTTTCGTAATGGTTCAAGAATAGCACCCCAGAAGATTAAATGAAGGCTAGGAGTCTGCCAACACAAAAGTATCATTTTTTTAAGAAAAACTTTATGATTTCCGAACGTTTTTTGGTGTAGTACCTGCATAGTAAATTTTATAATTTAACTAATCTACTGCAAAACAATAAACAGAACAACAATTACAAACAACAATAAAAATCTTGGGAATGACATAATGTTATTATCATGATTTTATGGCTATATTATGTCGTATTTACTGTTTCACCTCGGTAATCGTATTCGATATGGTTATCGTATACCATTCTCTTCAAATAACCTAAAAGAAAGAAATCTGAAGGGATGTAACACCGTCGATTCTGCTATTTTCGGACTAGAAGCATCGATGTTCATACCTTCCGATTAGTTCCACAAAAATAAATTATGAGCTTGTTTCAATTGGCTTCACAAAAGGTTAGTTCTAGGCGGCGATAATTCTAACGCATAGTTCTGATAGATTTTCTACCATTTTGTCTGTTAATGAATAGTTTGACGTTTCAAAAGTATTCCTATGTTGACAATTGGAATTATTTTTAGAACATGAGCGAAACAAATGGCGATAATTTATTTAGATTAAGCAATTCAAATTGAATGTTTTTGATAAAAATTTATAGGCTAATATACTGAGAAGTCCAACTTTTCGACAACTCTGACAAGTCCGACTTCTCGACAATTCGAAGTTTCGGGCAAGACTGACATCCCGACAAGTCTGAAATACCGGCAGGTCAATTTCCGAAACCAATGCTTTACCCGTTCCATAATTTACATTCTCAACAGGTCCGATTTCATCAAATAAGCCTCAAGCATCATTTTACTGGGTATAATGTGTATGGTTAATAAAACTAAAGCTGTTCCAAGGTTTAACTAGTTTACGGTTATATGTACATACATATTACACATTTTTTCTTATTTTAATCATCAATATAATATCCTCTAATTTTATGAACTTCATCCAATGATTTTCCAATATTTCATTAAAACGTTTTTCAAACACTTCAAAATGTGTGTTTATTTCTGCTATTACCTCATCATTCGACGCAATCTCGCAAATCTTCGAATCAATTCGAAGTGTAGTTGATGCAACTTTCCCATCACTATTGTTGTCTTATGAGCGCGTTGGTGCATTGTCTTGAAGAAAGAGAGTTGTTTCCTCGTCAAATATGTTGGTTTTGTCTTGAATGCATCTTTCAGTTTATGCATTGACGCACTATAATAGTCGATAATGATTTGTTTTTGTTTTTCTAGATAGTCGATGAGCAATGTCTGGTGGGTGTCCCAATAAATAGTGACTATAACCTTACCACCTGATTTTTGGATTTTTGGTCAGTTTTGACCAGGTTCCACACGGAGTGCAAACTATTGTTCAATGAATTACACCACGAATTTGAAATTTATCCATTCTTCATTAAATGCAGAACACGACAATTTTGTTGCTTGGGTCAACTTGAAAATGCAAAAGGCGCCTAATAAAAGATTCTATTTTCGAAATTTAAAATTATTTTTAATAGTTTAATTACAACACCATCTAAATGTCAATACAGGAAACTTTTCAGCATTCAAAAAATTTTATGAATCGAATTACGAATATTTCCTTACCCACTCAAATAACGTTTGTTATTTGATTTTTTGTTAATTTCCATTTGGCATTTCTAGCACTCCGTTTTTATTGTAGGTGAAAATTGGTTTTACGAAATAAAATCTAGTGTCATATAACCTGTACATATTAGCGACAATGAACAAATTAGTCATTGTTGCTGAGTCGACAGCTATTGCTATTTTACATAAACTATAAGATTAGCTAAAGATGAGTTAGAGACCAAACACAGAAGCAGGACTAATTCGGACTAAATCAAAATTTAAGAAATATTCAGATTTTTTTCAGCATGGAAGCTTTTCAATTTGTAAGTGTAAACAATCCGCAAAGCTAACACAGAGGTGAATACCTTAATATTGTAGCAAAGACTGAATTCAGCCCGTCACAGCCATAGTTTTTTCATTATTTCAAATGAATAAGGTAACACCATTTGCTCTTATCGTTCCACTTCTTTATCGAAACCAGCTGAAGAGAGTTGAAATAAAGTTGAAATATAAACGAACTGGTTCCTGGTTACCTTTATGTTAAAGTCAATACTAAAGGAGCACATCGCCAAATCCGTACATTCTTATGTTAGATGTTCTTGTGATTATTTTTCAAAGTAAAGAAAAATTATCAAAACCGTATCGAATTGGGCAGTTATTTAACTGAATGTTCGTGAGAATCAAAGAATGATAACCAGATGTCGATGTTAATGTGCCTAAATGAATTAAATTGTATTTTAGAGTATTACTCTCGAGATTTTTACTCTGAAATGGACAATTAGGTTAACCTATATATAGTAAGCCTTTAACTAAGTCTTTAAGCATTAAAAGTAGGTTTTTGTGCCCTATTTTATTGCGAATCTGCGTTGTTGATAAACAAATTACTTTGTCACACAAGCAACGTATTTTTCCATTGACAATTATTATGATTGACTGTAAACAATAACCAAAAGCGTTGTTTTTTTTCAACACAAAAACTTTTCGTTAGGTTCGCGTAACAGCTGGCCTCGAGTTACCAATTTCCTTGCTTGAAGGGTATAGTAGCACTTGCCTCTCATTATACACAGTATTATACTTAATTTCGGTTTCACCTACAAAGTTACTAATTAAAACTTCGTTGGGCACTTAATCGATTGAGTTAGGTCAGCATCAACAATTTGTTTAGTACATATTACTTATTACGAAACGTTTAGCATCCTTGATTTATATTTACTGATAATTGTATCTGTTATTTAATTGACTTTTGGTTTTTTTACGTGATATCATTTCCAATTAAGATTTTTTTTTTTTCGTTTATTTACTTAAAACGCTTACGTAAAGAAACAAAACCAGTTATCTCGACCTATCTTAATACCGTGAATACATTTAAATATTTATAAACAAAATCCATAATTGAATGAAACAAACTCGAAATCATGTATCTCCCTCCAATAAAAAAAAATCTAAAACAAATTGCATGCTTGATTAGAATTTAGTTAAATTAAATGATTTTAATTTGATTTTTACGTGTACTCTACGAGGCATATAATTATTATTATAAGTCGTCTTACTATATAAGGTAAATAACAATTACAAATAATCAAGATTAATTGTTTTTATCTGAAAAACGATTAAAACTAAATTTGCGTGATTTTATCATTATTTAATCAGTTATTTGGCTCGCTTATCTTGTGCCTTGTTTTTAAATAAACGACCACATGTTCCTTCCTTATTGTAAGTATGTATATCGATTTACAACTAAACAGAACATACTTATTTTTTGTAAACAACTTACTTATTTGCTGAACAGTTCAGTCACATAAATCGTAAATATTGTAATTGTCAGAATAAAAACTCTTAAATTGATTTTCATAATCGATTACGTTTTTTTCTTTTATTTTTTATTTTAGGAGACTAAGTAAGTGTATAAAGACATTTTGAAATATGTTTATTTTGTCATCTTAAAAAAAAAATCATGACTGAGTCACTCACGTGTTTACAATTTTAATTTTCATTTCTTTTTTGTGATATACAACAATATTACGCGATTTTGATCAAGACGATTTTATTTAATTTTTAATCAGTTTTCAAACGCATTTACATTGTGCCGGTAGTGTTTATTGATTTAATAATTTAATTTATGTTTAAAGTTAAAAGTAAAAAATTTAACTCTTACCTGACTTTATGGGAGCAACAGTTATTTAATTGGGCTGGATAAAATGTTTTTGGTGTGCAAGCGTTCAAGGCTAACGGATAAACTTTAATTTATCTCACATATGAGCCAATGAGTACAATATATGTTTTCTGTTGAGGTGCTAATATACAGCTTTTAAAACCAATTATCGGTTTGGATAATTATAGAATTTTTTCGTTTACGAGTAAGATATGTTTAGGTGAGGATGTCAACCTCACTTTGAATTTACTATTTGACACCTCATCTTTAGGTTGATTGATCAATTAATCAATAAAATAAGGTATGTTCAGGTGAGGTGTTCAACAGTAATTTCTGTACAGGTATTCTTTAAAAATGAAGTTTTTAACAAGTTTCAAAAAATTCTTATTTGGCTGTAAAAGTTTTGCACAATTTTATTGTCTTTGAAAACCTAAATCTAGATGTCTAATGTTTAAATGTTTAAACCCTTCGATTCTTTTTATTAATTTAATCATATTTTTAGATAAATTTATAATTTTCATAAATTGACAAATTCCAAATGTTATTTTATTTTATAATAATACCTAAAGATTTTCAAAAAAATTTAAGTTTTTTACGATTTGATTGACACAAATAATTGTAGCAGTAATTTAAAGAGTTTAGAAATACTTTATCTATTTGGCCAAAATTGGGGGTTATTTTTTTTTTTTGCTGTCATTTTACAATAAGTGCATGATTTCAGAATTTTATATTTTTATAAATTTTAAACTCTTCCTCTTATTTTCTTAAATATATACATATTGCAATTTTTTTAGTATTTCATTTACTTTACGAAAACAATCGCGAAGAACAATAAATTATTTTAACCTAAAAAATATACAGACAAAATGTAAATAAATTAATTACGTAAAAGTGCTATTAAAAAACTAAAATAATACAAGACAACAAAAATATTTTTGTGATTAAAAAAAAAAAAGTAAAAGAATTATAAAGTGTGCACATAGAATGGTTGCAACAACACCAAACTATCTAGAAACAATATCGCAACATATATCACTGGATGCTCTAAATAGTAAACGCAACAGTACCTATGTTGATGTTGAATGTGAAAAATTTTTCGACATACCATATAGTGAACAATTTCAGTTCCATGAAAATGAATCTTGTACAAGTTGTCTGCAACTACCAGGTAATTTTTTTTATAGTGTAAATTCATATATTATTACATTTTATTTTAGTATAAAAGTAGAAACATATACTCGTACTCCTACATGAAGCTGTTAAACATAAATTATTTATATCATCTCTAAATTATTCATTGCGATGTGTGTTAAAAAGCGGCTTGATTTAATATTTACTCATTTTTTCGTCTTTAGTTTTCTTTGACTGACGATTCATTCTATTATAAATCAATATTTTATTTTGCGTTTGTGTCGAATTATTTGTTTCTAAAATAACCAAAAAAAAAAAAAATTTCTTAACTCTAAAAATAAATTAAAATCAACAACATGACTCTGGTTACATGAGTTTTTGTTGGCAAGGGCTACCAATCGATTTATGAATTTTATTACAATATTCTGTTTTCCAGAAATTACTGTAATTTAAATTTTTTTTTCCATTAATTGAAAATAATAAAAATGATTTCTTTAAATAAAGATCATTCGCCCAAAACAATATTACAACGATTTAACAGAATGGTTTTCTTAGAGAAATTCATCTTTTCAAATTAACCAGATCAATAAATCTTTAGCTGTGTACCTTTTAATTCGACTCAATCGTTTTGAAATAATCGCCTGAAATCATTGGACACAACAAGGTCAAAGTTTCCACATAAGAGGCTGTGCTTTACATTTATACATTGGACGCAATCTTTAAATTGAATTTACCACACATTTTCAATTAAAGTTCAACATTTTTTGCTCGGAACATTTTTTCTTACAATTTATTTTTGATGGAAAATGCCCATTGCATTTAGAATTGAAAATAATATTTAATTTAAATGCGGATTTTTTTTAACCCTTTGACTAACCGTGTACGCTAATATCTGCACGTAACATCACTGCCATTCTATGTTTGCTTTCCGGGTTTTTTTTATTTAAGCACAAAGATTTAATTTAATTAGAGATTTAATTTTGGAACGGGTTTACGATGAATAAAAAGAAAATCCCAACGAAAACTAACAAGAGACTGCTGAATTAGTTATGGCCGATAACTCGGTTGCTAATTCGTGAAAATGATGAAAATATTGGCTTGGTGGACATGATGGGTTTTAGAAGACGTTAATATTAAATTTGTACATCACACAGACAAATTAATTCTAATAAAGATATTCAATGGCGAGTGGCATCATTTACCTTTCCCACTGCCTAATCGAATTTTTACTTAAATCTCAGATCAAAATGAAACTCCATATGACATTTTACAATCCATAGAAGATTTTTCTAAAATAAAATCTCTATTGAACTGTTTGAGTAAATGGCTAAATTTCATTAGACAGGCCCGATTTTACCTTCATAATTTTTTTAGTTGAGGGTAAAGGTTCACTTCCAAATTTTGCCTTTAACTTTCCAAAATCTACACCAACATTTTTTCAGATTTTTCGGAATACCTGCTTCAGTTTCTACTCCACAACACCATAAAGACCACACATTGAATGTAAAACTAGTGTGTACTTATGTGAATCTTACAAGGTTCCCTTAACAAAACTGACAAATTCAAAAAATTCTAGGTTGTAATACTCTGTGAGACATTAACGAAACCATTTTTTATCGGCAATCATCCTCTTTTTCATCTCCCTTCAAAAACAGAGATACTGAAGATTTTTGAGGGGGTGGTTTTAACCCCTAAAATGGACTTGGTTGCTGATAAAAAACCTGGTTTTGTTAATGTCTCACAGAGTACTACAACTTTTAGGGCCTGCTCGAATACTGTTGTAATTATTTTCTCGTAGTAGTTTTTGGCATATAATTCAGTATAAAACGTACTCATTTGAATTACTACAGTCTTAACGTGTACATTCATAAATACAAAATAATTATATTTCTCAAGGGGCTTGCTGTCTTTTGTTTTTATGCAGATATTGTGGAACGTACAGCAAGCCGCCACAGTTTCTACACAATTCACGATTTTTAATTCCAGATTCCTTGCTTTGGAATGCTTTTTGTTGAACTTTAATTGTTCTAAAGTGATGCACTGATTCCGCTTAACTTACATGGGTACACACTGTCACCCAGAATAATATTCGGAGGAGGACCATTTATTTTTTTAGTAAAAATTGGGTAGTTGTAAAGTACCCGAGTGTCATGAACAGACCCCGGGTACCGAATAAAAACGTCCAAAAATTGCAAATTAGCATCACAAATTGCCTAGCATTGGATGGAATAATCTAATTTCCTGTTTATTTATTGGTCATGCAAATGTACGGGACACAAAATACTAATATGGGTCCCATCGATTGCACCTACTATATTTTTGAATGCAGAAGTTCCAGCTCTTCTGCTAAACAGCAATCCAATATTGTCGAGCACATTTGCTTTTGGTAATTTAATTACCTGTGGCATAATGTTATCCACCGTAAAATCCACCAACTTATGTATGGTTTCTGTAGCGGTTGTTCTCGGTATTCCCATTAAGGCTCCGACCATTCTATGGAGTGTGCCACTGGCTAGCAAAAACAGGAATTCCATTAGTTCAATTTCAGGCGTCTGCCCATGGGTTTTACATTGTAAAAATGTGGATATTTCTCGAAAACTTGTTGCAGAAAATCCTTAAATGTTTTCTAGTTTCATTTTCATTGTGCGCTAAGATTAATGCGATAATGGGGTTATGTCAGTCATCTTGAATTATTACGTTTTTTAACAATATGCCCATAGTATAAAAACAACCTAACTATTATTTGTTGATCATTTTCATTCATTTTTATTAACCGCAATAAAATTTAAATTTGAAATATTATAATTAAAAGCCTTTATAAATTCAAATCGAATTTACACAGCTAATGTCAAAAATTGTATTCGTGCAGCAAAGCGAAAGAAGGAAACAATTGTTGCACAACAAATATCAAAAACTACCACGAGCAAATAATTACCACAGTATTCGAGCAGGCCCTTAATTTTTTGAATTTGACAGTTCAAAAGGTTCCCTTGTTAGTAGAATACAGGTTGGTCGGATATGTTGGATAGAAATTTTAACGCGTTTTTTAAAATTATTTATCTGAAATTTGGAAGACTGAAGAGAAGCAACAGAAAACGAACCAAGTTGAACCTTTCATATTTGATTGTCTGTATGCATTAATTATTTATGTAAAATACATAAAACATTTTTATGGTTTTTTCACCAACCATAAAACGGTGGAGGGGGGGGGGGGGGGGTTCCCCGTATATATGGTCTTAAATCGGGCCGCCGTCATACACAAATCGGTTGCTTGAGATTACTACAATAAGAGTTGTATTAGGCTCGATTCTGCCTTCTAAAATTTTATGTTATGTTATGTTATAGAAGCGAGGAAATAAAATAACAACATGAATTTTATCGTTCCAGAATCGGGTTCATTAACCATTCTGGAATGATAAAATTTGTGATATTATTTTGTTTCTCCGCTTCCTATTCGAATTTGCATTGAAAAAACAAAAACAACATAGAAGTCAGCATCAGGCCCAATACCCGAGGCAAAATTAAAAATCTTTTTCTTTGCAATTTGAATTTTGCCAGTTTAGTTTCGATCTGAGTGAAAATAACGAAAAATTTAATTTTTTTACCAGTCAATCTCATCAAGCTATAGCGACTTCATTCATTACTTTCTATAAATAGAAAAGAACCATTTAGTTAAGTATTAGCGAATTATACGCAAACACACATATTAAACTCTTAATAAATTTCAATTTAATTTTATTTAACGCATAAATACGATTTCTGTTTTGAAATGTTAGGTTTTATCGGTACTTGACCAAGGAATAAATTATAGAGAATTTTGCAAGTTCAGTTTCAATCTGAGTGATAATAACGAAAAATTTAATTTTTCACCAGTTCTCACTCACATCGAAACTGAACTTCAGTTCTTCGATAATATATTCCTTCGTAAAAAAATAATTATTTGGTCAAGTAACGATAAAACCTAACATTTCAAAACAAATCGTATTTATGCGTTAAATAAAATTAAATTGAAATTTATTAAGAGTTTAATATGTGTGTTTGCGTATAATTCGCTAATACTTAACTAAATGGGGGGGTAACGATAAAACCTAACATTTCAAAACAGAAATCGTATTTATGTTAAATAAAATTAAATTGAAATTTATTAAGAGTTTAATATGTGTGTTTGCGTATAATTCGCTAATACTTAACTACATGGTGGGTTTCTATATATATATGTATGATATAGCCTGATGAGATTGACTGGTAAAAAATTAAATTTGTCGTTAATCTCACTCAGATTGAAACTGAACTTGCAAAATTCTCGATAATTTCTTCCTTCGCAAATACGGTTTAGTTCAAAATTTATTTCAAGCACTCCTAAAAATTTAAGACCTATCGTCAAAGAATACATCAAATTCTAAGAAATTTCTATTTTAAAGAAAACCAAACAGACAATTTTGGTTTTAAGACAATAGGTCCTATTCAATGTCTTTCTTTTATCTATTTTGAATGTGTTTCATAATGGATGAAAACTCAATATATAAATGTTTAAATTGCTACACAAACTTATGGCATATTTAAAACTAGTATCAAGTTTACTCAGAAATAATTGCAGCATAGAATAAACGCAGATAGAAGGCACTTCCATAGCCACACATCACAGCCATATTTATTTGACGTGTAGATGAAGATCAAGTTGAAAACCTTCACGTGGTAACTATACCAACTTTGGATTTTGCTTCTTTCTGGATAAAGGAGTGTAAACATGGTCAATCCTGCACAGAAAATAAATAACTGTAGCACTGATAGCTAGTAAAATTGCGTCAAAGGCGATGACGTTTTTTCGGAGGGAAGGTGATGGTCAATATTTTTTAGGATTCTTAAGGATATGTTCACTTGCAAAAGCCCTTATCGGAGTTTTAATATCGGGTTTCATAAAAATCGGCCAATATTGGTCTGCATAAAAATATTCTTTCGCCTGGACATTGGACGTCATACCCTATATAAGTCGTTGGGAGGATGTTTGAACGAATTTATCTTCGAAATGGTTTCTTGTCCACCGTAATTTCCGGATTAATTGGCCGGACTCGGTTAAAATCAGTAAAATAATTGATCGTTTATGCGTTTACTGTCCGGGTTCACTCTATTTTCATCTCGACTCGAGCAAGCAGTCTTACATTCGAAAATCGAATAAGTAACATTTCTGTCGCTTTTTTGTAAACCAATATTTCAGCTATCGAATCTCTTTAGTTACTTACTTAAATAATTTTTGTTAAATTTTGCTAGAATATTTCGTTTAATTAACATTATAAAATTTTTAATTGTTTTAATTTTTGACGAAAATAAATAAAAAAATTTCTTTCTATTTTCAAAAAAAAAAGTCTAAAATGATTAAAGGAAGAACGTGTTATTCTTCCTGAGGAATGCAACTTGGTGCGCCTTCGTCTTAATTATCATTGCCTTCTTTCAAATCCTTTCTTTAGTCGATTCCTTTCCTTGTTGAAGGTGCTCTTCTATAAGTGTTTGCGAGGAACCTGATGTTCATATTGTTGGTCTAATTTCAGTCATGGATTGACTTGACTCCTAGATTTCGGGGTCTGAATGACGACCACCACACTAAATTTAATATTTTTGTTTAATAGTTTGATCTATAAAAGAATTTAAGACGGATACAGCACAACTGGAAAATTTGTGATCGGAAATGAACAAAAATGATAAACGTTATATAGGGTTTTCCATTTTTAATGGCCGAATTTTAAAATTGAATAAAAAACAAACGGAGTGGAGTTTCTACGATATTTGTATTTTCAGTGACAGAACAATCGATGCCATTACTAGCAGGAAATAATATCGTTCAGATGGCCGCTACAGCTTCGCTAAGTGACACGCAAACTTTGGTCCAATCGTCGATGACATTTTGTCATACATGAGGCTCCTCAGCGGCGATTACGCATCTTATGTTGTTAAACCACACGATCTTAGCGGCCAATTAACGTCACTGTTTGGTGATATTACATGCCAAAATAACTTTTCATGCAGTAGAGCGACTGCTTCGTAACTTGGGTAGCAGCAGCGCGGTCGAGTTGAAAAAACATACCTTGGAGGTCCGTATCAAGCAAACAGGTCAACGGAAAAATTTTAATTATCGGCCGAGGACTGCTCCCGTTGACGATTAATAAGCTTGTCCGTCATCATTCTTAAAAGTAGGGTTCGATGTAGTCACCAATCCACAATCCGCACCAAGTAATATTTTTTTTCCGAGTGTAACGGACGCCCCAAGATTTCTTGTTTATTGTTTTCACTCCATCTACGGCAATTTTGTTTGTTTTAAAGCTGTTCATCCATGATCCTAGCCACTGAAGATGATTTTTCTTCGCGTCAGCATATGTACGGCGCAATAAGTGGTCGTATGGGTTGAGTTATGGTGTCAACTGGATCTTTTATAGGTAGAGGTTAAAGTCTTTGTGCAGACTCCGCCCAGTCGTGGTGTGTGAAAACCTAACTTCTTGGGCGCGATGAGAAATCGAGAGTTTGGACCGTCAACCAAATAGTTTCGTTTGATTGGGCGCTTTGACTAATGATTGGGCAAATTATTTTTGGTGACCTTGAAAATAACTCTGATGGCTGGTCTCCACTTTCGTATTTTTCTCTTGACAAAAAAAAAATCTAGTCCATTTTTTTCCTCGTGACAATTTTTAGTACATTTTCCAAAATACATACACAAAAATTGATTTGAACATGCGCATTGAAATTTTGTCAAGAGAGGAAAAGATCAGAATATTCAATATTTTTGTCGTGACGTTGTGCCATTTGAGCATAAATTGGATTTTATGCTCAATTTAATGTCATTTTATGTTGAATTTTTTGACAAATAAAATGAAATTTTGATGTTTTTTGGCCAAATTTTAGCTTTTTAATAAATTTTAGGTGAAAATGTAATAAAACTTGTGTTATTATAATAAAACATAAATAATAAATTTTGGAATACAAAAGCAATTTTCCAAAAATTGTATTATTCGAAAAACGAACCAAATTCAAATTTTTTTCTTATTCTCAAAGAGAGAAATTAGTTATATTCTTTATGTTAGTAGTTGTACAAAAAATGTCACGAGCCGTTTGTCATTTATTTTTTGTCAAGAGAAAAATATACAAGTGGAGACCAGCCATCAAGGTAATTTCAAGGACAACTTCGTTTACTTAAATATGAAAAAAAAATTTTCTAACATAGGTTTCTGTGAGAAAAATAAAGTTGAACTTGATCATCCGAAATAATTTATTTATGTTTTCTCAAACTAAATTTTTCTTTTTGTAACATTTATATGAAGATAATATTTTCTGAAAATTATAAGAGAGATACTGATGAAACGACATTTTGTCGTGACATTTTTTATTACTACAAAATAATTTCACTCAAAATTTGAGATTCTGATAAAATGAGCTAGGATATTTGAAGCAATTTCGAACGATAACCGTATCTTTAGTTTATAGCAGCTATAATATTGCAGTAAATGAAGTTTTTCGTCTGACAATATTATAAAAGCCAATTTTCGATTGAACAATGTGTAATGATTTTGTAATTTTAGTGATTAGACACAATTTGATGTCGAATTCGATTGTGGAAAAATGTTCACTCGAAGAGTAAAATTAGTACTCTTTTGACTGTCAAACTGTCTAATTGAAGAAAAAAACGCACTGAGGTAAAACCTGCTAAAATTCTCTCTTGTGCGGAATTTTTCGCGAACGGAGCACTGATTTTGAAAATAAAATTTGATAATTTGCACATATTGTTCAACGCTACAACTAGGGAATCCAATTACCCGACTTTTTGCTACTCGACTTTCGGTTTCGGTTTTTTACCATTGCCCGAAAGTTTCGGGTCGGGTTTCGGTTAATATTTTCTTCTACCTCCTTAATATTATAAAGAAGCTAAATTTATTTGTTTTTGTGAGTGTCACATAAGAAATGATATTTTAGAAAAACAAGCTCAAATTAGTATTGAAAATTCGGACCTGCGATAGAAAACACCTGTTCACATGAAGTCAATGTTGATTCGATTTCCGCTTCCTTCCAAATACTTAAAATCTCTTTGTAGATGCGCCTGTGAACTTAAAGCTGTTGTTGGATGATAATTGTGAAATAATCACCACCGGTACAGAACTTTGCAGATTTTGATAAGCTATTAAAATTTTTATTTTCTTGATTTGTAAGTTTTTAATTTTGATTTGATGAGGCAAGCATACTACACTCAGGTTCAACCTCATTTTGTTTGAATAATGGATTGACAATTATGTTTGTCCTTGCAATTTTCGCATTCTTCGAGGTGTACGTTAAATTATCGTCAAATTATAAGTTTGTTCCACTTTGTAGATACTTTTCAAGAATAATTAAGCAATTTATTGCTCTGTTTCTTCCTTTTTTTCTTCAAATACATAAGAAAGTTGACGGTTTCGGTTATTTATAGCATTACCCGACTGTTTCGGGTACCTTTAAAAACGAGTAATTACAGATGTTGCTTTAACAACATGGCTGTTATAACCTAACAATTTTCGAACGTCCCTATTGAAAGACCTTTCACTATACCAATATACTTCTTCATGTTATTTGTAAAACACGTTGAAGTGGTGTTAGAACCGGTTGAATGTTAGAAATTAGACGAATTAATCAATTAATTAAAATTATTAAAGTATAACAAAATTGGTTAACGTAAACATTTTTGTTACAATTTTTTATTTTCGAGTTTTGATACGTGTATTTCAGTTCCGGATTAAATTTATGAAAAGGCCAGTTTAATTTACACTTGGGCCTTGTCACACTATATTACACTAAGCATAAATTGATGAAGGTTCTACGAGTACTTACTACGAAAATAGTGTAACAACACATTAAACCCCACATTCCGCATATATTAACGAGAGTCCATATGTTTACATCCACAATCACTCAGCATGAGATTTTCTTTATTATTGTTAGGTCGTGAATCTTAAATGATTCGAGCACAGCCAAACCGGAAGCACCAGTTTTGCCAGGAAAAAACAGGATTGGCATTTTTTAAGGTGGACATCGAAAACCCAGCCGTTACAAACCTTGTAGGTACATAATGGGCATGTTTGATAATTTCCACAGTGTAGTGCAGTGCACACTATTTTCCTTGTCTCCTTTGATTTGTTTTCTATTGGTAAAGTAAAGAAAAAATTGTACACTGCTCCGCGCAATGTGAATTTTTAAACAGACCCAATGCACAGAAAAAAATAACATATACAGAAGAAAACCTACGAATAAAATATTGTCCTTTTTTTTCTGGGGTTATGTCGTTGGTTTGGGGTTATCTCAGAAAATACGAGAGTAAGAATTTTAAATAAATAAATTTTACACTCTCGACATAGCTCTCTCATTCTTGCGTTTAATGTATTTTAGCAGTTATGTATGTAGTATTTGTGTTGTTGGAATTCGTGTGTATCATAAAGAAAATATTATACTTTATTATTCTATGTGTTTAAGTGTTATGAGACGATGAAAACCAAAAACAAATTATAAAATTGTACATTGTTGTTGGTTTTGCGAAGATTGATTTGGATGACATTATATTGTATGCGTATGCATTTGTTTTAAATTTTAATATTTATTACAAGTTATTGGGTATAGTTAAAATTGGGACTGAAGAAGGATGAAATCCGAAACCGGTCTTCCAAAAAGTAAAAATTAATTATTACAATTTTAAAGAAAGTATTTAACTATTTGTTATTAAAAAAAGTAAAATAAAGTTAAATATCTTGGTTTTTGATTTTATTTTTGTTTTGTTTAAAAAACTTGTAATATATATTGTAATAAAAGCCACAGCAACAACAAAAATATGAATTCATTTAATTTTTATTGTGATTTAATATTTAACCAAATAAAAAAACAACAAAGCGTTAAGGAAACAACCGTATTTTACTTATTACATCGAAATTGTGAATAAACTGCCGAATCGAATTTAATGATTTGGTTATTTCACTTAAAAATACGTACTTAGAAAAATTAAAAAAAAACAAATGGATTTTAAAGTAATTAATTTTATTTATGATGCCTTATCTTGGTCGACTATATACGTATGTAGCTCGAATATGAGTATTAAATATATATTTCATGTTTAAAAAAATAGGTATATTATTTGCGATATTATATTATACAAGTAGGTATAGATAATAAAACAAAAATATTCAATGCAAATAATTTTATATTTTATTTTGAACTTTCTTGTCATAAAACCATTTGGTGTGCTTTCTTAAAAGCACTATTATTAAGAAATCTAGTAACTTATAATTATGTTCAGAACAAGGATTTGTTGAACAAAACCAATATTTATATATTGAATTTCCGTTAGAGTAACCAATACATCGATCAATAATTAGTTGCTTTAGATTATTTGAATTACAATATTCGTTAAATGTTTCTTCAAATATTTGAATATGCGGTTTACATAAATCAAGTAATAATTACGTTGGAGCGCGCAGGGAACCAAAATTATTGTTACTAACATAGTTCTTCATAAATATAAAATATTCAGAAGTTATTTTTATATTAGCATCATTGTCTTTTTTGACCCATTTAGTTTCGCAATATTGGCAGTATCTTCGTCCCAAACATTTAAATATAGCATATCCTAAGTAATATCTTATAGCACAGTCGTCAAAATTTAAAATTGTGTTGTCGTTTGATAGTACATGGTCCAATAGTTCATGGTTAACTTCTGATTGGTTACAGATGGCTGAGGCTGGTTTCTCTGTAAAATCATCTACATTATCACTGTCTTCAATTAATGTTAATTCCAATGGTTCTTTGGATGGTAAATCACTTGTAGTTACGAAATCTTGGATTAGCATTTCATCGTCGTCTTCATAACAATTCGTTAAAGCTGAGTTTCTTAAAAATTTTATTGGCATTATTTGTCCCAATAAATTATTAAACTCCTTTACAGTTGGATTTCGCCTATTACCTACTCCTCCTCTTTGCCTAATTAGACCAAAAAGATTTTCTATCGGATCCTGGTTTAATCTAACTGTAAGTATGAAAAATATTTGACTATTTTCTAACATCAAACTATTTAATAATTGTAATACGGCATTAAAAGTTTGGATAAGCCCTTTGAAACAATATAAAGTTTTTCTTTGCACCGGTTCGATTGATTTGATGTATGGCAACATTTCTAACATGTTTAAATAAACTCGTTTGTTAACTTGAATTGCACTTTTATGTTGGTTCTTATCATTTAAGACTCGACTATTTAAATTGTCAAACAACCTGTCCATTTTTTCGACAAAATTTGCGGTTGATAACGAAGCATCTTGAACGCTCGGTGAAAACTGGTTAAATTGACTCATCATTCGAATAGCACAGGCAACTGTCCAGCTGAAAACTTGTGTTGCGTAGCTGACGCGCATTTTTTCAAACTTTTTAGGGCTGATATGTCTAGGTGTTAGTTTCGGACATAATCTAGTTGTATTAGTGGTGTCACAAGAATATAATTCGCTAAGTACTCTCCAACTTACAATACCATCATTGGTTTTAAGATCAGAACTCATCAAATTATTACGTACGGATTTAATTAAATGGGGTACGTCGTATAATGCAAATATTTTTTGTTCGTGTACGTAAAAGAACGGATTTTCTGGTTCCACGCCTAAAATCTTAAAGGCAAGCCGATTATTTGGACCCTGGTCACATACAACACACTTCACACTAAACCCTATTTCGGAAAGAACGGTAATATTTTTTTTTATAATGTCTGTTAAATCGCTACCTTTGATGTTTGTAGCATTAGTGAAATATGATAAAACATATTTGTAGTTTAAAAATAAACCTCTAATTAAAAATACACAAATATTTTTGGCTAAATCTTTCGAGCGTAAGTCCCCCGAATCTGCAAACCCATCAATCTCATCTTTAACTGAATCATACTCTAATGATTGACGGATCATAACTTCATCAAACACTAACACAATATTTCTTTCCATTTCAGATAATTCTCTACACTTTTCTTTTAAATTAATAATAATTTGGTCATTAAAACCGGGTTTCAAGTGTTTTATTAGTTTTCAATTTATTAGACTCTGTTTTGAAGGCATATTAAAGCCGAGAATGTCACGCATATAATTATATGTTGATGGGGATTTGAAATATAATTTCTGAGAAATCAATTTTTGTTTTGAAGGCCATCCTGAAAATTTGCTTTTTCTTAGAACCAAACATTTACCAAATTCTTTGCTATCCTCATTGATTTTTGATTGTTAATTAAATATTCCAATCCACTTTGGGATTGTAGTTTCGCATTTTTGTCACTTAACCTTACATTTTTTTTTTAAACTTGTAATTAATTTTTTTTGGAACACAAATCGTTTTTCAGTAATTTGACACTTTTAGAAACTTTAAAATACAATTTTTGGTAGATCCACAACGTTTTAAAGCTTTTGATACAGTTGTTACAAGTTGAAGAACATAAATCCTTACTACACATATTCGAAGAGCTAGGAATGTTGTACAAATTACGTAATTCAATGTCTTGATCTTTATTAACTATAGAGGAGTACGTCTTTATATTTTGATACTTTTCGGGAGCTTCTCTGACAAAATCTTCTTCAGCACATTGTAAGTTTAATTCGGGAATGGCATTTTTTTTAATCTTAACTTTCCCTTGTATGTATCTAAAAAATGTATATCACAAACCCGTAAAACTTTGTTATCTGGAATATCTCTTCCACATTTAGATAACCAGGTGAAAAATTCGGGACTCTCGCGATCAGGAAAACTATAAAACTTACGGTCAGGGAAGCACCTTTTGCTGGCCAAGCATGTTGGAATTGCGCAAACAATCCCTGATAATCATTTATCACCCATTTTTGGTGGAAGTAGAATTATAAAATTTGTACGTACAGTATTTTTATATGGTTAGTTCACAAAAAATACACACAATAACACACAAGATTTATAGCGAATACAAAAATAATCGTTAATATTCTTATCTCTGCTATATGTTTACTTATATACTGGCTAGTGATGTTCGAACTGAGTCGAACCGAATAATTTTAACCTGATACTCAAAAGGTTCGAAGTATCAATTGATTACTTTTCAAAGTATCAGGTAAAAAGTATCAACTCATACATTCGACGTATATGCTTCTCATTCTCACAAATAATATTATCAATGCACCAAAACAGATCAAACATATACGTATATCTTCACGTTTTCGTTTCACATTGAACTGATACTTCCCTCTAAACAAAAAAAGCGATTCGTAAATTACGATACGATTAGGATACAAAAACGATATATATTTTTTTAAATGACACACGTGCATATACACATTTTCTTTTCTAGTACTATATCTACACCCTCCTCTTGCCATTTCAATTTAAGTTTCATCTAAAACAAAAGCGTTTATTTTGTTGTGAGTGAGGTTCGCAAAGTAAGTAAATACTTACAAATTAATATAAGTGTATTATACAATATATGAAAAAAATAATTTACCGAAGAAGAAAATAAACAAGCAAATTTGTATAAAATAGGTAAAAAATGTATTGATTCCTTTACTCTAAATAAATAGAAAAATTTAATCATATTATAAAAGATATAAAAGGCGCTTTTTATTTTTGCTAATAACCATCACAATCGACACGAAAAATACGATTTGTAAACATATCGCATAATTAGGTCTGTTTACGAAAAATAAGCATCGCAAACGTTTCGTAAAAATCGGTATATTCCGATTCGTAAAAAATTCTAATTATCATGGGACGTTGGTTTCGTAAACGTATCGATTTCAAATCGCAAAAACGATTCGTAATCGATATTTTGTACGAACAACAAACATTATTTTCGTATCGTAAACGAATCGCTTTGTTTAGCGGGTTGTACCGAATTGATACTTTTGATCGAATTGATACTTTGAATCAATTGATCCTTTTGCGCTACATTTGCGTGAAACTAGATAATTTTTACGATATAATTTTTTATAAATTTAACCAAATCTTCTCGATTCCTATTTGTTTAAATTATTTATTGGACTTAAATCCTTATTTTCGAAATAAAGATTTATTTACTAAAATAAAATGTATCTGAAAAATATCCACCGATAAACATTTTATTTAATCATTGATTTTTTTATCATTAATTTCATTAAATGATTTAAGCAAATAGGAATACAGAAGTTTGGTTAAATTTATAAAAAATTAAAGCATTAAAATTCTTAAAAATTAAAACTCAAAAGAATCAATTTATTCAAAAGTATCAATTCGATTCCAAGTATCAATTCGGTTCAAAGTATCAATTCGTTCAAAAGTATCAATTCGGGACAAGTATCAACTCGGTTGGAAGCAAGGTATACACAAAATAGAGGTAGTATATTCCCGTGTCTCATTTTCGTCTTTCTTTGCGCATCACGTCACGTGCAGACAAAAAAGCAGATATTTATATTAAGTTTGGCGGTTTTTTGATTTATTTTTTAAATACAATAAATCAAGAATAATCGTAATTTTTTTTAACAAACCATATTTACAATTGATAATGATAGTTTAACGAGACCCTTTTTATGCTTTATATATTTTTTATGGTCAAAATATTTGAGAAATAACTCCTTCGAGTATATAATGTCTAAGATAAATGTAAAAAAGGGTAGACAAAATTATGAGTACATACAAAACCAACACTAATGTAATACTACTGTAGTACATTAATGTTGGTTTTGGTACATAACATAAAATAATTAAATTATTAAATGTTTTTGGTCATTTGAACATACATAGAAAAGATTGAAAATGAAAACAACCAAAACCAACACAAATGTATATAGACATTTGTGTTGATTTTGAAACAACACAAAAATTCAAAGCAAAATGCACACAAACAAAATAAAATTATTAAACCGAGAATTTGAGCTAATGATTGCAGTGTTTCATCCTCTTCCAATTGTTGTTTTTGTAAAAAGATTATTTCAAAAATCAGAAAATTTCTTGTTCGTAGGTTTCCTTCTGTATATGTTATTTTTTTCTGTGCCCAATGCCTACATAATTCGAACAGTGTTCAAATTTGAAAAACACTTTCATAATATCTTTTAACGGGTTCTTTGAGAAGATAAAGATAGCTAGGCTCACTTTTAACAAATTGAACAAATATGTTCAAAGAAGGTTTAGAATTTGTATTTTGTAATTTTACATTTTTTGATCAAATCCCTTGTGAACAAAAATCTTTTGGAAACTTGGTAGATAAGTAAAAGTTATTGATTAAATTATCATGGCCGCTTTTATTCTCTTGGCCTCGTATAAATCTGAAAATAAATAAATATAAATAAGGAAAGGTATTATGACTCTAGAGCCCACCTCCTCAACCATTGAACCAGCTGAAATTAAAATTCTCTTTATTTTCTGAGGAACCAAAACGTGTTGACTGAAACTTGGTTAGATTTAAGGATTGAGCGGGGCTTGCCTCCAAGTGGTTACAATGTAAACAGTATCTAAAAGATGGCGGTGCAGTTGAGATTTAAATAATTCGTTAGATTGCAAAACATCATGAAAAACTTTGAGTTATTAGAATGTTATGCTCAATTCAGGTCCAATATACATTCCAGTCTACACCTGCCTAGTAGATTTTTTTTATATATAGATTGAGCAGGTGTTTATTATGAAGCTCTATTTGCTCTCTTAGCGACTGTACTAGAATTTCCTGAAGCATTTTTCATCATGAGTTTGCAATTATTTATTAGGATCCGATTTTTACATAGTTTATTGTTATAAAAAACTAAGCGATCGGCGAATGCGTCAGATAAACAATTCCCATGTAACGGAAACTAATTATATGAATGAACCGCTGACGGTTTGCTATTATTTACTTGTCTGTCTTTTTTTACTAAAACTACCTTGTAAAAAGCGACTACAAATGAAACATAGAAGTTTACATATGACCAACAATGAACCTAATACCGAGTAATATTTAGCTAAGTAGTGGCGAACTTGTTTAGCTAGTCTACAATTATTCTACTATAAAGGACAAACTTAGGGTTTAGTATATCTCCAAAATCGTCCAGCGATTTGCTTTCTTGCAAACCGTTAAACTCTGTGCTTTTGCAAAACAAATAAATATCTTCTACAATTTTTTTTGAAACGTGTTTGGCACAGTTTTTAATTTAAAAATCACTGTTTGGTGAATAGTCGTCAAATAAAATGCTTTGTCACACGGCTCAAAGTAGGTGTATGTTTAAGCGACAAAGTAGTTTTCCCTTTGTTAGCTTAAAACTCTCATTGCCGCCATCACGATATACAAATATAAAGATAAACTCAATCACTTTACAAAGTTGGGGTTATGTTGCGTAAATACATGGAAATTGGACAGACCTATGCTAAAAATGCATTGGATGTTGAACAGACAAGAAAACTTAAAATAAAAAATACAAAATCAAAATAAAATGTTAAGATATTTAATTTCAAGAGATAAGAGATTATAATCTATAAGAGATAAGAGAATTTGGATTAAAAAATATGAAAGAGCATGGTCGATTATATAAGAATCCATTAATACCATAACTCAACTATTAACCAAATGGTCTGTAGGACGCTATAGTACTCATGTGACGAAATATCATACATTTTGGTATGGCGTTTTTATTGAAACATGGGCTACTGATAGTTTTACGTAAATAGAATTATTGTACCTTTTGTCACTCGATGACGATGATTAATCATCTTATTAAATTTCTATATCGTGCATTACCGTCGTATCTAACCATATGACATAGCTTAATCTCAAAGCTTTGGCGCCCTTCTATTATTATTTCAAATAGTTATTTGTGTATCAAGAGCGCAAAGTGCCAGTTTGTCACGCGAGAAAGGAAATTGCTGGCCGACGGGACGGAGGCCAGCAACCTTTCGAGCGTGACAAACAACTTTGCGGCGGGACGGAGGCCAGCAACCTTTCGAGCGTGACAAACAACTTTGCGGACGTGTTTCACACTTTATTTTTCCTACAATCATTTTAAAAAATATAATAAAAAGATAATTTTGTAGTAAAATTTACTATACTGACAATACGATTTTATTTTAGGACCGACATTTTGTTCAATCGAGTAGTCAAAGATTTTTTTTATTTTTCATAAAGAAAAACAAAAATTTGGTTTGATGTTTTATACAAACATTAGTCTTTCTTAAAAATTGACAATTTATTTTTTGCAACAAAAAACTAAAAAAAAATAATTACATCATAATTATGTGAAATTTCGCTTTTCAATACTCTTCTTTTACTCTTACTCTTCGTTTCATATGTTCAAATTTAGCGTGCGGTTTCAAGTTTTGTCACACGTTTCTAAGAGAAACGTGTGACAAAGTAATTTGTTTATTAACTGTCAAAAAAACAGACACTTTGGGCTTTGAAAACAGAGAAAAAAAGCCTGCTTTTCACGGCGATTGTAGGAAAAATATATTTCATCATTGGCTTATGTTTTAAATCCAGTTAAGTAATTGTAAGTAATTCGTTGTTCGTTCATTTTTTTTTGGTGTCGGCATATACATCGGTAATTACAGTACTATTGTAATAATATTGTACATATATGTACAATTATTTTATCTTATCGCTACATTAACAATGTCCAAATGACCTACATTTTTATAAGAAAATTTTGTAATAAATTTAATTATGAAAATTAACTTGAGTCGTCCGTTGACTAAACACAATATGATGTAGTGTTGAGATGTAATAACATTATCACTGATTCCATTATTTGTGACACCCAAGTGTAATTGAGTTCTATGTACATATGTAGAGACACAACCTCAATAATCAATATTTATAGGATGAAATTGTTTAGTTTAATAAAATTGGAATGAAATTAAATTAAAATCAATTAAAAAGTTTTTCCTCGTAATATGCTGAAATGCTTTGTTGTGTTCGTACTACAAGAGCGAGAAGAAATTTATTCTCTTATCACGATTTTCTATATAATATATTTTCTTATCCATTTTCAGGTAAAAAACCAACACTAAAGACTTTTAATGATGTACAGCAACTTCTTAAGCAAGGAAAGAAACGGGAGACTAAATTAATTCTAAGGGAAAATGATTGGCCGCTTAGTTCAATGGTACGGTCGCAACTTTGGCCGGCACTATGTGATCAACATAAAATTGGGAAATCCATGATGGAGGGTTTCTATTGGGATATGGTTAATCAGGTTTGTTTGATAATTGAATTACTAGTGATGACGCCGATTAGGAAAATCATATTAAATAGAATTATATGTAATCTAGGTTTTTGGTACAGTGGATCTGCCTGATAAACCGATAATGTTGCCACCATTTGTTGACTCGACACATTGTTTGCCATACCATTTGACGCGAAAAGGACGAGCGGCTGCTGATCGTATTGTTAGTGTATTAGGTTACGCTTGCCCGGATATTACTTACAGTCCGTCACTGTATCCTGTTACAGCCTTATTACTTCATTTTATGTCAGGTAAGATTTGATTTATATATTTTGACGAAAAGAATTCATTTTGAAATAAGTACAAAATATTCTACAATCTAGATAATACTGGATAGAACGATCAATAATTGATATAAATACAAACATTTTCTTCGCAATAAATTGTGTGTATATACATAACTCGAGTGTTTATGAAATACACAAGATTTGTAAAAAAATATCAACCAATCCTATCTAGTTCCAACCAGAACTTTGTGGGCGTAATAATTATTTTTATCAATTTAATATTTTTATTTATTTCTTAATTAATATTATTATTTTTGATGTCATATTATTAAGTTAATAGCTAAGTATATATGATGTCAAAAT
Source organism: Tipula vernalis (assembly GCA_958295665.1). Lineage (NCBI taxonomy): Eukaryota > Metazoa > Arthropoda > Insecta > Diptera > Tipulidae > Tipula > Tipula vernalis. Next base: position 214,241,983 of record OY282558.1, on the reverse strand, counting down.
GTATGATGATGCACAACAATTTAGTCCATCTTGAAACAATTACCCACACCAAATAGATGTAGGTACACATTTCTTCAAGAAAATTGTGTATCCTTCTTTATGGCATGAACATAAAAATTTTGCAATTGAATTTCGTAAGATGATTTATCGTTTTGCCGTTGTGTGTAGGTTAAGCAGTTTACCCGAAATAAAATTTTTTATAATTTATGATGTTTCATCAAAAGCAATTTCGTTACAGGAATTTCTTATTTTGCCAAAGAAATGTATGGCTAATTTTAGCTGCAAGAAAGTCATGAAGTGTCGCATTTTTCTTAAATTTTTAAATTTGTAGTATCTTCAATCAATCAATTTAAGTAAATGAATGTAATGGGGTCAGTGATTCATAAGTGATGTTCCACGAAACACTATAGTGTTTCGACGTAATCTAGAAATGCTTAATTTATATCGGGTCCAAGTAGACTTAATTAATGAGATTTTTGAATTAAGTAAACTCACTGAAATGATATCACTTGATAACTTGTTTTTCTCTCGATTTCACGATGGTTTGAAACAAACTATCAGAATTGATAGCACAAAACTGGGTAAATAAATAAGATTTAGAAAATTTTTTTTGCAAAAAACAACAAATTTAACCTTTTGCCATATAAACGACACGGGCTTAGCTAATACATGGTATTGGTTGGCTTTCTGCTGTAAATATTAAACAATTGACTCACAAAACGATAGTATTCCACATTCATCAGAAAAATTACTCCAACTCCCCAGTTTGAAAACAATTTAAGATTTCAACTTCAATTCAGCTATCTTTAGTTTAGATGAATTCAGTCTTTTCAGTAAAATTTATTCAGAAGTTGCAACCCTACGTAAACAAGCCATGTTTTTTATTTGTTTTTTTTCACAAACCTTTCTTTTATCTCCTTTAGTAAGCTTTAAACTATATTGAAAAAAATTATCAAAGCTAAATATCCAAAAATTCAAGGAATATTAGGCTATTTTCATGCTGGGGTCTAAAAAGCCCCATCTGGCATTTAAGTGATTTTTCTTAAGTGTGTCGTAACATAAAAATACAAAAAAGATTAAAACACGCTTATTATTATTAAGGCACAAAACGACGCCAAAAATAAACGAAAATATTTTTTTTAATTTAAACCGTGATAATTTAGTGTCAGTGTTTGCCGCAAACGTCGATGATTTTTAGTCGTGTCATCAAGGGACGTGACTATAATCGTGTCATCTCACTTGAAAATTGATATTCTTGGAAGCGAACCAAGTGACACGACTGCAACCAGAAATATATCTGGTAAATTAGAAATAAAAGTTTTATAACAACAACAAATTTAAAACAGCGTACAAAATTATTCAAAACACAACATTTTAAAATATATAAAATAGAATAATTGCGTCTCTCCATTTTGTGGTATTCGTCGGTCACTTTCAAAAATCAAGTGATATCTGTCGTATAAAGTGACTTTAGATGTAAAAACGACTAAGAGAACGAAAAATTTGATGTGACGTAACTCAGGTTAACAACAAGAAACTAAATTTACGTGAAAAGAATGTTTCAAACATTATGTTTTGAAATACAAACTAGACGCACGTCTTTGACATTTCAGAATATCAAAAATCATTTTAATTAATTATTTTGTGGATATTACGGAATGCGAGTGAATTGTTTCTTAACTTTTCCTAAAAAGTTATACCAACAACGTTGTTGGTGTTAAGAAAACATTTAGGCGAAACTCGATTTAAAAAATTTAAAACAACGAAAACAACTAAGCATTTTATTAAAAAATATCTTGAATCCTTGCGGTAGGTAAATAGTAAAACATATAGTAATTGAATCGGTTTATGCGGAGAGGTCACATCATCACAAAATAAAATTTTTCAGGAGATACAAAACACGGGTTATTTTTAAAAATATTTTATTTTTAATAGAAAAGAAATTTTTTATTGATTTCTAATATTGCTATACAGAAGTTGAACTAATTATAGCAAAATTAATAAAGTTCAGGAAAAAATTCAAAATTTTAAAAAAACTGAACATGTGCTCTTTTCGCACATAACCGAGTTATGCTTTAAATAATTTAATACTTCGTTACAAAATTAGTAATCAAGACCTTTTATTCTTCAAATTTAAAGGTAAAACAAAATAGCAAACATAACTTTTAAATTAAAACTGAAATTGTCTGTTAAAATTCTTCTTCAGCCTCATCTCCAACCAAAGATGTAGACCTTTCTAAAATCCTGTTGAAAAAATGTTTTGCTTCTTCTGAAATATATCGCTCTAAGGATTTTATAATTTGCTTTATTGGGAAGAGCTAGTAGTACCGCTCGTGACTTTGTTAGAGAAAATTCTTCCATCAACATTGAAATTCCATCAATCGAAGTTTTAACTATCTCCGGATTCTCGAGCGTTGTTTCCCTATGATGCAGTTGACAAAACTGATTTCGTATAAAAATTAGGAAATCACTTTTTAAAATTAATAATGTCTTTCTTAACTTTGCGCTCAACAGTTGCGTAATCCCTGTCACAATCATTAAAAGAACGACAAAATATGATAGATTTGTTTGAAAATTTGGTTAGAAACGAGAGCTAGTTAGAATCGGACTATACTGTACGATTTTTGTGCCAGCCCGTACAGTTTTTCGATGTAATTTTTGTAAAAGTACAAACTTCATTTGGATCTTTCTGAGCTTCACCTTCGGGGTTATAATAAGATTATGAACACAAAATTCCAAAACCCATAATTGTCGCATCTTAAAAAATTTATTGAACCGGAATCTCTAGCAATGGTAAATAATCTAAGGCATGTAATCTATGACAATTGCCATTACTTTTTCGTCTTTCAGCTCTCTGATTTATTTGAGTTTATCGAAATATTTTCTAGCTCTTCGTCTACGTACGATATATTCCGCTACTGCCGCACATAATGTTTAATGTTTAACATAATGTTTAGGTTGTATGTATTGTAGTCTATAATCGAAAAGATCATTTTCATTGTCGATGTGTTTTTTCACAAATAATGCCGAAAACCTGTAGCAAATTACACATCTTTAGAACTGTTGTAGGTGTTCCCTTTTGCACTAGAAATGTCGGTTTATTCTTTTAGAGTACAGTAGACAGAAAAACGGTATTTCTAAAAAGACAGTAGATGTAACCTTTTCGCAAAGAATCGGTTGGAATCGGTTCAATTAGAAAAAAGTCGAATAGAAAGAGAAAGTTTGTCTGTTAGAAATATCAAAATATCAAGGATTCTAACTCGTCCTCTTTAGTAGTTTATTTTGATAATTTTTCGCAAGCTAAAGGTCCTGAACCAATTGCTACTTAGACTATCGATGGTTTCTAAGTCGGGTGTATCGTCTACCATGGTATTGCCATTCATAGATAAACTCCCTTCATTTCGGCCTAGAATGTATGAACGAAGCCTATACATAAATTCAAGGCAATCTGGTACAAACCACATTTAGACCTAATAACTCCAAAAAAGTTTTCCAAGACATCCTGGTTTAGTCGATATGTTAATAAATATGACACGACTTATTGAATTGTTAGTCATAAGGATACCTAAATAATATATATTAAAATTCAGTTAATTTAAAAAGGTTTCACTGTAAGAATAAATAATACCTTTTTGGAACGGCATTAGATTTAATTTCGCCTTGAAGCGCATTTTCGACATAACTGATGACATTTGGTTTACAATTTCAAACTGCATCGACTCGGAAACCCCAGTTCCTTGTACTCTTTGCCGACTCACTTTATATGGTTGTCTAACATTCAAGCAGTCAAACCAATCATTAACCTTGGTATAATATGAAAATATTAAGGTTAAATATAAAAAAAATATATTAAATATTTTTACCTGCTTAAAAATTCAGCACACTTCTGCCAACTTTCTGATGATAATTCACCCAAACTTCCAGCACAGTAAATTGCATTGGCAACAGTATGCGAAAAAAGTTTGGTCGCTAGTTTAATTTTCTGCCATTCTGCGCCTTTAACAGTTAAATTGGCCGCCGAAATTTTATAGGCCACGGTAATACTAAATCGCCACTGACGTTTCAAGCTTCTCATCATGCTCATAACAGTGAGGCTGCACATCATATCAAACCTCATTCTGAGCGACCAATTATTATTGGCACTGGTGATCTGGTCTCATCGCTCCGGGTTGTGAAGCCACGTAAAATTTTATTTGTTTCTCGACTCCATAAAGATGTTTCCGAAGCTGTAATTTTGGATTATCTTAAAGATAAATTTAACTTTTTTTTTGTTGAATATTAATTAATTCATGTAATATCTAATATGCTACCGGTGGTTAGACCATTTTAATTGTGTTTCGATTAACACGAGAAGTATATTAGTATTTACGAACAGTAATTCAACGAAACCGACTAATAGACGTAATTCTATTTATTTAATTATATGATTTTTAATACGAGTATGTTCCGAAGATTGTAAGAGAATTCAATCCAGTTTCGAACTGATGAGCTTATGATTATTCTATGCAAAGTGAGCTGGTTGTAGTACCTGGATGTGGCTCTATTGAATTTTTATGTGTCAAAGTTTTAATTTGTAATAATTTATTTTATTTTATAGTTTTGTACAGACTACCTAGCTCACCTACTGATGTTTATTTGAGTCATGTAGATTGTATAAGTGTTAATATAATTAATTTTAATGATAGTTTAGTTGTATTAGGTGATTTTAATTTAGTATTCATTGGTTGGTTGATAATGAAACTGAGTCTTTGGGGTTACTCCCTTCGGATATTCTATCTGCAAATGATGCAGCGGTGGTGGATGCACTGTTCAGTTTCAATCTCACACAAGTTAATTTATTTTGTAATGATAACAATTCGTTTTTAGATTTAATTTTTGTTAATAATACGGAATATTTGTCAGTTCATGAGTCTTTGACATCTTTCAAGGAAAATGATATTCATCATAATTCCCTCGAGATTATATTTCATGTTGGAAATCGAGATGATAAACGTCGGGTTTTTTCTTTTGATGATTCGTTTTATGATTTTAAGGAATGCGACACACCTGGTCTCTCTGAATATCTCCGTTGGATTTGTTGGGATGATTTTTTTCGAGCCAATGATGTTAATGAAAATGTAAAAAATTTTAATGACTTACTATTTGTTGCTTTTGATAAATTCGTACCTTTGAGGAAAAAACGTAACTATAATTATCCACCATGGTTTGATTCTGATTTGATCAACTTACGTAACCGTAAAAATAGAGCTTACTATAGATTCAAATCCGTCAACTTAATAAATCCAAATTTGTTGATCTACGTGAACAATTTAAATCTGTATTTCATTCTAAATATTGTCAGTATATAAGTGTGATTGAAACTAATATCAAACAAAACCCTAAAACATTTTGGAAGTTTGTTAACGAAAAACGTAATACAACTGGCTTTCCATCAGTAATGATTTTTAATGGAGGTAAACTGAGCACGGTTCCTGAAATCTGCGAGGGTTTTGCTAGTTTCTTTCAATCGGTGTATAAAGTTAATTACGGATCCTTTGATAGCGACCTACTGTTAGTAATTGCCAATTTAACATTCCGTACCTAACAATAACTGAAGATTACATTTATGAATATCTGTCAGATTTTAATGATGGATGTGGGCCTGATGGGATACCTTCGTCAATACTTAAATGTGTGAGCTCATATATTGTAACTCCATTATGTTATCTTTTTAACCAATCATTATCTTCTGGACAATTTGCTACAGCTTGGAAAATTTCCCACATTGTTCCAATTTACAAAAAGGGTAACCGTTCTGATATATCAAATTATCGTGGTATTTCAATTCTTTCGTCTATACCAAAACTTTTCGAATTAATTGTGTCGAAACATTTGTTATTCCATACTAAAGAGATAATTTCTTGTTTCCAGCATGGTTTCACCAGTGGAAAATCTACGACTACCAATCTGTTGCAATTTGCTAAATTCACTATTGAGTCACTTGAATCTAAAGGCGCCCAAGTTGATTCAATTTACTTTGATTTTGCTAAAGCTTTTGATTCAATCGACCATAAAATTATTATTGAAAAACTTTCGGTTATTGGTCTTGATCCAAATTTTCTTAAATGGATTTCTTCTTATCTAGTTGGTAGGAAGCAGTATGTTCTATTGAATGATGTTAAGTCAGATTATATCTATTGTCATTCAGGAGTCCCTCAGGGGTCCCATTTAGGCCCAATTATATTTCTTTTATTCGTGAATGATATTCCTAATATTTTTAAATTCCGTAAATGTTTATTATTTGCCGATAATTTGAAGATTTTCATGCATGTTCAATCTGTAAGTGATGCTGAGGTTTTGCAATCTGAAATTAATATATTGTCTAGTTGGTGCTCTAATAATAAATTGTTCATCAATGTACAGAAGTGTAAGGTGATGTCGTTTTTCAGAACACTCAATCCAAATATTGTCAATTATTATTTTGATGGAGATCTACTTTGTAGAGTAACTTCAACTGTTGATTTAGGAGTTCTGTTTGATCAGAAATTAACTTTTGCGTTACACATAGATAAAATAATATTAAAGGCCAATTCTATGTTAGGTTTTATTTTTAGAATGACAAAGGATTTTATGGATGCATTTTCGTGTGTTAGTTTATATACTTCTTTAGTAAGATCTCACCTTAAATATGCTGTAGTGATTTGGTATCCTCATTATGATGTGCATATTGCAAGATTGGAATCTATTCAGAAACGTTTTACTATCTATATGGCCAGGAAGCTTGGTCATTTATCTGATCGTCATCTACCTATGTGGGAACAGGTGCGCAGTCTCCCATCGTATGTGATTCGGTGTGAGTGCCTTCACATTGATACGTTGGTTAAACGCCGAAAAATTGCCTCTGCCTTGTTTGTTAGTGATTCTCTTAGTGGCCGCATTAAGTGTCTTGAACTCATTTCTGCTTGGAGCATTTATGTACCTACCACAAGCTTGCGTCCAAGGGAATTTTTGTTCGTTGACTTTCATAAAACGAATTATGGTTCCAATGAACCTACCAAGTCAATGGCTAGAATTTTTAATGAATTTTACCATTTATTTCATTTTGAGAGATCCAGAGTGTATTTTCGGAAGGCAATTAGTAATTGCAATTTTTAATCTCATTTTACGTTTTTAAAGTTTTCGTGTTTTCAGGTAATGTTCCGTATTGTTAATATTCTTTTTATTTCTTTTTAATCTAAAATAATTTTTTTTTTTTTTTTTTTTTTTTTACTATTCATTAAGTTATTAACCTTAGAATAGATCTAAATAAATAAATAATATGTCCGAATTATCGTTAGTTTGACAAATCAATTCGTCTATAATTCGCGTATTAATGACCTCGCCATCAATTTCGAATCCATTATTAACAAAATGATTTCTGACTAATTTAATTAGATCGGGTACCTCAGCGAAAACATAAATTTTTTTTGAACTTTCGGACGGATTTGTAAAAAACGATGTTTTTATTGAGATAATAAATAAATCTCGTAATATGCCTTGATTCGACCCTCCCAAATCACATACGATAGCCACTACCCGAAATCCGCCATCTTCTATGGAATTTATGATTTCGAACAAAATGTTTCGTGTCATTTTTTGGTTAAAATCGTAATATATTGGTTGTTTCCAATTGCCAATAAGCCCTCGAACCATCGCGACCTGTACATATTTTGCGGCTTGAAAAGTTCTGTCCTTCGATTTGTCGTATACAATTTTCTCCTTTACTTTCATCTCGTCAAACGATAATACACAAATTTTTTCTATAGTCGTCATATCAACAGCCCTCAATAACTTTAGTATACACTGCAATATTCCAGGATATACTTAAATTTTAGCAGACAATTTCTTTAAAGTTATTACAGCTGCTAGTGGCATCTTTTTTTAATAGTAATCTACATGCACTTGGACCAGCAGCATGTAGTGTAATTGCTTTAGCAATATCGTCCGCATTCCATTTTGCTCGCTTCTCAGGATTTTGAAGTTTCTGCAGTTGTCCTGTGAACGACTTTCTGTAATCTTAAAAAAGCAATCAATAAATTATTAAATGGTTTCTAATCTGTAACTGTGGTTTCCTTACTGTGAGTATGTAACTGCACATAAATCCGTTTGGGTACTGCAATCGATTTTACACACGGCAATAGGCTCTGTTTGCCAAAAAAATGTTTGCTGTGGAGGCATGATCAATTATAGTATGTGTTGGCTCTCTGCTTGCTGATCTGCTGGCTCCTCCGGAAAGTTTGATAGCTGTTGCCATATTAAAATACCTTGTACTTATATTATCACATATACATATAATTATTTATCCAACAATTGTATAGCATACCTTGACTGCATAACGAGATGATCGAATTCTTTACGAATTATTCGTGGATCATTTGCAGAGGGCTCCTCACAAGCATTTTCGTATTTGCGTTGACGTCTCTTTTGATTGGTTCAAATTATTTCTCCTAAATAAGCAAGAAACGTCAAAAATAAACATGCTCCCAGCTTCTTATTTGCGTAAATATTTTCGTAAGAACATTTTTTAGCATGAGTTAAAATCTAAAAATTATAGATTGAAACTAGAAAAATTCTCTAAGCTTTGTTGAAAAACAAACTATATTTTGTATGAATAGGTACAGATACAATATTTTGTTGTGATCATACAAATATTTATTAAATGATTTCTATTAAAAATGTAATTGAAATGTCTTCCTGCTAAGCTAAGCCGGTAAATTGTTTTATGAAAATTAAGTACAAAAATAAAATCGCAAATATGTAAATAGAAAATTCGTAATCTTTAGGTTGGATATTTCGTCGTTTGAGTTTTTTCTTAAGATTTATTTATTAAAATTAAATTATTTTCATAGGTTTTAAGATAGTTTCATGTAAACTTGGTAGTGTTTTTCCTTAACACTCAGTTAAATCTAACATATTTTAGCTGTTAAACAATGGATCTCCTGTGATTACTTGTGATTTTTTAATAAATAGAAATAAATAAGAATGCAAATTTTGGGAAATGGGGAACATTTTCTACAGGTCATTTTCATGTAATTTGTAATTCACACCAAAAAAACAATACTGAAGGCAATCAACGGTAAAGTTAAGTACATATAAACAATAAATTAATTTAATTTACTCTCAAAAATCACTAGTAATCACAGAAAAAATTTTAAATCCAGCAAATAACCATATACGCTGAAGAAATTACGAAAATAAATAGCCTGTGAGCATGTTTATTTTTGACGTTTCTTGCTTATTTAAGGGAAATAATTTAAACCAATCAGAAGAGACGTCAAATTTACGAAATTACGAAATACGCAAATACGAAAATGCTCGTGACGAGCCCTACAAATTTATTTTAAATAATGTGTACACATAAATATGCCCAATTTTATGCCAAACCTTGATTTCATTTCACGTTTCTGTTTTCTATCAAATCGTGGTGTTAAGCAAATGTGTCGGCTTTTGCAACGGCAAGAAAAGCGATGGAACTACATCTCGTTTTATTTGTACATTCGATTTCATTCCATATTGTGCAAATACCGGATTTGGCGTGATGATGAAATCGTCAGATTTAAAATGCTTTGAACAAATTCGAGCTGTTTTTACATTAAATGGTTCTTGCCTTCGGCAAGCAAAAACTTATTGTTTACACAATTTCGTTTCATTTGGAAATTTATGAAATAATACTTTTTCATTATTTCCACTATTATTATTAATATCGCACCCAAAAACTGCACACCTCATTGTCAATAAATTATTTAATTTTTTTATTATTAATTAAATACAATTTAATACACTTTCTAATACTCAAATATCGATAAAATCACTTCAAAATGCATAAACGATGCTAAACGATGTACGTTTATTGGCTAACTTGTCACAATAGTCGCCATTTTGAAAGATCCGCAAACATGAAAGAAAATCAAACTGATGAGTATATTACCTACTAACTACTCTCATAGTCATTTAGTATCAATTGCAGTGATTTAGATTAATAGGAATATTTGTACCAGGGGGCCTATTCTCGAATTTCACATCTATTTTCCACATGTGGACATCTGTCAAAGCTGTCAAAAAATGGTTCGAAAATTGTAATTCGTATATAAAACACATGCGGCATTGACAATTTCCTATATGGGGAATTTTTCCACATGCTTATACCCATTCGGAAATATTCCCTTAGTACCGAAAAAATTCAATTTTTATGAGTTTTGACACACATGTGGAAAATGGATGTGGAATTCGAGAATAGGCTCCCAGGTTTCAGAAATATTGAATGGGTCTCACAGGTTATTCATGGAGATTGAAAAATTAATATTTATAATTGGGCCACAGAAGTATTCTTAAGCAATATGAACTATTTTCTATGCATTTGAACATTTACGGGAAGAACGGGATAGAAGAGACAGGAAATATAAAAATAACAGAAAATTATCGTTCAAAAAGAAGATTATGGTTGAAAAATGGAGTAAAATACTCCCGAATTATAAAGCTTTAGGAAATTCGTTGCATAAAATATCTTAGAAAAATTGAAAGGTTGTAGTAGACGAAATAAACTGGTAAGATCAGCATTACCTTGGTCTTCAAATGTCCAACAACAAATATTTGATCCAACAAGTTTGAGAAATTGACCAGTTATCAAGTACAAATCTTCCCACTTATTAAGTAAAATCATTTATTGTTACTAATTTAAATTTAAATAAATTTCTAAGCTATTAAATCCCAAATAGTTTTGTTTTGAGATCCGGCTCCCCTTGCACACAAGCAAAATATTCTGCCCAAATTGGACTCGATTGCCCTAATAAAGTGACTAACGAGGATTTGAATATATGATAAAAAAAAAATTGATTATTTATTTTATGTCCAGCTTAAATATTACCCCAGTTCCGGAATTAGAAAAGGGTTATAACTTTCGACAGACTGCGATGTAATAAAGCCGACTTAGTTAATGTTTTGAAATCAGTCAGGTTCTAGGTAAACTCGTTTTTTCCATAGCGTACTTGTACGAGTTTAGCTAATCTGATTTATTAAACCACAGTCTGTCTAAGGCATTAGCATGCTCTTATCAAAAGACCGAAATGTATACGTACACGTTTCCCACAATTATATTGATTTTGTGGTGTGTAAAGTATAATGTAAAGAAATTTTATAAAAAGGATATTTCCCCTCTATCTTTATATACATAAATGTTTGACATCAGGAAACCCAAACCATGTAGCTTTACAAATTTTATAATTTAACCTACAATCAATTTATTTATAAAAAGGGTTAATCTGGCATAATAAATAATATTTTCACTTTTTTCCCTAAAATATTTTGCTATTCTAAATTTTGCTGATTTTTAGTACTTCACTAATTATACGAATCGTGATTTTCTGTTACTACTACTACTACGGACATGTTAAAACCGCAACCACCACAACCGTTTGAAATTGAATTTATAATTAAATTAAATTACAAAACAAAAAAAAATAGAATTCATATTTATGATTCAAGTCTCATTCTTTATTTCAATGAAATTTTAAATCAAGCCCATGCTTCCTTTCAATTCATACAATAAACAAGACAAATTATTTGTGTGTACTTTGTGTTTGTTTATAAATTCAAATTATTTAAATTTGTATATGTTTTGTTTATTTGTTGATAGTGCTATCAATTATTCTATTTTAAGACATTTATTTTGTATACATATCACTATAGTATATATTGTTTGTATGAGAATATATACTAAGAAAGAGGAATAGTATTCGTTATCCTCTGTTATTGCTTGTTCAATTCATTGCATCAATTTTTAAAAATAGATCCGCGCAACATGTGAAGAAATAAATATCGTTTTATTTTTCTCATATTTTCGTGTTGTGTGTGATCTTGATTTGACGAAAGTTTGCCAAAAAAACAATCAATTAATTAAGTGCGACCATACACATTGATAAATGTGAACATAAATACAGTTGCAGGCATAACTAAATAATAAAAAATTAATTATTTTAGTATTTCGGGGAAAATATTTTAATGTTTTTTTTTATTATAAGGGTCAGGGACATACATTTATATAAATCACAATAATTATCGCTCTAGTCATACAAGCAAAATGGATACGAGCTCCTTATGTAAAAATAATTATACCTTTTACTGTATTATTATGGTCGTTGAATAAAATTTAATTTCGTTGTCGTCGTTAGTTGTTTAGATTGTTATGATTAAAATAAAAATAAAATATATTTAACTGTATGTATTAAATTCACGTGATCGCGTAAATAGTTATGAATTCACGGTTGAATGAAATTGGGTTTTTATGCTAATAAAAAGATCACTAACCTATTTTAATTTCTGAACAGGTACATAATTTTTGCGTTTCTTTTATATCTAGCGTAGTTTTCGGTAAAATGAGATAAATTGTATTATGAAATTTAAAGGCCATAAGAAAATGTCACTATTATCCTACTAACTTTAAATGATAAATTCGTTCTATACCATTTTATTTTTCTAATTTATCCTGGGAAGAGATTGGTGATGTTAGCTTTCGTTGCTAGTTTGCAACAACATTGTTATTGCTCTGCAAAAGAGGTTTATTTATCTACCAAAGACTCTTAATGGATTTCTTTTTCAGAAATTTGCCTGTCAATATCTCATTTTAATAATTATTTCAATGGTCATCTGGGATGGTTATGATAAAATGACAATCGAATGGGGTTAAACTAATACGTTTTAATGAAATTTGCAATTTGCAGAAAAAGTACCAACTTTAACAAACTGCAAATAATAAAATTTTCATTAAAAATAAAATAAAAACAACAAAACGCTACTTTTTCTGTTTTTATTATGAACACGAATCAACTATAAAAACGATATAATAAAAACGACATAATCGAAATTAATAAATATAAGTCCAAAGAATTTCACAAGAAATAACAAGAGGCTCGCGTACTTGCATTCAACATAAAATTAGCAGTTTTCGTTAACTATCCAATGTTTCAAACCAATACTTTCGTTTAATTGTGAAGCTAATATCCTACACCCATCCTTTGTTTTTTGATTTTATTTATAAGATGAGAAAACAAAGTATTAATGCCATTTATAAGCTTTAAACAATATTTAATACTTGAGATGATTAGGAATTTTCGCAGCTAAACTTGCGCTTTATTGTATTGTTTAAGTACAAAAGTATCACAAGATTTGCTAAATGTAGAATTAAATAATTTAAATCATAGTGGTCAAACTCGTTTTGCCCAAAATAGCTTATTATATTCTAAAATACATGAATATGCAATAAAATCAATTAGACATACCGGTTTCAACAAAAGAAAAGTGACGCCTTAAAAATCAAAGTGACATATTCAATTGTTTCTGAGAATGCTGCGACTCTCTTAAAATAGAAATAAAAAATTTAGATGACAATATAAATCCATTCAATCAATATGAAATGAGCTTCTTAATCGAAAACATATCAGTTTCTTTCTCAATTGGAAGTTTCTGGTAATAAGGAAAATGCTTCCTTAAGGAGAACTATTGTGTCATAGTCTACCAATTCAAGATGCGAGAATGCTGCAAGGTTAAACAATAAAGTAAAATCAATATCCTTCTAAATCCTCTAAATAAATAACAAAGACTAAGTTTTTATTGACAAGCAAAGGTTGGATTGGCCCAACGGGTTATAAGTTAGTTTCTAATTTATACTGTGAAGCTACTAAAATATTACTTGAAGACTTCCTGTTTCGATTGTTTCAGTTCATTTAATTACTCTTGGTCTTATTACTAATATGATAAAAGAGTATCGGCTAGAACTCGTTGCTCTCTAAGAAACTCGATGGGCTAAAATGTCGATAATCTGCCTAAATGTACCCACTGAAGTTAAACCGACAATTCAAATTAAAAGACTCATTGTACTATAATGGTGATAGGTGACTTTAATGCAATGTCCCGTCACGAAATTGCGACCAATAACGATGAGAAAATAATGTTCTTTGCTAATGAACTACATTCTTTCAACACATGAAGAAGCTTTTAGAAACTTTAAGAAATTCAACACATATTAATTTCAAAAGGACGTTTCAAATCGGAACGAAGGCGTAATATCTTACCGATCGACTACTAAATTCGTAGGCAGTAATCATAATTTGGCCACTGCAAAGTTACGATGGCAATTTTCCTCTAGGTCGAGGATCACAGAAAAGCGCACAGAACGTTTCAACCTTAAATGTCTGATAAATGAAGATACAAAACAACAATTCCAATAGCATTCTAGAAGCCAATTACCGGTGTTACAAAGCGGATACTGTTTGGAAGGTTCTGAAAACTTCGGCTGTCAGTGCTCTTTAGCAGACTCTACGTGTATAGTAAAAAAAATGATTGGTTTGATGAGGAACGTCTTTTCACTGTTGAGCAACAAAATATAGCTTACAGAGAAGCGCAAAACTGTTTTACAATCGCACGGAAAAACAAAGCGATCCTTGCTGTGTGAACCGCTAAACTAATTTTTAGCTTGATAAAAGTGATAAGAGCGAGTGGTGGAAGGCCGAAGTTTTCACTTTCAGGGCAGCCATGGATCCACCATTTCCAATTCTTAAAATCAAACACCTTCTTCTGATTCACCAATCTCAAGACGTCGAAAATAAATCCTTGCTGCTAAACATTTACAAATTACCCAATAGTTAAACTTTTTCATGTTTATAAACGCCATTCTAAATCCTCCATATTGAATTTTCTGATTGATGCAACTATATTTGTTTTCAAGATTTTTCAATCTAAAATTTTAAATTAACCCTTTCTAGCTAAAAAAGCGCCCGCATTGCGTTTTTGCACGACCGACTTGTAACTATACCATATTACAAAATTACAGATTGCCAGAATGCAGTTTAACAAAAGTACTGAAACATTGCGCAAAATGCAAACCAGTGATTTACTGTTAAAATACCTTTAAAAAATAATAAGTAGCGGAATAATTTTTGTTTGACTTTAATTTAGATTTCATCATCAAAATCGAATTATTTGCATCAGGTTTCTTAAGACTGCAGATTTTAATGCTAATTTTACTTCACTGATAGGCATTTTCTGAAAATGACTGAAAATAGCTCCCACGAGGTTTTAATTTTAAGTTTCTTCCTTCAATGGTTCAGGAGTTCCAATCAACAACTTTTTTTAGATAACTCTTGCGCATGACAATTATGTCATTTATTATATAAAATCTTTTTAGTGGTAATATTAGTCAACGAGTAAACAACAAATATGTTAAAAAAAAAAAAAAAAAAAAAAAAAAAAAGAATTATGTACTCCTGAAAAAGAATCGAATGACATTGGGCGCCTTCAGGTCTTCCATCATGTTGGCATCAAAAATCTACCATTGGAAATATTTAAACAATCACATTACCATGAAATTTTGAATATCATTTACGTTCTGGGTCTATTTATGAATTCGATCCGAACGTGCTCGGCCCTTCAAATTATAAGATTCATATTTGATTTACATAAGAAACGAACGAATCTGATTCAATTCAAATAAGAATCCAATACTTGGAAGACTCGAATACGTTCGATTCGAATTCACAAATAACCCTCCATCTCTAAATATGAAAATCGTTTTCCACAAGTTTCTGAGGTCGCGGAGTAATTCTCTCTTAACATTAATCTATGTAGAGTTCATTACGAAGAGATTTAAAAAAATCATCATAATCGGATGATGCACACCACCGAGTTCCGAAGTCAAATACTAGTTTTACTCTACTACATATGTAGGTTAGGTATTCAAAAGATATTTAAATTTAAAAATAGGTGAACTTTCTTAGCTACCCTATGTATGGTTTCAGCCACTCGATTTTGGTTTGACTATTTTCTGGCAGTTCGAATTATTTGTTGTTTTTTTATATCGAATTGTCGGTATTGCCGCATAATACTTTTTTACAATGTTGATAATCAGATCCTCGGCCGGCCTCTGACCGATTTTTCGATACCGAATGTTTTAGATCTTTCTTTTTTTGTTAAAAGGAGAGAATTAAAGTTTCGTTATTTTTATTACGTTTGCACAATCGCAGACACACAGTACTACTTTTTTTTTTTTGTCTGGAAAGGAAGAGCGAAAGGAAATTTGTTTGAGTTTCAATGCACTTCATAACACATGCACACATCTACAACATAACACCGAATCGTGACATATTTTCTTATTACCACCGGGAATCGAACCCGGGACCAAAACCATATGTATACGAATCCGAAGTTGTATCTTTACTTGGCAAAAACTAAGCGAAACTTTGTAAAACCATCAAATATGATCTGAATACTATAATTCTTGCCTATTGATGACATTGGTCCTCTTGAAATAATGAAGGGTTGGTCGCACGTGGTCTCTATTGAATACCCAATTTGTTGATAGGGTTTTATAAATATACTATTTAATGTATGTATTATAAAATAAAATACAAAATGATTTCACACATCCTCCGATGTTCTGGTATTTTTCAGTATATTTAAATTATAATTTGAGCCAATACAGTATATATTTAAACAAGTTCCAGGATTTCTTGAAATATCAAAATATTATATTGAGATTTATAATATTCATAAATGGGGGGCTGAGAACCATGGTGGGTTTAGCCACATATTTAAAAAATATAATTTTTTTCGTTTAATCAGTTATAAATTTTCGTTGGAATCTAATTACACTGATTTCTAATTTAAGAAATAGTTATTTTCAGATTGTTTATTATAACATTTGTTTTGGTTTAGTAAAGAGTGGCCCAACCTGTTTGTCGAGCAAAGTACATTTGGGATAGGCCACTATGGTCCTGAGCCTCTTATATATACTAAAATGGAAGACTACCCAAAGCCGCTTGCATTGTTTCCCTTCGCGAAAGAATGTTAGGAAATTAAGTAACAGTTTTATAATAAGATCCCAATAGCATGTTGAAATTTTTCGTTTGGAATAAACAACTCTTTAAGAAACTTTTCAAGTTGTCGTTCCAAATTTCAAAATGAATTAAAGTAACTTTTAAAATCATAAAATAAATAAATTTTTTAAAATGCAACTTAAACGAAAATTAGAACTGTATTAGACAATTTTGAAAATTTCGTAGTATTATGCTTTATTGCCATCGGTACTGCCACAGTATAAGTCGAGTACAGTGAAAAAAAAAAATCATTTTTGCTTGCATCTGCAGTAGTGCGGCTTGTTTGTTTATCTAGAAGGTAGTGGACAAGCCAGCAGAGATCGAAAACAAGTAATAGATTTCGATCAAAAACAAACAAAAAATTTATTATGTAAGGTATGAACACATTTTAATTTTTCGAAGATGGTAGATTTGTCAGTGCTTCTATTTCATCCTCCCACATTTCTTTAATATTTTTCGATAAAAATTCATTAATTACATCTATCAATTACATAATTGTTTTTTCTTTTCCTGCAACTTAAATTCTGTTTTTAAACATCTCTAGTAATTTGCCAAGGCTCTTAATCATATGAAAACCGCACATAAAAAAAAACATTAAAACCGAAGTCAAAACATATAAAAGTGATTGACAGCTTCAAGATTAAATTCGATTATGTTATATTCTCGTAAATGACTAATAATGAAATTTACATTTATATAAAATGTTTAAACGTTGCTGAAGATGAATTCATGACAGAAAGTAATTGTAAAATGTATGTAATCTTAATGGAGAAGAAATTATAACGCAGACACCACACGGCACATTTCTAATCGCAATCTACATATCTTTATGATTTGATCGTAACTGTTATCTTGGCTTCGGCTCTAGACACCAAATAGCAAACTGGGGCCTTTATTTTGTATTTTTTTGTGGATTTTTATTTTCGGGATTATTGTGATATCCCCAATAATTAGGCTTAGCAAATTTCGGGCAGTGAGGGGAGTTTGTTTTTCGGTATATTGAATGATTTAACAGACGATTTAAAACTACCAAGATTTGCAGTTAAAAAAAAATACATCTTCCTCAAGAAACTTGCTAATACCACAGACCTTCTTCAGTCGCCGGTGACTTTCTAGTCTAGTAAAATAAGAATCAAAAATTCAAAATGCTTTATAATAAACTCACTTTTTCATTTCTCTCCTGGTCTTGGATAGCAATTTCTTAATTTAGAATAAATCAAATAAATGATTCTTTCGAACCAGGTTCAGGATCGATAAAAATTAATTATGTTGTAGTTATGGATGTATAAATTTTGAATATCATTGATCCGATATCGCTTAGTATCAATTTTCTTTCCTAATTATTCCTCGTGTTGTTATGCTCGTTAAATTATGAATATATGTTAATCTAATTTGAAACATCTTTGGTAAATAACTAACAGTAGCGTTAAAATTGTTTCAGACATTTGTTGAAGTTTGATGCTCGAGTTTGGATTTATATCCTAAAATTTAAGATTCATTCTATTAAGCCAATCAACTCATTCAAAAGACGAAAAGAACCGCCCTGTTTCTATTATTGAGTTGAAATATTTTTAACTTTTAAAGCAGCCTGCTTTAATCTCGCGTCATAAAACATTCTTCTACCAATAAAAAAAGTGTTCTACAAAATTCGTAGAATTCGAATTAAATTGGAAGCAATATATTTATTTATTATTTGCACCACCCATTCCCAAATTGTTTTATTCCACCCGTAATATACCTTTCTTTACACACAAATATTGTTTTTATAAATTTAATTGACGTTCTTCATAATATTTACTAAACGTTCTTAATTAGAAAAAATTTTCTTTATTTAATTCTAATTAAATTAATTTGTTTACTAGCAATTATATTTTTTTGTTCTATCTTTTTTTGTTTTGCAGAAGAAGAATGCTATCATTGTATGTCAAATTTAGTTGCTGCCAAAGAAAAAGTTTTTATAACGCAAACAAAATTATTATATGAAGTAACATGGAAAACGGTTATGCAAATTGCTAAGAAACATGCGGTAAGTAAATTATAGTTTATTATTTTCTTTTCTACAATAAATAAATTATTTTATACATTTTCTTATGTACAACAGAAATCAGCCGTAATGTATTTACAACGTTTGTGCCCGGGACAAAAATTAGAACGTGTATTTATCGATTGGTGCTGGTGGATATTAGGTGGTTTACCATTTCCACATTTAGTACGTGTTATGGATTGTTATTTTCATGAAGGAATTAAAGTATTTTATCGTGTTTCCTTAGCAATATTAATATTATTTCATAAAAATTTATCAAGTTCATCATCGAATCCCACGATATCAACAACAACTACAACAACGCTAGAAACAACAAATATTGCCGCTGGCGATAGTTTAAATATAGACACGATCAAGAATGATATTGAAAATGCATTGCCAAAATTTTGTCGTAACATCCCGGTATCACCAAATAAATTACTTCGTACAGCATTCAGCATTAGAGCATTAAGTTCAACATATATTCAACGTGTATTCCTTAAGACTGAAATGGTATTAAAAAGTAGATCGGTATTAAGCGGTTCAAAACAATTAGAACGATCACGATCTACCGATAATATACCGACAAGCCAATCCCAGGCAAATATACAAATGATGTCACATACATTAACCATACGAGAGGTGAGGATTGTGTCAACAATTTTTTTATTTTATTAATTACATAAATTTTTTGCGAAACGAACAAATCATAATAAAAAAAAAGTTTATTATATCTGAAAGATGAGGGTGATGGTGATGGTGATGGTTTATGTATCCTTTATTTATTTATGTTTTTGTTAATTAGTCAACAAATTGTTTTTTTTTTTTTTCTATATTTATAAATCTTTTTTTGCTAAAACCATTTATTGTCCCGAAAGCCTTCAACAAAATTATTTCTCATTTACACACAACATAAATACATACATATATTCTTTATTATATTTATTATGATTAATATTCCTTTAATAAAATAGAAAATTTTTGGGATTTTCAGAGGCCAACTGAAACCTGTCGAAATATGGTATGGGTTGTTTTTTAAATCCGAATGTTTTTATTAAAATATCTCTTTATTTTACTTGTATGTTAATTATTAACATGTTTTTTTTATTTTTTTTTTTTTTTTGTTTGGTTTTATTTTACTTTTTGTTTACGTTTAATTTGATGTTTGATATACTACATGCCGCAATATATACGCTCATTATACAAAATAAAATTTAATTAAATTTTTTGATATACAGTCTTAATTATTATTTAATTTAAATGGGGTGGTAATGTTATTGAAACGTAATTTACCTAAGGGAATGAAATACATAATTTTAAATCATATCTCGAAAATAAAATCTTTGCTTTGGTAGGTAGAGAAATTTTTAAGAATTTATTTCAGCTAATTTACAATGTTGGTTATACGTTGCCAATCTTAAAGACGTTATTTTCTTAAATCAAAACTTTCAACACGATTTTAAGTCGGGCAGATTATGTTTGTGACACAAAATCTTTGTAGAATACAAGGAATTGTGCATCGGCTTGGACCCTGCTTGCCTCGGCATTTCGGCACCTTCCTTGTACTGACCTGATTTTCCTAGATGCTGATGAAGGATATTCAATATTCCATTTCTGCTAGTTTCCTTATATCAATCGTGCACGTTCCACTACAGTTTGTCAGCTTTTCAAAAATTATCTCAGAAAATGACTATGCTAAAATCTCATCCAAATTGTTTGAGGTGCTTTTCCTTGCTTGTAGAGGGAGGGGCTTAATGAAACTCAGTTTTATCATTACTTTGGATTTTTTCCTAAAACCTGAAACATCTACTGTGTGCACTGGTACTACCAACCTCTGAGATGACCCCTCCATTTCACGGATATTCCGTCTATAAGTCCTTTGATTGAGTCCGCGAAAGTAGTTAATAAAAAGATATTTCAGAAGATGTATATCGGTTGCAAATAAATTTTATCTCAAAAAATTGCTTTTTCATGTAGAGAAAGTTTAATGTCTTATATTGTAATTTAAACGCATTAAGAGTGAATGGTATTGTGCAAATTAAAATCTCTAGTGAAATTGCGTCGAATGAAATTGACCCATTAGCAAAGTTTATTGGTATCCAATGGAATTGTGTCTATCATTCTGCTAGCGAACAAGCCTTATATTAAAAAACTGTAAAAGTCGTCATTATGAAAGACTTCCATTTGAATCAATATTTGACGAACCGTTGGAGGAAATAAACTCGACAATAGTAATGATTTAAAGCAAATAAAGGTTTCATCAGAGTACCAGCCGTTTTCATAAAGCTGAAATTTCGGAATTAAAAGCCAGCACTTTCTGAATTTCGATTTTTTTAACTACCATTTTTAAGTTTTACTCATGTCGCCTAGTGAGTTTTTAAAAGGCGATCTAGACAAAAATTAAGCTAAACCACTTTTTCGGGGATGTGTGAGCGATTCCTAAAAATTCCGAAAATGCCAATCTCTTTAATTTCTTGACAATGGAAGTCAAATAAGAATCGGGATCTCTTTTAACTGACCCAAGCAATTTTGCATTACGAAAAACCCTAGCACGAGGTAATATCTAACTGCAGAAATAATAATTTGTCAATTCAGTTTTTCTAAGAAGGGGGTGTAAGAGGCACTTATTTGCTAACTAGCCTTGAAGCAAAGGGGTGCATTAAGTGAAGAGTTAAGTATTTTAAGAAAAAAATCCGGAATTTCAAAAACTTGAATACCGAAAACCCGGTTCAAAAATTCTATCAAATCCATTCAATAACCATCCCTACTTTTACTATCTGTAATTTTCCTGGATAAAAATGATATTTCGTTCCATTCGCTAAACCGTTTGGTTTAATAGTAATTTTGACTGTATATTAACAATATTTTCATAAACATAATAAACATCCCCGAAATAAACACAGTTGTGCAGTAGTTTGGTTAATTTTATAGACAAACATGTATTTTGATAAAACAACAATAGCATGAAAAACTAACCATATTTGCGCGTCGTGGGATGAAGATGCGTTTTTAAATTGCAAACAAATTAAAATACTTCTACAAACTTGTAGTGCGCCTGTTTGTAAATGGGATTTTACCATAAAAAAAGTAATTTATGTTTTTAATCCTGGATTATATATATTGAATGTTGAAAATTGTTTTTATTTTTATTAATTTTATGGTTTTATTTATGTTTTTAAATTTCATAATGTGTAGATAAGTGGTGTGAGTGGGAAAATGAAATTTGTGTTAGATATTTATCAAACATTTTGTCATATAATCACAACTAAATTTTTCTATTTAACAAAATTAATTATTATTACTAACCTATTTATATAACAAACAAAAGAAATCTATTTCATTTAACTATTTCTTTTCTTTTCTTCCTAATTGCTGCGCTCTCTAATATCATATAATGTACAATAAAAAATAAATGTCTACTGGTAAACATGTTAATTTTATTTATTAATTATATATTAATAAAATACTAATTAAAGGGAGCACATTCTCCCGATGCTAGAGTTTTGTCTATGGGTATATTCCCAATACAGAGCCTGAAAAGTCAAATCTTAGGTCAGGATGATGTAAGTTTAGTGTACAGATTTTATCTTTTTTCATGAATATGATTTACAAAAACAAAAAGCTATTTTTTTTATATAATTTTATACAAAATGCTTTTTAGGAAAAGCACAATAAAATGTACGCGCAAAAATATAAATTATAACAACAAAACTAATTTCCATTTTTACACAAGGCAAATAATTTCGTTTAACAATTTGTTTATAAAATAAAACATCGTAAAAAGACGAAAAACTCATTAAAAAAACAAATTCAGTCATATTTTGGCTGCTTAAATAAACATGTTATGCTCCATGCAGAACTCAAAATGTGGATACCCTCATAAACAATCATAAACACTAATTAAAGACAATATAATGTACATATTGTACATAATATGTTGCTTTGTCGCTCTCTACACCAAAAGGAAATTAATCTTTCAAATGCAGATTTTTTTATTTTTATACATTTTAAAGGCTTTATTAATAAAAAAGCTCGGCACACAAGAACTTATTAAATTTATTCATCAAAAGCAAAACAGAGAACATAAAAATGTTTTTCCTTTTTCATCGCTGTTCCTTGAAGCTTAAATATTTTTTTTTATCTAGTAATTTTTGGTTAATGGGTTTTAAATGATTATATGATGTACAAAGAGAGAAGATAAGCTTTTTTGTATTATCAAACAAAAAATCTTTTTTTTTTGTGCAGAATTCCTGTTGATAAATTTTAGAAGGAACTAAACTGAGTTTGTTACATTAAATCAATGTAGGGATTACGGGATTCCAGTACACTATTAATAATAATACCTATATCAAGAATATTTATGGTGTCCCCATGTTAAACATTTGTTGTGGAAAATCTTACTAACTTATAAAATAGAAAATAAATATTAAATAGATAAATATTAAAAATTGCATCTTCATAAAATGACTCAATATTTTATAGATAATAAACTTCTCTTCTCTTGCACAATTTTTAAGTTAAAACTAGCTGGTGTAACTACTTTTCATGACTAATAGCCCTAGCTAAGGAAGTAAGTTCCTCTTTGGAACTCCATATACCGCATCTACTTGATGGTTCTGTTTCCGGATTAAAACCTATTAATGGAAAGTTTTCTAAATGGATTCTGTCGTTAAACCTTAGGTTTGCGTTTTTATTCATAGGTAATATTATTAAGTGCTTCTTACATTCTTGGGAGTGCAGTTCAGCTGATTTTTTGGCTGGCTTCATTTTTAATTGCCAAAAACTAATAATGTAATGATTTTCGTTTCAGTGAATCTGCCATAAGACTCTGTTTTACCTGCTTCTTCGGGAAACACTGAATTTAGTATAGTGAAGCAAGAACGAATGAAGCATACAAAAATATTCACCTGGTGATCTTGAGGTCTACCCTCCGACCTGCAGTACAAATTACGCCGTGGTCAATGTCTGTTGACGCGATCAAAACAGTCGGATTTTTTAATTTTGCTTGCTGTATACATCCAATTGTCAATTTTTCTTTTTTTTTTTTGCTGTGTAGGTTAGGTACCCATGCCCCTAACGTACCTTGATTGGTAGCCATATTGGATGCTTTGTTTTTGTTGACTGTCGAAAAGATTACACGTCTATTGATGTGCTCGGCGATTTGGTTTCTTTTTATTTTCTGCGACTGAAGCCTCATAAAGGTATTTTTTTGCCAAACATATTTACGAACAAGCGATGAAGTGGAAGTAGATGCATTATCGTGGTGCAATTCCTATGAGTTGTTTCGCCATGAATCCTCGCATTTTCTTCGGATTGCTTCACGCAAACGGGGTACAACTTCCAGGTAGTACTTCTTATTGACCGTACGACCTGGTGGTAAAAATCGTGGTACACTACGTCGTTGATATCTAAGAAAACAGAGAGCAGAACCTTCATATTCGATCGAACTTGACGTGCTTTTTCGGTTTTTACTTTCGAAGTCATATCCGCTTAAGCAGTTCAGCATCGCCGTTGACTTCATTCAGCAACGCCTGAATTAACGTTCATTTGCCACTGCTTTTTGGCGAAATTCACCAATTTCCGAACAAATTTTGCTGCCACACGTTTCATGCGCTAAATGTTCGAAAAAATTGTTTGGCATGAGCCAACCTGGCTGTTGATGCTAACATCATAACCAACTTCCTGATACTGATTCGGCGATTTCCCATAATAATTGTATTCATTTTTCGATGACGTCATCGGTTGATGAGCTGGGGCTTTCAACCCGCTCGTCATCTTCGAAAGCATCATCCCTCATTTCTAAATGCCCTTGGACAAGTATAGAATGCAATACCTATCGGAAACAAAATAAACCATAATAAATTCTCACGCTGTCCATACAAAATGTATAGAAAGTGTAACTATCGGAAATAAAATGAACACCGATAAAAAATTGCGACAATTGGACTTATACATCCTGCGATACTCAAAAATTACGAGTATTTTTCATCAAATATCGTAATCACTAGCATGATAAATTTCAATTAATATCGCTTGACATTATGGTTTAAAACTTTTCTTTTCTGTCGTGAAATCCAAATAGAGGTGTTACGTCCACTTGTCACAAATTATAATTGGTGTCCCTCAGTAATCCGTCCTTTCTCCCAATCTAATTTTATTTCTATAAATGATCAGATCTTACCTTCAGCTCTCAATCCAACTTTCATTCTTTCGCTGATGCCACCTCTTACATTCTCTCATTATCTATCCATGTATTCTTTTTCACAAAATGATGTTTTCGCTATAGAAGTAGTGATCTGTGTCAAAGAGTGGCTAATGGAATGAAATTCAATCAAAACATGTTTTAATTCTGTTTTTTCTCAGGGAAAATTGACAACTATTCCCTATCATCAAAGATTGCGTAGCAGACTTTTCAATTCACTTGCTTGGCTTAACATTAACCAGCCGGAAGTGGATCCAGGTGCCCCGGCGTTCATTAATTTATAAAGCATGTATTATACCCAGATTATATTGTAATCCCAACTTTTGGGTTGGCGCACTGAAGACCCATACTATATGGTTGCACTCAGCCGAGTTCAATCACAAGCATGTCGATTGATTTCAGATTTTAAACTCGCCTCTTATTTCGATTCTCTTTCACACAAATTTAGGGGTAGTAATTGGCCCTCTACAGATACTTCCATGGTAAGTGCTTCTTGGAGCTGTATGATTTCATGCCCGGTTTGTCTGGAACATCAAGATCCTAATGGCGACCAGTTTACCAGATTAATCTAGAACTGATGTTCGCCAGTAAGTAGTATGCTTGAAGACTGATCTCTCTTATCCCCAATTTTCCTCTATTCTCACAAACTTTACTAAATTCCCCCCATTTGCACATTTAATTAACTCCGCTAAAAAAATGCTTCCCTCTTGATTGGATGTGATATGTTCATCACTCTTTATGGAGCAGTTGCCTTAGGGATTAGATAAAGTTCATGAAACGATTAAAGTAGATTAATTGTTTCGATATCTCTCAAGTTCAGGGCTAGAATTAAGTTTTTCAGGACCCAGGTTAATTTTTTTTCCCCAGCTGCATGAGTGAAATTAATTAAAAAGCGCTTAAAAAATCAAACTTTATTTTAATTCAATTTATTTTTTTAAAAAATAGATTATAGCACTATCTTGCGACACTGTAAACAATTGTAAAATCGTTTATAATTGGGAGAGCACTTAACATGGATGTAAAAATCATTATCGCAACGTGGATGAGATGGACCTTTACAATATGTGACTGGTATGCACAAATACAAACTAAGGAGTTCTGAAAAAGTTATTGACCGTCGTTAGAATATTATCAAAATAACCAATCTTAATGTTCGCTGAGGGCTACCTTGTTTCCCCGAAAATAACGCCTGTGTTGAATTCAAAGGCTCACAAATTTTAGAATTCCTTAAACGAATATGTTTTTCTAAAAGAACGCGGAATATAATTTTTCAAGAATTATATTATTTATTAGGCAGGATGTAGTAGGGCTATTCGTGTGCCATATTTTTTTTTAAGTAAATGAAAAGTCATGAGGATTTTTTTTTTGTGTTAAAATAATTTTCTCCCACGTTAACATTCGGAAATTTTTTTAACAATTCGGCCAGTTTTCTGCCAAAGAATTTTGGCAAAATTCGTCAAAGTATCGCTCTAAAATCTCAACTCATTACAGTCTTGTTTAATTCTTTAATTTAACAAGACTTTTTTCATTTGAGATACGACAAATTAAGATGTAGTTTGTAGTTTACCAGGTGCAGAAATATTGGCGAATTCACTAGACCCTTCGCCAAGTGGTACGACACTTCCATTTTTGGCAATGTAGAAGGGCATTTAGTAAATTTTGGGGATTGACCTCCAAATATTGGTTTTTGTTCATAAGTCAAATGTATTTTGATTTGGTCAACGTAAAGTCCTCAACAGCATAATTAATGAGTTACAGGGTATAGAGCACAAATTAATTAAAAATTAATTTCCAAAATAAAACCACCTCAGATTTTGATTTCACTTAAAACTTTTTATGTAAAACAAAACAAACATTATTTTATATAAAACTAAATTGCAAGTAATCATCTGCAATGCACATTTAAATACACCAAAGACAACAAAAAATCATTATAATTTATAACTTTAATATAAACAGCAATTAGATCAACAAAAAAAAAACAGAAGTCTATTTTTGATCACGTCATGAAATCAGCTGAGGGATATACAATTGAAAACAAGCTGCATATAATATTGCCATCATCACATCTTGTTTTGTTTTTTTATATAAAATAATTTTCAACCCATTTTTCATCCCAAACCCTAAGTTGGCACAAAGCAGGCGATATAAAAAGACGGCAAAAATTACTTTATTTGTTGTATTACATTACGGCTGCATTCTTAACTTCTTATATTGAAGACTTTCTTAAGATTGATGGCGACTACATTAATTATGTACGAAATTTCGGGGATTTAAACAGGGTCCAGATGCAAGTGTTTAATTATACCTGTTTTGATGCAGTTAAATTATCATCTCTTGGTTCAAATTGAACTTTGCTAGGACGCGCGCTCGCTTAATCCTAAATTCGTCCATTTTCTGATATCTGTAACATCTCTAAATTTAAAGAACGTTGTAGTGTTTCAGGTTTCTCGTTTATTTCCAATTTTATGTTATTCGGTACGTCGCAGCGTAATATTTTGAACTCGTAGAATTAGCACGAAATTCAAATCAATTATGACATTAAAACAGATATTTAATTATTACCCATATGAATTAAGCTTATACATATCGTTACGCTACTATATTCATCAAATTGAACACATCAACTATAAAATGCAACTACACTAATATGACGCCAAAAATTTAATATGGATCATTCCACACAGCTAGCGTTATATGTGTCCAGAATATTAACTATGTACTATAATTTTTTTATAATTAGTTTCTTGTGTGCCTTTCCACCTAAACGGTTAATCGATCAAGTCGACCGGCTTTAAATAATAATTTTTTTTTTTATATTTTATAAAAGTGATCGAAGTAATATAAGTTTATTAAAATTGTTATAAATATAAGTAAAATTTAATTAAATATTCATATATTAACACTATGACTACCAATGTAAGCATAAAGCATGAATATTATTGTTTGTCTACTAACACTCTCTCGATGTCTCTCGATGAAAAAGTGAATAAATTATAATTATTATATTAGTATGTTGGTGAGGCAAATGCAATCTCATGTGACGTATCGAGCTTTTATTTAATTTTAATGCTTTTTGTTTTTTTATGTTCAAGCTTTATTACATATATTAAGTTGCTACAAATTAAAATGTAGTTGAATAAATAATTAACGGGTTAATAAAGATTTTTCTTATTATTTATCTAGCTATTTACACTATGGTCATGGTTACCGGTTAGAATAACAATGTATCAACCTGTTTTATTATATACAACGGAAGAGCATGGTTGCTCATTGACGACATTTTATGTGCGAGTCGAACAACATGAACCAACATTATTAATGATTAAAACGTGTAATAATGAGGTGAGTTTAAATGTTATATTTTTCTTTTTTTTTGAATTGTGCAAGCACAAATGGTAATAAATTTTTTTTTATATTAAATTTTTTTTGTAGGTGTTCGGAGCTTATTGTTCGTCACGGTGGTTTGAACGCAACTTAAAAGATGATCGAGGGCAACGGCAGGCTTATTTTGGTACTGGTGAAACGTTCTTATTTTCATTGTATCCGGAACGGGCGAAATTCCCATGGGTGGGTATCGATGGTGACAAAGGGCAAGGACATGCTTCTGAATTATTTATGGCGGCCGATGCGAAAATGATAACAATAGGAGGAGGGTATGTTGAATTTTAGTTCATAATTATTTTTAGACGGAAATTTTTTTTCTTTTGACGGATACTGCTTTGAGCACATTTTGAATAGGCTGTGCTTTTATAGTTTATAATTCGGGTAACTTGATTTTTTGTGGTTTGGTGAAACTGTTAAATTTCAGTCAAATTTATAAAAAATTTTACAAATAAATTCTAATATAAATAAACAAAATGATAAAAGTCCCATTCAACAAATCAATTTCGTCTTTGTTTTGTTTTACTTTTTGTACAACTTCATGCCGAGTTTACGACCATTTTCTGAAGAAAAATTTTCAACAGGCAACCAATCGACGTAGTCTATTTTGTAAACAAATTTCCCCTTCCGTACATAATTCTTTTGTTTTCCATTTAAAACATATTGAATCTGCTGAAAATTTTTCTTCAGAAAATGGTCGTAAACTCGCACTCAACGTTTTTTCTGCACTACTTAAGGCAATAGCTATCTTCCAATGGAACAAATTTGCTACTTGCAAGTACAGGGTGTTTTTTATAGATATATAGAACTTTAAAATTAAATAAAACACACAAAAATCGTGGTATTGTTCATAGTACCTATTGACTTTATTGGAAAGATAATTTTATGCCATTAGTGTTTAAACATGATTTCGGGCATATAAGCGCCGCGCCGCGGCTGGTGCGAATAAAGCACAATCTGGGAGTTCAATTTTCGACCCTTTTTATAACAGCTGGAACCGTATATCGGCAATAACACGGTGAATGTTGACTTCCAAATCGTCCATCGTCTCTGGTTTATCGGCGAAGATTAGCTCCTTCATTTCAAAGATATTAAAACACGTCTTGGTGGCCAATTCACAGGTCCATAAGGCAAAATTATGCACTTATCGCCATGAGGCGCGTGCTTTGTAACATGTTGCGCCGTCTTTTTGGAAAAACAGCTCTTCCACATTAATGCTATTCAATTGCGGAACGAAAAGTCAGTAATCATGGCTCTATAGCGGTATAAAATGACTGTAACGTTCTGGCCGAAATAATTTTTGAAGAAATTTGGACCAATGATTCCACCAGTTCATAAAGCACACCAAACAGTGACTTTTTGTGGATGTAACGGCGTCTCAATAATGACTTGTGGATCTTCTTCGCTCCAGATTCGGCAATTTTGTTTGTTGACATAGCCATTCAATCAAAAATGAGCCTCATCGCTAAATATTATGGTGAAAATGATGCAATCTCGGTTTCAGCTCATTCACACCGAAAGTACGTTGCACACGATGGTCATTTATAATTTTCAAACTTAATGGTTAGACTCTGCTCTCAACTTAAAATTTCTTGGTTAAAAACGGGCCAAGTAAGTCAGTCAGACCCCGATTCCATTTGTTTTAGTTATTGGGTCGATTCTGGAGCGATAAAATCCCAGTTATGTTATTGTATTTCTTCACTTCTTATTTGATTTTCTATTGAAAAATTAAATAACATAACATAAAATTTTAGAAGTGAGAATCGGGCCAAAATCTGCAGCTACACTGAGTGTATCACTTCAATAACTTAAAAATTAAGCTTCGTAATTTATATACCGAAACAAGGTAGATTAGGCTTGTCTAAGTAGTCACATAACATAGAGGAACTTTTCCAACTTTTCCACAATTCATTTGTGTTGTGAAAATTATTAATATTCTATTAATATATACTGTGAATTACAGTATTTATATTTTCCTGGAACTTTTCCAATAATTTTTTTTTTTTTTAAATAGTATCAGCCTTAAATTGATACAGTTTATTTAAAGAATCCAATTTATTTATGTCGTTTTCGATTGACCAAAAAAAAAGTGAGCAAAATTTTTTTTGATCAAACGCATTTTTGGGAAATTTTGGGGTTTTAATAGATTTACCCTAAAACCGTCGAAGATTATAGATTTACAAACACCAATAAACTAGAATTATCAATTGGGAGCTTTATCAAAGTGACATCTGCTGTTCCTCAAGGATCACATATTAGACCCTGGCTTTTTATTGTTTTCATTGATCGGATAATCAAGATCATCAAAAACTCAGTTGTTCTCATATTTGCTGATGATGTAAAAATGTATCGTACCATTGAACAAATTTGTGATGCTGACAAACTGCAAGATGACCTTGTTAAGACTCAATGAGTGGTGCATCAAAGCTCGCTAAACTTAAACAAGTAGTGTAAATTATATCTTACATACAAGATCAATGACAATGTAGTTCAAAGAGTTCAAGAGATTACTGATATAGGAATCATCTTCGTCGAAAACGTTAGTTTTAACAGGTACATCGATGCAAAAGCAAACTCTATGTTTGGCTTTGTCAAGCGATGTACTGGGGTATTCAGGGATATACAAACTTTAAGATCTAAAGTGAAATATGCTGTAACCGTCTGGAATCCTTACTATGGATGAGCACATCGAAAGAAATGAAAGCATACAAAAAAGTTTTTGATATTCCTGTTAAAAAAAACTGGCTGGAAATATCACTATAACGTACTTTCTACAGCTTCATCTTTTTTCTTTCGTATTTTTCTGACAGCTTCAACTTTGAAGAACATGCTTTAAATAAATTCGCACGTTGCCTCAAATTTCAACATCTTATTTGATGCAAATCTTCCTCGATGTTATTTTATTCGGTTTGGAGTTTATAAATTTACAAATTACAATTGGTATGTGTGTAATAAGTGCAATTAGCTTACAAGTTTTAAATTTAGTTTGCAACTTCTGTTCTCTGAATTTTTTATTTTGGAAACGCGAAAAGCATAATTTGCTAATAAGGCTTTTTAAATAAATGTATTGTTCGATTTCACAAAATCGTTTCATTATGTAATTCATAAGTTAATGCAGAGTGTGAGGGTTTTTTCGCAAAGAAAAGTTTCACGAGTTTCACAAAACAAAAAGTTTCACAAGTCTGAATAGCGCTATTATTTGCCCTAATAACATTATGAACCTTCGGTTGAAAAATCGAACCTTTGAGGTCGAACTCATTAATATTTTTCCACCTTTACTCCAGGCCTTAAATAAGTATGACTGTGATGTGAACATTTCATGTAATTTGCGCATTTGCTTGGCGCTCCTGATATAAACGAGCTAAACAGGCTGCGATCGAAGTTTTCAAATTTTGATTCAACACTGACTTTGACAGTCCATAACTTTGAACCTGAAAGGCGGATCTTTATATTTTTGTAATGGGAGTTAACCTTAACCATATGAGGGTGATGTCCCATGTTCTTGCTAATGGTGCAATTAGTTGGTCCGTACTTGCGAAATGGCTCGTCACACTTGTTTTGGGCAAACAATTGCGCTGATCTACAGGTTAACCATTACTTTCGGCTAATGGGTACCCACATTTATGTAAAAGCCAATTTTTATCGAAATGACCGTCCTGTGAAAATTTCTGTGCATTTGTATTGCGCACATGATATAAACAAGAAATTTTAACAAGAAAAAATAAATTTAACAGGCACTGTTTCTATACTTAAAGAATTATATGAGACAAAAAACTTAGATAAACAAATCATACGAATGACAATATACGCATAATCTTCTACAATGATAATAGAATTTGTACTGGCTTTTTGTGCAGCATTATTATTATTCTAAATTTTTATTTTTGCTTATTGAGGATTTTAACGTTATCTAAAATGATTAAATGATTGGTATTTTGATGCATAATTCATTGCAACTGCAACAAACTTTAAAATTCTTAATAAGGAAAAACATTTTTGGGAAAAGTTCAAATTTGCAAATGTTGCACATTAAAGCAAGTATAAATTCTATTAACAATTCGCTGAAATTCGTTGGATTTGTTTATCTAAGTTTTTTTGTCTCTTACAATTTTATTTTTGAATCCAATCGTTTTTTACATGAAAAGCATTAAAATACAAAATTATTTTCGAATAAATTGTCAAGGCTAAATCGGTTTTTATAGTCATAACTATAACTCATGTTATAGTAACAGTTTTCGTATTTAAGTATAAACCTCAAATGTGTGATGTAAAATAGCAACGTTCATAGTGAGCTACAAAATATCTAAAACATTGCTATAATAATAGCCGCATTTCTTGACGCAAAGTGATCCGGATCAGATGAAAGTTTTTGTTTTTGGATCAAAAGTTTAATCCGAGTAAGTTTTTGTCGTTTCATGAAACATGATTTGATTCCAATTATAGTAGAAATTGATTCCAATCATAGTAGAAATTGATCTCAGTTCAGTTTTTTTGATCTAGATCCGTATTTTTCGTCAATAGAATTCAACATAAGTTTGCTTTTAAGAGAAACAAATTTCATACAGTATTTCCATAATGCTTTTGAGAATGATTCCGAAAGAAATCGAAGGCTAAATCTTTAAACAGTTTTTTTAAATAAAAAGGTAGCCCATGTCCACATCCAAAATTCTATTAATGGACATCTTTATATCCATAACACAGACGATAGGTTATGCCCATTGGTTAAACTGGACAGGAGTCATAACTTCTGGCACCACTAAGCGATTTATTTCCTGAGTAACTTTTTAATCTAAAGCAAAAGGAACTTGGTACGACTTTGAATAGTATTAACCACGACTTTGTTTAGGCGATAATTAATTCCTCCGATTCCAACTGCCACTTTAGTTGTACCTACTACTACCATTAAATCACCCGTAACCATCTGCAGGCTCATTTCACAAGACCACACGACTATCTGAAAATATAGATTTAAAAGTAAATGCCGAAATAACCGTACAATAAATAAATGCAGAAATAACCGTACAAGGCGCTCCTGTTTCTACTCCCATTTTTAATTTTTTCCCCTTTATAATAACTTCCAGATAAACCGGTAATGACTTTTCGTTCCAATTAGCCGCATTAATATGTCTAATAGTCATATAGTGTAACGTCTTCTCTCTAATAGTCATAAAGTGTAATGTGTAGCCCTTCCTCGAACAATCACGCGCAGGAAAATTGTGGTGAGAACGGCATTCATTATTTGTCGGCTTTGACATTTGTGTCGGAAACGAATATCCTTGACCTTACTTATTTTTAATTTTCGTATTTATTTTATTGGACTCCAGACTTTCATTCTTCAATTTCATTTGATTTTCAGTCCCTTCCAATGACTATGCCGGTTCGACCGCGTTATAAAATGTTAAATTTGACTTCATCAAAAGAGCATTTTGTATATGCTGCTTATGTAAATCGTATACGAATTGATCTTTCAAGGCTGACTTTAGAAGCGTTCCGAAATTAGATGTGCTGGCTAATTTCGAAATGACGACCACATAATCGGCTAACAAATTCGAGTCGCTCTTTGCGGTGGCGTGCTATCAATTTTGGGACTCTAGCGGGCCGTCTTGGAGTGAGGTTGGCTTCCTTCAAGCATCTTCTTACTGTTCTTGAACTAACAGCTACATCTCGAACTTGTCTTAGCTCCTGCTGCACATCGACGCCCGTGATGAAGTTAGAATGATTAATCGATCGTCTCTCTCAGATGTAAATCGATACCGGCTGGTATGTGGTCTCCGATTGAAAGTCGTGTTTTCCATGAGAACTGCACTAGAACTCGATAAATTTTAAATTCCTTTTATTCTATGTAAACAGGAAAAAAAATTAAATTCATAAAGTGATAATGTGTAGTGCATTTCACATAAATACATATTTTAAGTTGTTACACCAATAAATAATGACAATTATAGCTTATTTTTTTAGTTACACTGGATAAACCCATGAATTTATCGAGTGTAGTTGCGTGTAATGACGTCAGCAAGAAATAAGAAAATATTGATGAAATAACTGAAGGGGGAAATTTTTAAACTCAAAATATGTAATTATATCAAGTACACTACACATTCGCGCTTTATGAATTTATTTTTTTTCGTTTTACATAGAATAAAAGGAATTTAAAGTTTATCGAGTTCTAGTGCAGTTCTCATGGAAAACACGGCTGAAGGTACCAATTTCCTGAAACCTTCTGGATACCCCTGAGACAACAGATTGGCTAATGTTTAGCTGACGAGCGACTTCTCGTTGATTGCGTCCTTCTTGCTATAAAGCAACAACTTGTGTGGCTTTTTCTGGAGTAGTATCCATGATATTGAGGAAACAATGAATGAAACTGGTAAAGATTTGTTCAGGTCAACGTCTGATAATTGACTGATAACAAATATTGGTCAACGTGGTATTATACAAGTGATTGCAGCACACCAATTGTTTTCACCGAAACATCGATTGCTTTAATTTGAAAAGTACTGTATAGATTTCATTGATAAAGGTGTCCTTCTAAAAATAAAATACTAAGCTGTCAAAAAAAGTTGTTTTACGAAAATCGGTTGAGCCAGTAACTTCGAATTTTTGTAATTATATTTCCCGCTACTGTAAACATCTGTTCACAAGCTGTTGATGTAGGTTTTATGGTAAGTAGTTCGTCGTGAAAATTATCCAAAATTTAGATCAGTTTGTCTCCTTGCTCGACGTTTAAATTTTCCATTTTATCGTTTTCTTCAAGTTCTACGTCAGAAGAACTTAAACTTTGATCTTGATCGGTTATTCTAATGTTGTTTTGTCTCGAGACTAAGCGTAATAAAAGCTGACTGAAAAACTGTTCTGTAGAAAGCCTAGATGCGAAATTTAAATATTCATTTTATTTTGGATGACTGCCGTGATGTACATATAGTAATAATGAAATTACTTCCTTTTGACGCCGTCCATCAAGGAGTGTTAGCATAAGCGGTTCAAGAATAAGTGAGGTTTCCTGTAATAATTCTAGATACTTGTCGATCATTTTTTCGGCCCCTAACTCATCGAGTACAGTAGTGATACAATATTTCAATTTTAGAAATCGGTTGATCGTCGAAATAAGCGTGTTCTACCGTGTCCAGCAATCTACGTTCTTTGACAATATATTTTTTCTAACGGCTGATTTAGATGGCTCTTTTTTTATATATATTGATGATAAATAACGGAAAGTTTGCAGGGTTCTTATGAATTTTTTCGCGATACTCGAAGCAATTACCCGGGCATTCGGGTAGTTAAAAATTTCGAAAAATACCTGGGTACCTGATACCCGAGAATACCAGCCCTAATTCCAATACAGAAGACTTGTTATGCAATTCAAGGCTATTTTCGACGGCTATCGTTTTGTATTACAAGGTACAAGAAGAAAACGGAAAAAATGTTTTCCTTATTCGGTAGTCTTTTTTCCATAAACATGGAAAACTTTGATACACTTCCAAAAAACTTGTTATGCCAAACCGAATTGTCATTTTACTGCAACAATTTTATTGGAAAACAGAACCAGGAACTAAAGAGATGCTTAAAAGTGATAGATATACACGATTGTTCTCACTTACTAGTTTAAATTCTCATTTCATATAATAATCACAATAATAAACGGTTTTCTCGTGCCTTTACCGGGCTCAACAATCTGGCCCCGTCGATTGCGGTCCTCAGCCAGCTCTTCTTATCACCCTAGACAACAGAAGATGGTAAGTCTTTCTCTACTCCGAGGGGCCATTGTTGCTGACAAAGACCTTCCGCCTACCAACAGATTGTTACACTATCGCTATCGGTTTGGACACAGAACGTGATCGAGCCAGCATACTTGCGGTTCTATAATTTCATGCACAAGATCTGATGCGAGTATATAACCCTATTCCGTTATGGTGTGATGATGGCCACCAAGGAAGTCCTTCATCTATTTGAGCGCTAACACGACGAGATTGTGATTGTTAGCTTGCAGCTTACAAGTTCATATAGCTTCGAATTCCAGGTTTGAAGAGGCTAAGCATATTTCAAATTTCCGTCATAATGGTGCATTCTTTATTCCTTTTTCGAGTTTCTTTGGATGAAGCGAAGGTCTCCCTAATAGCCAAATGCAGTTTTTAATTGATGTATCGAACAGGATGATTTGAAAATATAAACAACTTTAATCATTTTTGCGCACTAAATTACCAAACCTACAAATAAATATTTAAATAATTATATCATTCTCACTTTCTATTTTTAGTGACGGACAAGCAATATGGATGGATGAAAATATTCGATATGGCAAAACGGATCGATGTAGAACATTTAATAATCCACCACTATGTCCATCCGGTGATTTTGAAATACGTGTTTTAGAAGTATATGGATTTAGTGGCGCTTAGAACAACCAGCATAAAATTAACAAAAAATGAGATTAATTAATAACAAACATTAATTAAAAATATAAAAACTATCTAACGAAAAATAAATTAAATATATATTATATAAATTATAGCATTCAAAATAACCTGAACAATTAATTAAAATCTAAAATTATAAAAAAAAAAAAAAATAAAAATCAACCAAAAATTTATTAATTTTGTGAACAAATATTTTTTAAAATGAAAACTATTTAAATTATTATGTTTTAAGTTTTATTATTATTATTATAATTATTATCACAATATAACAACGAATAAGAAATTTTTATTGTTTAAAAAAAACAGAATTATTACGTTTATTAATTTTTGAAATAATATATTATTATTTTATAATTTTATTTGATTGTATAAATACCTATATATATATATATATATAAATATATATTATTGTTATTATTATTTTAAACAAAAAAAAAAATAATAAAAAAATTATGTTAATAATTATTAGTTTTCAATTTTTATTATATAAATATTAATAATGGTTTTATATTAATTTGATTTTCATTTATGAGATTTTTTTTTTTTTTCAAATTGGAAAGCATATCTTATAATTTTGCCTAAATGTTGATAGCAATCACTAATATATTTTGTTTCTAACAAAATTTTATATCATTCGCGTACAAAAGAAATGAAAATTCGAATGACATAATTATTTATTATTTTTTTCATATAACGTGTGTAAATCTTCTATATATACAAGAAACAGCGAATACTAAATATTAAAATTCATCATCATAAAGCTAAACTATTTATATAAATAAAATAAATTCAACGAAATTAACCTAAAATCGGAAAGTTATGTTGCTTGCCATAAGCAGATCGGTGGAAATACAAAAGAAAAGAGATTCAGTTAAAAATATTCAACGAACAAAGATTACATTCCTCTTCCAGATAATTCAGAGAAAATAGAAAAATGCTTCCCAAATTATATTTTAGTAATTTATAACTTTTATGTGTAATCAACTAAAAAAATTTGCTTCATTACTATTAAACATATCTAATATACAACTATAAATGGAATTTAAATTTAAATAAATCTTAATGGTTGGGCTTAAGGCAATTTTCTACAATTAAAAATTATATTCGTTAAACAATTTTTTTTTTAAGATGTGTAAATGACTCTCTATTACTATTGCAAAGAAATTATAATATCCATCGTGTTGCTACAGCTTTGAATTTTTATTCTTTTTTTTCGTCACGTTACTATTCTATTCGTGTAATATAGATGAACAATTATGGCGTAGTTTAAAAATATATTTATCCAATTATTAATTAACTTTTATTATTTTGCAAATACAAATATAATTAATTGAGATACATAAAAAAACCAATATTTATTGATATTTATATGTATTATATTGAGCATATTACATAATATTAAGATATATACAAACAAAAATAAAATCGAAAAATAAATTATAATTTAATTGTGAAAATACAAAAATTTAGCTTGTTACAAACAAATATAATAAATGAAACAAACAGAATAAATGTGATAATATTAAAAAAAAAAAAAAAAATTTAGTAGTTTTATTGGAGACCTCATCAAGTATAAAATTTTCTTGAAAATGTTTATAATTTCAACACCGGATATTCACTTAAACAAAATACAACAGGATAATATGAATATCCATAGGTTCCCGGAAGAAAGTAACTAGGATACATTTTCGGGAACTAAATTTCCTATTCCGGTGCTTTCAGAAAGTATGTGTTCAGGCTTGTGACATATTAAGGGGGACAATCATTTAGAACTTTCAAAAAATCGATAGTTACTTTAATATGTGTAGAATAAGAAAAATTTCATGACTGAAGCCAAAACTCAAAGCTCCTTTGTAAATAGAGCCAATTTCCGAGACTCCGTTTCATTCTACATACACCGAGCGACGAGCGCAGGTATACGAACTAAAGAGCAGCGGGGTGTTTTGATGGGGTGCCAAAGATTGTTCAGAGACTATTGAACCGATCGAGCGAAAATTTTGCACACATTTTCGTAACATATAAGACCACTTAGTGAACATAAATACAAATATTTGAAATTTCTCAAAAGAAAAAATTATCGAAAATTTCGATTTTTTTTTTATTTTATGTCTGCCATTTCTTCAATTCTAAACTTATTACAGTCGAAACTCGATTTTCCGGGGGATTTTTTTTTTACACAGTCGATTTTTTGAGCCATTTGTTTATATCCACATTTTCAATTGATTAACCGGGATTTTTCATTTTTATTTTTTTCGTTAAATTTTGGCAACAGTGTTGTTTCTGTGTTTCTATGTTAAACATACATATATGTATATTGTGTATTTTTTTATAAAACTGAAAAATTCGATCAACGGGGATTTTTGGTTTTCCGGGAATCCTCCTGTCCCAAGCATTCCGGATAATCCAGTTTCGACTGTATTAAAGGGTAAGATTTAACAAGTGACGACAGGCATATATTGACCACATCCTTTTTATAATGCGCTATAATCGGCACCGTAAAAAAAAACGCCTCCGCGACCATGTGGCTTCATCATGCTATATCTCCTTCAATTTTCAATCTTTTCTAATGATTAAATATGAAAAATACTCGTTAAAATATGTATAATATATATATTGTCAAAATTTCAAAAAGATCCGTTTGTTTATTCCCCTTAAAAAAATTCCTAAAAATCTGCTCAATTTCGGCGTTCTAAATGGTTGCTCCCCTCTCTTAAGAAAGAATGTTTAAGAATATTGGGCAACCCAATTTTTGAGGATCAATATTTGCAAGCTTGGCTGATATTCTGGCTAACAATCCGTATGTTCAAGCATACGAGACTGCAGCTGAGACGATCGAAGATGAAGAAGAGGCACACAACCTAGAGCTACGGTTTATCAATATTATATTAATGAATATACGGATATTTAATAGACCCAGCGCAAATGAGATCGCCTGTCTATTCAATTCTGTAGATGGAGAACCTCCAGGATATCGTCATGCTGTTATTCACCACCAGCAAAGTGGTTCAAAGGTACTGCCTGTTTTAAGTCTTTTGTATCCATTACTATATCCGTATGGTGATCCAGGATGGGACCCTCAAATGACTTATAATGGTCTACGTCAACAAAAAATCGTCAACGTAAGCCTTGCTATACGCCAAGGATTTCCACACATTCACCAATCTGAAAATCTATTTCAACAATATATCGTCGATTTGTACGTTAGAGTTGAAGGTGAAAGATTGAATTAGGTATATTCGACAGCATCAGTTGGATTTTCGCGTTCAACATTATAGAGAAGTACAGGATTTTGTTCTGCAGCATGCACAGTTACAAAATCTTTTTGCAGGAAAAATTGTTGTTTTATCGCCTTCTTCTGAGGGTAGCGTACGTAATATGGCTCTATGGTATCAAGATGTAATGGCGATAGTCCGGAGAAAAGCCTGCCGATCGTCCTGACATTGTATCCCGGGTATTTCACTGGAAACTAAACGAGATGAAAACAGATATTTTAAAATAAAGCATCTTGGGAATTGTTGTCGCCCATGTGTACGTTATAGAATTTCAAAAGCGTGAATTACCATATTGATATATGTGTGTGCTGAAATACCTGATCAGGTAAGTTTTCCAATTCATGGGCCATATGATGTTCGTAATACAAATGCGCCATGCATGAATAATGGAAAATGCACAAAAAAATTCCGAAGAAGCTTTTGGAAGAAACGGTTGAAAAATAAAGGATATCCAAAGTATCGCAGGCATAATAATGGAATAATTGCAATAAAAGGTGTTCATCAAATTGATATCCGTTTCTACTTTTGAAATACAGCGCTCACATAAATGTGTAAATTTGTTCCAGTGTCCGCTCTGTGAAATACCATTTTATATATCTATATAAAGGCTATGACTCGGCATATATGGAATTCGTTAGATGCGTCAATGTGATCGATGGATGAGGGCTATCAACTATGATATGATGAAATTGTAACATATGGAAATATGCGATATGTTAGTTCACACGAGTGTATTTGGCGCCTTCATGTGAATGAATGTGAATGCATGACCGATCACATGCAATAGTTCGTTTAGCAGTCCATGATTATTAGCAAAGTGCAGCAAAGAGTATTAGCAAAGTGATTGGAAAGAATAAACGAGGTCGCGCCGAATGATCATACCCGATTTTATATATGCATGTTATTACTTCATGTAAAAGGCGCTAAATGTTTTGCTAACTTGCGCTCCTACAATGGGGTAACCTTGGAAACCTTCAAAGAGGTGGCACTTTCATGAGATCTACTTGAAGACGATTCTGAGTAGCACAACTGTTTGGAAGAAATGCACAGCACGTATATGCCACGACAACTGCGGGAACGGTTGTCATATGTTTGTTGTTTGGCCAACCAACATCACCAAATCAATTGTGGATGACATTCAAAGCTTCTATGATAGAAGATATGATTTGAAGTTGATGAATCTGGTAATGGTTTAGACTGCGGCGGCGTATAATCAAATTGAAGAGACTTTTCGTGGTGCTGATATCTATGATCATTTAAATAATGATCCAAAAAATGTAGTAAATCGGATTCTGGACGCAACCTCAGGTCGTGCCGAAGCTATTTTGTTCTTCTTGGAAGCTCCTGGTGGATGTGGTAAGATGTTCATTTATTCATATATTTTGAGTATAGTTATGGGCGAGGTGACATAGCTCTGGCAGCTACCTGGACATTCCATCGTTTATTTGGTCTCCCTATACCGGTAATATCTTCGTCCGTTTTATCGATAAAACCAACATCAGATATAGCTACAGCGTTACGTAAAGCGCCAGTTATTTTAATTGATGAGGCATCGATGATACCAGCAGCAGTAGTGGATTGTATACGATCGCCTCCTTTGTGATATTATGAAGTGTGAGGGAGGACGAATTATGACGTTGTGCCAGAAAAGCATAATTTTGGAATTCTCTCATCAAACTTTATTTAGTGAAACTGTGCATGCTGATGCCAATGAACGAGAATTTTCCAAGTGGTTGCTTCAATTGGGAAATGGAATACCGCGATGTACTTATGGCTGTTGATGCCGGAATCCATTGTATGCTGGGTGTGTTGTATATGAAGCGAGTGCGCTTAACGGTGTATTAACATACTTTATGTAACGTGGTGTTGTTCCATATTTGAGGTTAAATCTGATTCCATTAGATATAAAAAAACGTGCTGTAATGAAAGTGGTGTACCATTGTTTAGGGGGCTATCAAGCAACCATATGAACTGCTATGCTATATATATAAACTGGAGGGTTATATTGATGCACAGATTGAACGTTTTATATGGGAACAAGTTCTCCGCTGTTTGATTAACACAAAAAATCGCAAGCACTGTATGCAATTGTATTACCAAACTTTATTATTTTTTAGTTTAATGGTTTTAATTTAATACAAAATTTTATTTACAGAAATTAAATGTAAAGTTTACATATGTTATGTAATTAATTTAATGAGAAAAATGACTGCCGAAAATGGCGTCGGTTTGCTTTTATTTTTCTTCTTTTCGAGAGTTACAGAACAATTAATTTTCGTTTTTATAAAAATGAATAAAATCGTTTTTGACAGGAAAAAGAAAAAGGTACTAAAATAAAATTACCAGATGAAACAGTTTTCTGTATTGTTGACATTGACATTTTAACCTATAAGCAACGAATTTAGAATTCGGTATGCTACATACTCATGAACAAAACATCATTGAGATTCCCACCAGTTTTATATGCGACCAAAACTCAATTGTTCACCATAATTTTGGCGATTCGTAATATAGATCAATATCAAGTAAGAGCAATTGTTTGAGGAGTATTGCAGTATCGATTCAATCATCACAATGGATCCTTCAGAAAAATTAAACATACCATTAGATTCTTTCTATTTTAGTTGTTATAAATAAAACAATAATACACCACCTCTCCTCATCCAAGACAGCCGGTGACATCTGCAACGAAATGCTCACATATAGCGGCAATTATCTGTTTGAGTACGTTCGAGCTCATACCAATAACTTGGTCTAGAGAACACATCCCGGAAGAGTAGAAGACGGCTCTTTTCTGTTCACTTCATGAAAAGGTACATCGGTTATTAAACTGCAACAACTATCGCAGTATAGCTTTGCTGAATACAGAGGCTACAATGGTAGTGAAGTTTTTACTATATTTTACTAAAATGATTTTAGTTCTTGTTTAGTAAAAACTTCACTGTCCTATATGGTATAGCAATGTGAAATTTTTACTAATCTAAAACTAATCAAAAATATGTAGCTACTCAAACAATGACATTTAGGGGAATTAAGAGTTTCAATATTTTTCAAATTTCTATGACTCTGTGTAGATGATAACACAAAAATTCGCATAAAATAATTTTATACTAATTTTAACAAAATATTTAGCCAATGGAACTTCATGGTGAGAAACATCACAAATCATAATGCTGTATTTTAAATGACAATAGGCACGAAAAACGGAATAATATATTTCAATAAGATATTTTGCGATATTAGCCGATTGTGATAAAATTCGACACGTACAATAGAAGTGTGATTCTAAAATATTTTTGAACACATTTCTGGAATATGAAAAACGAATGAAACTCTGCCATTTCCAAACCAATTAAGATAAAATTCGAGATGGTTTCGAGAAGTTATTGAATTTGGAAAACTGTATTAAAAGTAGGCTATTTCTTAAGTAAATATTTTTATTTATCGCTCTCGATGTTAGAGTAAGTATAGAACGCTTTCTTAATCATCCGAGGATCACTGGTTCAATTTAATTATTTTATAATCTTAAGTCTATCTTTGATAATTTTGCGGATGACTTTGAATTTTTAATTTAAAATTTTAATTCAAGTTAATTATTTGAAATAAATACTTTTTTAAGTTTTAATTTTATTAAATTTCTATTTTTAACAATTTTTAATTTACGCAATTTATTTGTTGTTGACTGATCGATCGCTTTACTTGTGAAAATGTCTCCCTTTATTTTACACCAGATATTTATATTCTTCTACATTATTTTTTTTATGGTTGACAATAATGCAATCTACCTTAACTGTGGGATAATAAATTTCAATAATACAATTTACCTTAATTATAGTATAATAAATTACATTTTCCTACAATCGCCGTGAAAAGCAGGCTTTTTTTCTCTGTTTTCAAAGCCCAAAGTGTCTGTTTTTTTGACAGTTAATAAACAAATTACTTTGTCACACGTTTCTCTTAGAAACGTGTGACAAAACTTGAAACCGCACGCTAAATTTGAACATATGAAAAGAAGA
Source organism: Tipula vernalis (assembly GCA_958295665.1). NCBI lineage: Eukaryota > Metazoa > Arthropoda > Insecta > Diptera > Tipulidae > Tipula > Tipula vernalis. The sequence goes on along the minus strand of OY282558.1, from coordinate 214,197,789 downwards.
GTAAGAGTAAAAGAAGAGTATTGAAAAGCGAAATTTCACATAATTATGATGTAATTATTTTTATTGATTATTATTGAAATTTACATTAATGGTACAATTGGTGCAGTTTTGTATGTTGATGCCGCGTTGATTGAGTTCTGGGCCTGAATTCCGGTTCGGTGACAAATGATAATGAGAAATGACTTGATTTTTTATTTCAACTAGTCGGTTGCATTTTTATTTAGAGTAGGCGAAATAAAACATAAAGTCATTTCTCATTCTCATTTGTCATTGATCCGGAATTCGGGCCCTGGTGATAAAATAGAATGAATGTTTTCCGTGGTTAAACAAACTTCCCGCTCTGACGTAATAGTATGCTCAAGAGGGTTTTCATTTACTGTTTGCGGTATATTTTTTGTTGCATCACCAAATATTTTTCTACCCAAATTTATTTTATTGTTGAGAGAATCCTCAATATAACCCTCTGCAACCGTCGTAGATTTCCAACCACCATGTCTTTTCAAGCTCATTAAATCACCGCCGGCGTTGACTAGTAAAGATGCAGATGACCTGCGAAAATAGTGGCCTGTATATGCTTCCACATCAGGTAAGCCAATGTACTTTGCCACATGTTGAGGTATTTTACCAATAGAATTTACACCTACCACCTGTTTACAGCATACCCCATTAGCATATTTGATAAAAAATCGTAGTGAGTTCATATTTGGAGGACGTAAAGAAGCATATTTTCTGTAATATGAAAGCAAATCTAGATTATTTTCTAAATTGTTACTCAAAATAAATGTTCGTGTAATTCGAGTTTTGGTATCGGGAATTTTAAAGATGATGATTGAATCACGGTCTTCAATGTGGTCAACTGATAATTTTACCAGTTCATCACGGCGGCATGCACCCGCCATCCCTATAATAAGTACAACCTATAAAAACAAATATCATTAATAAATATTCTAAGAATTATACAAAACATTATTACAACAATCGTATATTACCTTTTTCATCAAATATTGGTCGTCTGGCGCTTCGGATAAAAATTTGAAAATTTCGTTCATTTCTAAAATTTTTGATTTTTTTGGTTTGTACACAGATTTTTTTTTCAAAAAAGCCATTAATTTTTTAAATTGTTTAATATCTAGATCATTTTTTGGAATTAAAGTGGCCCTCAACATCCAAAAAATAGACCACAAAGTAGAACTTTTAAGAATCTTAGCTTTGTCACTAAAATATGCTAAAAGGACATTTTCTGATATGTTTTTTATGTGCTTTTGGTTACACCAATTCGAAAACAGCTCGAATTGCTTTTCATACTTATGCTTCGATTTTTCGGGAAGCAAATTCAAACTTACATTTCTTGCTTCTAGAGCAACGTCCGGCGGTGTATTTGAGAAATCGCTGTCACTTAAATCCATTTTTTTTAGTTTTTTGTTGCAAAAAATAAATTGTCAATTTTTAAGAAAGACTAATGTTTGTATAAAACATCAAACCAAATTTTTGTTTTTCTTTATGAAAAATAAAAAAAATCTTTGACTACTCGATTGAACAAAATGTCGGTCCTAAAATAAAATCGTATTGTCAGTATAGTAAATTTTACTACAAAATTATCTTTTTATTATATTTTTTAAAATGATTGTAGGAAAAATAAAGTGTGAAACACGTCCGCAAAGTTGTTTGTCACGCTCGAAAGGTTGCTGGCCTCCGTCCCTTCGGCCAGCAATTTCCTTTCTCGCGTGACAAACTGGCACTTTGCGCTCTTGATACACAAATAACTATTTTGTTTATAATTGTGCTGACTAAAATTATAGTAGCTTAAGAAAATGTTGTCAACAAAAAGTGTCAAAAATACATAAATTTAATTGACTAAAATTATAAAGTTAAATGGTAAGTTTGTACATATGTGTGTTAAATTATTTAATCTAAATTTAATTAATTACAGAAGCTAACAATTAATTTTTACCTAATTTGTTCTACCTTTAGATTTGCGGTAAAAGATAAAAATATCCAAATAAAATTGAAGGTTGCTGACCTTGAACTTCAACAATTGGCAACAATTGATAATAAACAAAGTAGGTTATAAATTTTTAAAAGATTCTAAGTTACATAATTGATTTTAATTAAATATTTTAAATTTTAGGAGAATCATTATTCAGCTGCAAACAATCTTTAATTAACCTAATTCCTTTTATAATCGTATAAGTGAAACTAAAGTTGTACATTACATACTTTCTTTTAAATACCTCATTGACGTTTCAAAGAGGGACACATCAATATTGCAAATTTATAAAAACGCGTCTGATTTATTATTATTATAATTAATTGACCATATATTTAATTTTTGGTTTTTTATATCGGTTACAACAACTAGTTGCAATAAGCGAAAGAAAAATCAGTTTTCTTTGCATTTCACAATTTTCGCAAAGACCTGGAAATGACGATTAATATTTTGATGGCTAATTAATTTTGTAGGCTTTAATTTTACTATAATTCAATATTATGTACTTGCTAATCTCGCTTTTTCATTGGATACGGTTAATACATGTCGCCGCAACGGTATAGTGAATTATTTCCGAAAATATTCTTAAATTTTAAAAACATTTTAATGTATTAGTAAAATAGTAAGCCAATCAATTAATTGTAATCAATAATGGTTTATTGAAACCACAAATGAAAAATTGAATATAAATCAGAGATAATAATACTCTGTTAAATTATACACCGTATTAACTGCAAAACCATGTCTGAAAATAAAACTATAAACAAAATGTAAACCACGGTCCATTCTTGACTTTGCAATTAGTGGAGACCTTCTTTTGGAGCTAAAAGGGTTACATATGACGATAATCACCCAAAGCCTAAATTGAACGGCTAAAGTTCAATATTTGAATTTACTAAACGATATTCGGTAGTTTGTCCGGAAATGAAACTAATAACAAAATATAGATCATGAGCCATTCTTGACTGATGCAAATATTGGGGACATTCTCTTGGAGCTATGAGGGTTAGATCTGACACTAATCAGCCCAAGTTTAAATTGAGCGGTTAACGTTCAAAATTTAAATTTACTAAACCATCTCCAGAGCCTTGTCCGGTAATGAAACTAAGAACAAAATGTAGAACATGGTCCATTCTTGACTTATGCAAATATTGGGGACATTCTCTTGGAGCTATGAGGGTTAGATATGACAAAAATCACCCAAACTTTAAATTGAACGACTAACGTTCAACATTTGACTTTACTAAACCATTTTCAGTACCTTGTCCAGAAATGAAACTGCTAATAAAATATAGACCATGGTCCATTCTTGACTTATGCAAACATTGGGGACATTCTCTTGGAGCTATGAGGGTTAGATATGACAAAAATCACCCAAAGTTTAAATTGAACGGCTAACGCCCAATGTTTGAATTTACTAAACCATCTTCGGTAGTTTGTCCGGAAATAAAACTATTAATAAAACCATTGTACATTCTTGACTTATGCAAATATTGGGAATATTCCCTTGGAGCTATGAGGGTTAGATATGACAAAAAACAACCAAAGTTTAAATTGAACGACCAACGTTCAACATTTGACTTTACTAAACCATTTTCAGTACCTTGTCCAGAAATGAAACTGCTAATAAAATATAGACCATGGTCCATTCTTGACTTATGCAAACATTGGGGACATTCTCTTGGAGCTATGAGGGTTAGATATGACAAAAATCACCCAAAGTTTAAATTGAACGGCTAACGCCCAAAGTTTGAATTTATTAAATCATCTTCGGTAGTTTGTCCGGAAATAAAACTACTAATAAAATATAAACCATGGTCCATTCTTGACTTATGCAAATATTGGGGATATTCTCTTGGAGCTATGAGGGTTAGATATGACAAAAATCACCCAAAGTTTAAATTGAATGGCTAAATTTCAAAATTAGAATTTACTAAACCATCTTCGGTAGTTTGTCCGGAAATAAAACTACTAATTAAATATAGACCATGGTCCATTCTTCACTTATGCAAATATTGGGGACATTCTCTTGGAGCTATAAGGGTTAGATATGTCGATAATCACCGCAAGTTTAAATTGAACGACTAACGTTCAATATTTAAATTTACTAAACCATTTTCAGTACCTTGTCCGGTAATGAGACTAAGAACAAAATATAGATCATAGGCTATGATCACTAATCCACAAATAATTCATCTAACAAAAGCATCAATAACTGGCCAAATTTCTCTCAATGAAAAAATCATGTATGTATTTGTTTTCAAATATTTTCTTCTGTTTCAATGAAAAATTTTTTTTAGTTCGTTTTATTGTCAAAATGATACAAATGTAAAAATATTAAATTAGTACTAAATATTAATTTAAAATTAATATTAAATGAGCCATTAGAATTCGAAAAAGGACATTTTGTGTTATATAATATGAAAACCGCATTTGATACCGTTGAACTTTATTTTTATTTAAATAAAAAATATTTTTATTAGAAAAAGAGAATTCTCAAGTCTGGACAAATGAATCGGTAAGAAATAGTATTGTAGATTCTCTTATTGCTTCTGGGAATCTTTGTGTACTTTCCTTTAAAACCATGAATATTAATAAAAAAGATAATAGCTTGGTTGTTTATGCGCAGTGCAAGTATTCCAACCACAACCAAAAATATAAATTTGTTGTTTCAAGTAATAAATTATTAGAAATTTTCACTATCGGCGAGGATTTAAAATTTCATGGAAACATTAAAGAGTTTACTCAGCTAAGGGGGGAACAGAGGGGAAAAATGAAAAGTTTAATGAAATACGAATTTGCCAATGCAATTTACTTTGATCAATTTAATATAATTGATAAGCCATTACTAAAAGCGGGTAATACACAGAAAATTATAAAACCTTGTAATTTAAGGAAAGGGCATTCTGAAAAGTTGTCAGAAAAGGATCTCATAACAAAATGTGAAATTGCCGACGCCAATCAACGTCTTTCTACTTAGTCTGATGATGAGTACATTTATAATTTTTCGAACCCGTTGCACATAATTTTAATGCGCAAATCCTACTTGCAAATTTTATTGTCGGATCAAGTTTGTATTCATATAGATGCAACGGGAGGATTAATCAGAAAACCGAGATGCGGCGATCATCACCCAAAATCCAGGATCTTGTACTATGCTTGCGTCATACAGTTAAATGGTCAAATTGTTCCAGTTACTGAATTAATATCCTGCCGCCATGATTCTGCAGCAATAGGTAACTTTGCCAAAAATTCCCCTGCCTAGTTATTTCGTAACTGACTGGTCGTGGGTATTCATAAATACAATTCTTCTGGAACTTAACACAATGACTATTAATAATTATTTAAGATTTTCCTATAATGCTATTGTAAATAAATTAACAATTTCCAGGTGTTTTTATTTGTTGCTCGCACTTTGCTGCCATTATAATTCGTCAAATAAAAGCAAAAATTCCTAATTATTCTAAAAATTTAAAAGATTTTATTATGATTTTATTTTTTATGATTTTGGATTCAAAAGACATAACAGAAATAGATAAATTGTTTAGAATATTTTGTGTCGTTTGTTTGTCGCGACACAAAAATGAATTATTCCATAATGCTTATGGAGAATTTTTACGCTTGGTAGAAAATAACATTTCTGACTTTCGTTACGATTACGAACAATCTAAAAATGAAGATAAATTTGCAAATGATGAATCAGATGAGTTTCTCATTGAAAGTGAAACCTCAATGTCCCCATTTTACCAGGGGTACTCCTTAATATTACAAAATGTAAAACTGGAAATCCGAAACTCGAAAATTGTAGGTGACGAAAACGAGTTGTACATAAAAGATTTTTTGGTATTTTGCACAAAAAAATATTTTACATATTTGCCATTATGGGGAACCGTCTTCTTAAAGTGCTTTGGTAAAACGCATCGAGTGTCAAACGCAATTGTTGAAAATTGGTTTAATTTATTAAAAAATAATTTACTTAAAGATAGCCACATGAAATTGGGGCATTTTTTAGATGTGTAATATGGCTCCACATCTGGTGGCTCGTAAACATACGAAAAAATACCCTAAAATAACTAAAAATATAAATGAAACACCAATAGATAAATTAGCAATATTAGATGATGAAAAAGAGCCAAGTGACCTAGATTTGTAAGAAAACTGGGCAAAGACAATAAGAACTCCTAAATCTAAATATTCGGGAAGGTTGGCATTGAGTAGTTATTTAACACCACAAAAACCAAAACTGACCCAGTGGCAGCAAAAAAATTATATTGAGAAAATATCTGAGGAAAAGTTTTGTGTAAACATATGCAAATTCACATTTCCAGATGTAGGTGTGGTAACGCTAAACAATTTATGTTACTCTTAACTTAATGAAAAAAATTATGTGTCGTTTGATGCAATTCACGTGGTGTCATCAATCCTGCTCTTGGGTTCAAATGATATTTGTCTAGATCTTTACCAATCAATAAAAATCTTTGGTAATTCAAAATATAAGGCCGCGCCTTCGCAAAAATATCCGAAGATAATGATTTGCCGTGGCAAGAGAAACATTTTCATCCCATACTGTAAAAATAATAATCACTGTGTCACACTATGTCCCGGGAAAATGCAATCGGATTTAATTAAAAAACGCAAAATTATATAGACGAATTTAGAAATCAAATAAATTGCACCAAAAAAAAATTTCGGCCAAAACCCAAATATAGTTTTCCCACTCAAAGAGACAGTTATAATTGTGGCCCACTAATAATTTACGGTATTGAAATGGAATCACAAAATAAATACCGGCCTGAAATACATTCCCCTAATGACGATGACTATAACCTAGGGTTGAAACAGTACAGACATTTTCTTCAAAATACAATCTTGGAGAAGTCCGAATCCATTTTAGACCACTGCTTAATCTGTTTCGAAATTTTAAAGCAGGAAGGCAGATTCATTGGATGCGAAGTAAAGCCGTAGAGTCCACGACCGTTGCAATACGCATAAAATAATTGCATTAAAAATTTGTTTGTTTTGCAAATAGCAAAATACAAAAAAAAAAACAAATACAAAATTATCAAACATCAATAAAAAATTAAATCTTTATCTTATGGGGTTAGGTGGGTTTCGAAAGCTCAAAAAAAGCATATTTTTACTGATTTTTTTTAATATATCAAATGAATTATTTTATTCAAACAATTTAGCATATCAAAGATAATATTTAACAAGAACTTTGTGAAATTTTTGCGTGGACAGGATAACTCATGACTGGTTCCTTTGAAATTAATAAACCAAATATTTTCTGTTAGTAGATGTATAGAGCTCGTGCTTGAATGAAGGAAAAAAAAAATTGAAATTAGAATTTTTGGCCGAGTTGTGAACAAAAGTCCCATTTTTTGGTCAAATTTTCACCACGTATTGCCTCGTAAAATAAGTTGTGATACAAAAAAAAATCCTTTGTTCAAGCACTAGATAATGTTATTTTGGAGAAGTGTGCAAAATTTGAACAAGATCGGTTCATAACTTTTGAGAAATCATGTCCACCGACTTCAAAAATATAGTTTCGAGAAAACCTGCGACGCGCCAGTCTGGCGTGGCCTGATGGGCGGAACTTCCAAAGGATCTATCTCTTAGAACTTTACTCTGATCGATTAAAATTTTGGGAGAATATTCTAGACATATTGGACTATTTAATAAGATAAAAAAAACGATTTTTTAAAATTATCAATAATAGTCAATAATAGTAATTGCATAAGTCAAGAATGGACCATGGTCTATATTTCGTTCTTAGTTTTATTTCCGGATAAACTACTGAAGATGGTTTAGTAAATTCAAATATTGAAAGTTACTGGTTCAATTTAAACTTCCAGTGATTATCGCCATATCTAACCATCATAGCTCCAAGAGAATGTCCCTAATATTTGCATAAGTCAAGAATGGACCATGGTCTATATTTTATTAGCAGTTTCATTTCCGGACAAACTACCGAAGATGGCTTAGTAAATTTAAATATGGAACCTTAGCCGTTTAATTTATTCTTGCGCTGATTATCGTCATATCTAACCATCTTAGCTCAACAAGAATGTCCCCAATATTTGCATAAGTTAAGAATGGACCATGGTCCATATTTCGTAATTAGGTTTATTTCCGGACAAACTAACGAAGATGGTTTAGTAAATTCAAACATTGAACGTTAGCCGTTCAATTTATTCTTGCGCTGATTATCGTCATATTTAACCATCTTAGCTCCAAGAAAATGTCCCCAATATTTGCATAAGTTAAGAATGGACCATGGTCCATATTTCGTAATTAGGTTTATTTCCGGACAAACTACCGAAGATGGTTTAGTAAATTCAAACATTGAACGTTAGCCGTTCAATTTATTCTTGCGCTGATTATCGTCATATTTAACTATCTTAGCTCCAAGAGAATGTCCCCAATATTTGCATAAGTTAAGAATGGACCATGGTCTATATTTTGTAATTAGGTTTATTTCCGGACAAACTACCGAAGATGGTTTAGTAAATTCAAACATTGAACGTTAGCCGTTCAATTTATTCTTGCACTGATTATCGTCATATATAACCATCTTAGCTCCAAGAGAATGTCCCCAATATTTGCATAAGTCAAGAATGGACCATGGTCTATATTTTATTAGTAGTTTTATTTCCGGACAAACTACCGAAGATGGTTTAGTAAATTCAAACATTGGGCGTTAGCCGTTCAATTTAAACTTTGGGTGTTTTTTGTTATATCTAACCCTCACAGCTCCAAGAGAATGTCCCCAATATTTGCATAAATTAAGAATGGACTATGGTTTGATGGAGCGTTTGATCTCGAAGGAGACGGACGTGTTGTCGTCTTCTTCGAAAATTAAATTTAAATTAATTTTTAATTTTATTTGGTTTTAGTTTATAGTTTTGATGTAAAGTGTAAAGTTTTGTTTATAATTTATTTATTATTATATAGTGTTGTGAATATATTTAAGTTTTGATTTTGTTTACAGTGTTTATGTGTGTAGTGAAGTGAGTTTACAGTGTTTATGTGTTGTAGTGTGGTGAAGTGTGTATTATTATTAACAATTGATTTAATTCAATTACATCAATTGTTAGTAATCAATTAATAAAAATTGTGTTAGTTTTAGTATTTTTAGTGAAAAAAGGTATTTTTAGGATAGCAAAGGAAGATGTACTCGGAAAATCGTAACGGGACTATACAGTTATCGTGAGGTATATTCATAATACATATACTGGTCTATGGACATATGTATATGTAAGATGAATTAGTGTAAAATTTTCTTTTTCTTTTATTTATTATTGATTTTAAATAGTAAGAGTGTGCATAGCCAGAATCCGAAAGCGGTTTTTTGGTATACATACATACTCGTATTATATACGAGTACCAAAACCAACATTAATGTACTACAAGCCTGATTGTCACCAATATTTGAAATTTATTTTGCGCTTATACATGAAAGTATTGGTGATCGACAGATTATATAAATGAGTGAGAAAAACATACAAATTGTAGATAAAACAAAACAAACGAATTGTGGAGGGAGAATTGGGTATGTTAATAATGAAAAAAACTAATTGTCATTGGTTAGATGAGAGTATTTTTATTCTATTTTCGCACTAACACTTTCAACTATAAGGTATTAAATGTAAGAGAGTATCTGCGTGCTTCATCACTGAATCAGGCTTGTAGATTACATTAGTGTTGGTTTTGCGAGTACCCAAATCTGTTTTGAGTAGGTTTTTGTTTCTGTTGTGTGAATATTGTACGGTATATGTAGGCATCTTTTCTTGTTTTTGCTTGATTTTTGTTTGTTGATGCGGTGTATAATTGTAATCAAAACCTGCTAAAATTCTCTTTAGAAAGCCTGATGGTTTTGCTGATACGCAGACACATACTTATACATATCAACCTTTAGCCGTAGTAGTTACTACGAAAAACAAAATCTTCTATAATAAAAGTCATGAAAATTTCATACATATGAAATAAAAAAAATCAGATTCTATGTGTATTGGTGTATATTTGGTATCACTAAATTTATATGTGTTAGTTAACTAAGTATAAAGGTGTTGGTGTAGAAACAAGAAAAAAAAATTCAAATTTACGTTGAATTGTTAGTGTAACTAATACAGCCAAATCTAGTGGAATCAATAATTGTATTTGTCTGTAAAAGAGAGTTTCATGACTTTTATTATAGAAGATTTTGACGAAAAACCATATAAAAAAAATTCAAATTTTTTTGTTTCTTACCACTACTAATTCCAGTTGATATCACACACTACTTAATATCAACTAACAATTGAGCATTTTACTCTCTGTTTTTTGCTCTTCTACAACAAAACTTAATTTTACGAAATGTCAAAATCAAAACCATAACCTGCTAAAATTCAGGAGGTTATGATCAAAACTCAGAAATCGTGAAGTTAAACCCCATTAATTAATTAATTACAAGAAATTAAAGTAAGTTTAAATGATTTTTAAAGTAATTTATATTAGTTTAATTTTATATGTGCTGTTATAGTTTCCTTTTTTAATTTTGAAGAAAATACAAAGAAGTGCATACACGATGCCAACCATTGAAATGTATGTTATGCGGTGAATCATTTCTCGAGGAATCAATTATTAAATCTCATATACGTATCGTGCACGCAAACGAATTAACTCAACATTCGTGCCGCCTTTATGGTAAATTGTGTCGCGATAGTCGAACCCTATCGAAACATTTATGGGAACATTTCAGCGAAAAAAATCATTCCTGTTCGGCATATGGTTTCGCATCGAAATAAAACTGTTACGTGTGATATGTGCGGAGAAGAATTTCCCGATGGACGCTCCCTCATGAATCATCGTCATTCGCATACGAATGTTACAGGGCAACAATTCCCTTGTCGCTAGTGTGGCAAAACATTTGGTTCGCGTAGTTCACAACAAATTCATATACGTGTTCATACGGGTGAAAAACCTTACGGGTGCCGTTATTGTTGGAAAGCTTTTGTTGATGGTGGGACATTACGAAAATATGAAAGGATTTATACAGGTGAAAAACCTTACGTTTGTTCAGTGTGCCCTCGAGCCTTTAATCTGCGAGTTGTATTGCGAGAACATTACGATCACATCATTCGAGCCCTGACACCAAAAGGGGAAATTCCCATACACCTTATTACTGCCAAGTTTGTCAAGAGTTATTTGTAATGTCACTAGATTTAATTCAACATTTGATTCAACACAGTGACATGAATACGGCCGTGAAGAGACAATCGATTGTAAGTACTCCATTTACTCCATTTACTACTACGGTGGAGAATTAATTATAATATTTGTCATGTCAATGTGTATTCTATTTTATATTTATAGACGGAGCCACGAAAATATAAACGGAGAAGGAAATTAAAATCGCACGAGTTGGAAATATTACGTGCCGAAAAAATGGCAAATTATTTTCGGTTTTTATTTTGAGCATAATTTGCATTTTAATTTCTATACCAATTAATATTCCAGTTACCAAAGTAAGACGGCTATAAAATAATATGAGAATGATAAAAAAAATCGTTACAAAAAAATTTAAAAGAAAAATTCTTTCTGTATACATTGTTTATAGTTTAAAAATTAAATAATTGTCAAAAATAGTTTCTAACATTTTTTAATTACAAAAATAGTTTTTTAATGCCTCAGAAGTTGACCAACAAGTCGAAATATAAGGTTAAAAACTGTTAAGTTTTTTTAAATTAAATATTGGGTTTTCTTTAAAGTAAGCTGAAATTAAAATATTTAAATAAAATGACTGTTGCACATGATTCGTTTTTATTGGTTTAGATTTTACTCTCTTTTAGTTTCGTAGTATGCGAATGTTTATGTTTTCTACACTGTATTCACAACCGTATCTATACACGATGACGTTTCACTAATACAATCAGTGGTTTAGATAATTGTACAGCAATAGTATACAATACATTCGGCTTTCTAAAGAGAATTTTAGCAGGTTTTGATTGTAATACAAAACATGAGGAGGAATATTTTATGTTGTATGTAGATATATGTAGCTACATGTTTTGTGTACATGTAGTATTGTATGATTGTATAGATGTAAATATACCCTTGCTGTTATATATGAATGCATCATAGTTTCATATTATAGGGTGGGTCTTCGTATTTTAGATTTGTTTGTGGCATGAATAGACATTTTGTGTTGGCTTTGAAGGACTGTTGTGTTGTATCGGGTTGCATTATACTGTATTGTATCATGTTGTTGTGTAGTATTGTGTTATGTATGTTGGGTAAATTCAAATTGATTTATATTGTTAAAATTTAGTTTGTTTTGGTTTAATTTGTTTATCATATATTGTTGCGTGTGTGTGGGTGTGTGTGTGTGTGTGTGTGTGTGTGTGTGTGTGTGTGTGTGTGTGTGTGTGTGTGTGTGTGTGTGTGTGTGTGTGTGTGTGTGTGTGTGTGTGTGTGTGTGTGTGTGTGTGTGTGTGTGTGTGTGTGTGTGTGTGTGTGTGTGTGTGTGTGTGTGTGTGTGTGTGTGTGTGTGTGTGTGTGTGTGTGTGTGTGTGTGTGTGTGTGTGTGTGTGTGTGTGTGGTGTGTATGGATTTGAGATTGATGTGGTAATAGGGGTGAGTTGGCTTCAATGTTTTTGTTTCCAAGTGGACGGTTTCTGTTGGTTCTGTGAGATTGGGATGAAGGAAATTAGTATTGCTTCTTCATTATTTAAATTTTGAATTTCCTTCATGTCTGTGAAAGTCTTCTCCATTAGTAGAAGGGAAATTTCTCAAATGGGATTGGAATGGGTTTGTATGATATATTATAACTTCAAAATAATTTGGTGTTGCAAGATTCATCCTGTAAGTTATTTGCTGAAATTCAATTGCTTCATTTGATACTAATTGGTAGTTGTTTCAGGTTTTAAGTTTAAGTTTGGGTTTGATTTCTAAACTTACTTAAATGTTTTAGCAGTTAATAGAAGTATGGCGGTTTCCAGTCATAGATTTAAGTTTTAAATTTGGAATTTGGAATTTTGAATTTTGGGTTTTAAATTCTATGTTTTGGATTTTAGGTTTTGAATTTTGAGTTTAAGATTTTAAATTTTGAATTTTTAATTTTGAATTTTAAATTTTGAATTTTGAATTTTGGGTTTTGAATTTTGAATTTTGAAATTTGAATTTTGGGTTTTACATTTTGAATTTTGAATTTTAAGTTTCGAATTTTTAATTTTAGATTTTGAATTTTAAATTTTGAGTTTTGAATTTTGAAATTTAAATTTCAAGTTTTGAATTTTGAATTTTGAATCATAGGTTTAAAGTTTTGAATTTTGAATTTTCAATTTTGAATTTTGAGTTTTAAGTTTTAGATTTTGAGTTTTGAATTTTGGGTTGCAAGTTTTAAATTTTGAATTTTAAATTTTGAATTTTAGATTTTGGATTTTGGGTTTTGAATTTTAAATTTTAAATTTTTAATTTTGAGTTTTGAGTTTTAAATTTAAAGTTTTGAGTTTTGAATTTTGAGTTTTAAGTTTTGAATTTTGAGTTTTGAATTTTGAATTTTGAGTTTTAAATTTTGAATTTTAATTTTAATTTAGATTTTGATTTTGATTTTGATTTTAATTTTTAATTTTAATTTTAATTTTAATTTTAATTTTAATTTTAATTTTGATTTTAATTTTAATTTTAATTTTGATTTTAATTTTAATTTTTAATTTTAATTTTAATTTTAATTTTAATTTTTAATCTAATTTTAATTTTTATTTAATTTTAATTTTGATTTTAATTGAATTTCAATTTTAATTTTGATTTTAATTTTAATTTTAATTTTAATTTTAATTTTAATTTTAATTTTAATTTTAATTTTAATTTTAATTTTGATTTTAATTTTAATTTTGATTTTAATTTTAATTTTAATTTAGATTTTAATTTTAATTTTAATTTTGATTTTGATTTGAATTTTGATTTTAATTTTAATTTTAATTTTAATTTTAATTTTAATTTTAATTTTAATTTTAATTTTAATTTTAATTTTAATTTTAATTTTAATTTTAATTTTAATTTTAATTTTAATTTTAATTTTAATTTTAATTTTAATTTTAATTTTAATTTTAATTTTAATTTTAATTTTAATTTTAATTTTAATTTTAATTTTAATTTTAATTTTAATTTTAATTTTAATTTTAATTTTAATTTTAATTTTAATTTTAATTTTAATTTTAATTTTAATTTTAATTTTAATTTTAATTTTAATTTTAATTTTAATTTTAATTTTAATTTTAATTTTAATTTTAATTTTAATTTTAATTTTAATTTTAATTTTAATTTTAATTTTAATTTTAATTTTAATTTTAATTTTAATTTTAATTTTAATTTTAATTTTAATATTATTTTTAATTTTTAATCTAATTTTAATATTATTTTTAATTTTAATTTTGATTTAATTTTGATTTTAATTGAATTTGAATTTTGATTTTAATTTTAATTTTAATTTTAATTTTAATTTTAATTTTAATTTTAATTTTAATTTTAATTTTGATTTTAATTTTAATTTTGATTTTAATTTTAATTTTAATTTAGATTTTAATTTTAATTTTAATTTTAATTTTAATTTTAATTTTAATTTTAATTTTAATTTTAATTTTAATTTTAATTTTAATTTTAATTTTAATTTTAATTTTAATTTTAATTTTAATTTTAATTTTAATTTTAATTTTAATTTTAATTTTAATTTTAATTTTAATTTTAATTTTAATTTTAATTTTAATTTTAATTTTAATTTTAATTTTAATTTTAATTTTAATTTTAATTTTAATTTTAATTTTAATTTTAATTTTAATTTTAATTTTAATTTTAATTTTAATTTTAATTTTAATTTTAATTTTAATTTTAATTTTAATTTTAATTTTAATTTTAATTTTAATTTTAATTTTAATTTTAATTTTAATTTTAATTTTAATTTTAATTTTAATTTTAATTTTAATTTTAATTTTAATTTTAATTTTAATTTTAATTTTGATTTTAATTGAATTTGAATTTTGATTTTAATTTTAATTTTAATTTTAATTTTGATTTTAATTTTAATTTAGATTTTAATTTTAATTTTAATTTTAATTTTAATTTTAATTTTAATTTTAATTTTAATGAATTTTATACTTTACTTTATGTTACTAAGTGTCATAGTTTGTTCAAGTATTTTGTCTGATGGTGTGGTTGATATAAATTATACTAAATTATATATAATTGTTAAATCGTCTCCAAGCTACAGAAATATTGGTGAAGTCTCGCTCAACACCCAGAAACTCCAAGCATCCAGTAGCTATATAGCGTAGAAATTGTATTGTCTTGTGATATCTATGTTATTTTATTTAGTACTAACTAATTTATATAAGCTAATTTCTATTAATTAAGTAGTAAAGCAATTTAGTTTTCAGACGAACCGGCGAAACTCTATTTCAGTTTTATTATTGAATATCATATATAGGTACATGTAGTACTTAACTAAACGATTAATATTCTAAACCTTTTGCGTAGTATATAATAATTAATTTAAACATCAATAACTTAGTAAATAAATAAGTAATTTAAGCATTATTAATATCCTTTTGCAAGATTTTTAGGAAATTGCCGATTAGTTGAATTTTTAATAGTATGGTTAAATATATAAAATATATATTTTTTCAGCTTTTATTTTTGAATCTAGTTGCAGTAGGTAAACCATTAATTAACTATCTACAGGAGAACGGTGGCTAATGAAACAAGTACTGTGAATTTGATTTATAA
Source organism: Tipula vernalis (assembly GCA_958295665.1). Classification (NCBI taxonomy): domain Eukaryota; kingdom Metazoa; phylum Arthropoda; class Insecta; order Diptera; family Tipulidae; genus Tipula; species Tipula vernalis. The sequence goes on along the minus strand of OY282558.1, from coordinate 214,182,041 downwards.
CTTAGTAATTTATAATTTTTTAACATTCCCGTAGAATTTTATTGTTAATGTTGAATTATTCATATAGCTTAATATTATGGTTGAGGTTGGTATTGGTATTGAAGTGGGTGTTGATATTGTTGTTCGTACTGGTGTTAATGTTCATACTTATTGGTATAATTGTTAATGATAATTTTGGTATTAGTATTCATATTGGTTAATTAAAATTGTTTTAGTTTAGAACACTCCTGAGAAACTCGACGAAGATGACAATGGCTGTGATGACAGCACGATGGCCAGATGGTAATTCTTTGAATGATTGTCAAACTATTAATGGTTATTTATTTGTGGTACATAGGGATTGATCTAGAATTTTTTTCAGAGAATCAAATTTATACTTAATTAATTTTAAAATAGATATTTAAAGAATTAATGCATATTTTAAATTTAGGAATGTCTTGAAGAACCTGAAACAACCTTACAGGAGTTGGAGCAGTAGATGAACTTTAAATTGTATTGTCTTGTGCTAAATAAATTACTAAAAATATATTACTAACAAATTTACTAACTATCAACTACTTAGGTGTCTGGAACCGGGTTGAGTCTTTGTTGCTAACATTCCTTTCCCATCCCTCGATTTTGTTATATGTAAAAAGGTGTACGACGGCGGCCTGGCCAGGGGCGGATATCACAACTATTAAACTTATGTGGTTATCGATGTAACGCCTTCCTTTACGGGGGTGAAATATTGCTATGTTGGCTTCATGAAAAGCTGAGTATGATGGTACATATTTCCTTGGTAAAGGAGAGTTATGGTGTCGTGTTGCAACATGGGTGTAGTGTTGTGGTATTCGCATTTATAATACGGGAGACTTGCTTAATGCTTGATCGTACATCGCAATCAATCAATCAATCAATCAAATTAAGAATGGACTATGGTCTATATTTTATTAGCAGTTTCATTTCCGGACAAACTACCGAAGAGGCTTAGTAAATTTAAATATTGAACGTTAGTCGTTCTATTTAAACTTGCTGTGATTATCGTCATATCTAACCATCTTAGCTCCACAAGAATGTCCCCAATATTTGCATAAGTTAAGAATGGATCATGGTCTATATTTCGTAATTAGGTTTATTTCCGGACAAACTACCGAAGATGGTTTAGTAAATTCAAATATTGAACGTTAGTCGTTCAATTTAAGCTTTGGGTGATTTTCGTCATATCAAACCCTCATAGCTCCACGAGAATGTCCCCAATATTTGCATAAGTCAAGAATGAATCATGGTCAATATTTTATTAACAGTTTTATTTCCGGACAAACTACCGAAGATGGTTTAGTAAATTCAAACATTGAACGTTAGTCGTTCAATTTAAACTTTGGGTGATTTTTGTTATATCTAACCCTCATAGCTCCAAGAGAATGTCCCCAATATTTGCATAAGTCAAGAATGGAACATGGTCTACATTTTATTAGCAGTTTCATTTCCGGACAAGGTACTGAAAATAGTTTAGTAAATTCAAATATTGAACGTTAGCCGACCAATTTAAACTTTGGGTGATTTTTGTCATATCTAACCCTCATAGCTCCTAGAGGATATCTGTAATTTTGGCATAATTTATGAATGCACCATGGTCTATATTTTATTAGTAGTTTCATTACGATTACAAGGGACTCAAGATGGTTTAGTAATTTCAAACATTGAAGGTTAGCCGTTCAATTTAATCTTGGGCTGATTTCCCTCATGACCATTTTAGCTCTAAGAAAATTTCTCCAGTATTTACATAAGTCAACTATGGACCACATTTATGTTTAGTAATTAGTCTTATTTCCGGACAATGTACTGAAGATGGTTTAGTAATATAATTATTGAGCATTAACCTTTGATTACAAACCTGTAGTGATCTTTTACATTCAAAATTGAATGGTATCTTTTCAATTTGAATTTGATTGGCTTTTGTGAAACAACATACGTTACTAATACATACATATTTACAATTTTAGATTTAGGAAAAATTTCACGTTTTAAAAAAGGCTCGTGAATTATTTGCTAAATGATTCCTAAGTATTTGTTTTTGCTTTATAGGAAAGGTTTAGGAAAAAATTCTCACGCATGTCGCCGCAGACATCCCTGTTACAAAAATATCAATCTGATTATTATATACCGTTAGTCAATGGGTTCAACATTATTTGTGGAAATTTTTAGAAAATTCGCTTGGATTTTACAACCTCTAGGATAGTTGAAGAGAAAATTACTAACTTTAGTTGAATATCATATAACTTCAAGAAAACATTAAATTAACTTTCGCTAGTTAGGCATCAATCTCATTATGATTTACTGTTAGTCAAAATTCTCATTATTAAAATTTATCAAAACAAATAAATTCAAAGAGATTTTGGAAATGGTTCGACACAGTTTGGTAACTAACGATAAATCATAATGGGATTGACGCCTAACTGGCAAAATTTAATTTAATGTTTTCTTGAAGTTATATGATATTCAACTAAAGTTAGTAATTTTCACTTCAAGTATCCTAGGGGTTGTAAAATCCAAGCGAATTTTCTAAACATTTCCACAAATACTGTTGAACCCATTTACTAACGGTAAATCATAATGAGATTTAACTGAATCTAAACTTCTAATTTTATAATTGGGATGTAGTTTAATAAATAAATATATATTTCAGTTTATACTAAATAGTCGATCTAATTTTATTGAAACAAATAAATGGTATATTCTATGATGAAATTATTTAGAAAAAAGTAAAATAGAAGTTTTAAAAAATTATTAATATTAAAGTTAAAATTTTCAAAATTAAGTTTGCTAATTCTATTTCTTGATAAAATATACCCCTGAATGTATGCATTTGAATAGCTATTGCCGCCATTTTTATTTAGTAAAAATTAGTAAAAACTTCATTCGCGTAGGCTGCAAGGTTTTGGCCAACGTATAGTCACGGCAAAGTTTTCGACTTACAGATCAACGATCGATCAAACTATTACGCTGAGGATGGTATAGTTATTCGTAGACTTCAAACAGGCGTCCGACAGCTTTAAGATGAATGCGTTATGGAACGTCTTGCAAGGTGCTAATAGAAGGAAAAATATTGAATGCTTTCGAGTTAATATCTGGACTGTGGCAAGAAGAAGAATTTTATTATTATTTGTATTATACCTGAAATCATGTGAACTCGATTTCTATTTAAATTACAATTTAATAAAAATAAACATACAGATTTAATATGTCGCGTAACACCAAATGAAATACGAAACAACGACACACTCGACTCGTCAATCATAATAAGTGTCATTAAAAAAAATCATAATTTGTAACAACCCAAGGGTGGAACAAATTAACGTCTGACGAGAAAATTCTTGGAAATAAGTAATCTCTCTTAGAATTTGTTTATCGTAATGTAAATAGCAGATTATGGGGTTTTGCAAAACAAAATATTTTTCGTGGTTTGTTTTCTAAGATTTACAAAAAACAGATAAATTATTGTAAATATTCTAATCAGTACGAAAAAAAAATATTTATGAATATTAAATTGAAAAACTAAACAAAAAATCTGATATCAGGAAAATCCAGTTTATTCAATTTTCTAGTTAACCTTCAATAATTACAAGAAAATAAAATAAGAAAAAAAAATTGGTCGCACCTATAAAATAAGAAGGTGTATGTACATTATTCGGTATGTACCTCCACCTAATATCCACTTTTCTTTTTGTTTACATAACACTGTACCAAAATAGAATGGTGTATAGACAAGTTGCTTTGGTCAAGAGTTAAGATTAATTCAATTCAGGAAGGAAAATCATTAAAACTTGATATCTTAATTCACATTGATATACGTCTCACATTAATGTACCTATATTGTGCTACACACCCAGAACATTGAAAAATATAAAATTTTTTAATTTATTGTTAAATCGGAATCGGAATCAAATTAAAAATGCACAAAGTTGTTTTTGCAAAACAGGTTATGCATGATGCTTGTAACCTCAAGTATTTAACTCGTATTTATCTTCTGTATACTGTATGTTTATTGTTTACCTATAAAGGTAAAAATTTGTAGTCGCTCGTTTCGAAATTCTTGAATGAAAACTCCTAATTTAGTCATGGTAAATAATTTAAAAGAAGCATACATATCTAATTTTAGCCTCTCTTAAGATTAGTCCGCTAAATATTATTCGAAACAGTCAAACACGTCCATGAAAAAACTTAATTTTATCATAATTAATAATAAATAATTAATAAATTCTAAATTATTTAATTACCACAAATTTTCAAAACAACCACCTTCATAAACTGAAGTTAAATCCTGACTAACATGGGTACCAATTTCCACCGCATAAACCAGTTATTTTAAATCGAGATTTTAGGGTTATACAATACCAGAGGATAATTCAGTTACCAGATTCAAGATGAAGTGAGTACGCAATATTTTCAAATAAAAATTAGAGAGCGTGAACGGGAAAATTTCTAAACTCCCACTTTAAACAGTTAAAATATAAAGGACTGAAACCTCACGAGGCAATCAGAACTTCGGTCTGTATTACGTGCATTCGTGAGTTTATATCAAGTCAACTCAAACTAACTCCTGAATCAATCAATTCCTAACTGAACCCCTTAATCCCTTCTCAATCTAAACTCAATCTCCAACTGAACCCCTTAATCCCTTTACAATCTAACCTAAATATCCAACTCAATCTCCAACTCAACCTCCAATTCAATCCCAGCGTAATCGCCAATGAAATCACAAAATTAACTCGTAACCCTACTCTCAACTTAGTCACCAATTCAACCCCAAATCAACTTTCAACTAAACACTCAACACAATCTCCAACACAATCCCAAACTTGCTCCTCAGTTAACCCTAACTATATTTTCCTCTTTCAGTCTTGTTGTGGTAGATACCACTGAGTACACACTGTACAATACCAGTGTGATGTGGACTCTGATTGGAGAGGGCGGCAGATACGACAGAACAAGCGTGACGCTCGATATTCCTACTCCATATTTAAGAATTAATAAATAAATAAATATATTATAACGTCAATAAATAATATAAATCTTTTATATAGTTCATAACAAAACATGGTGTCAGATATGGTCGAATGAATAAATATTTTCATCGAAAATACTGTTTAGTAATTTGTTGTGAACGTGGTTTATCGTGTTTAACCTCAAAAGTGTCGTGAACATTCAGTTTATATAATAACATTATTCATCATAAAATCATAATGGATAAAGTATTGTTAGAATTTTTACAATCAAAAAACTCAATGAAAATGTAGCAACTGGAAATGTTGTCGGAAATCCAGTGAATGTTCCTTGGCCAGCAGTTAATGGGCCAGAAAAATCCAGTAGTCTCCAAATCGAAATATGAACTGATTGGTTTCAACGGGAATTCCATTCAAACTATTGGAGAAATTAAGATCCCGTGTGAAATTAATAAACAGCGGTATACTCTTTTGTTTCAAGTTGTCAACAGAAATCGTGGTCTATTGTTGTCATCAAACGCATGCTCTGCATTAAAATTAGTTAAGTACAGTGACGAAGTTAAAAGTTATCCAAGGAATTTCGAATATAATCATCTGCAAGTTATTGAAACAGTTAGGAAAACGGATGCCAGTCCTGAATTTGACAAAATAGATGCTGAGCGAATTATCGAAAAATATAACGATGTATTTGGGGACTATGGTCTCCTTCCAGGAGAAGTTGAGCTGGAGATAGATAAAGATGTCAAACCAGTTATACAAAGAGCGCGTCGTATTCCAGTGATTTATAGGGATAAGTTGAAAGTTGAACTCATAAAATTAGTTCAAGACGGAATTATCGAAAAGATAACGAAACATACGGATTGGGTTAGTAATGTTTTGATTGTTAAAAAACCGAATTCATTTCGAATATGCTTAGATCCAATTCCTCTCAATAAAGGTCTAAAGAGACCAAATTGTCAATTTACTAAAGTTGATGAAATTTTACCAGAACTGGGGAAGGCTCAAGTTTTCTCAACGTGTGACGCAGCAAGGGGTTTCTGGCAAGTAAAATTAACAAAATCCAGCAGTGAATTGACATGCTTTTGGACGCCATTTGGACGCTACGTCTGGAAACGCTTACCTTTTGGCATTTGTTCAGCGCCTGAAATTTTCCAGATGAAGATGTACGAATTGACACATGATCTTAAAGGTGTGGAGGTGTTAGCAGATGATCTTTTGATTTACGGAAGCGGTGATAACAAAGAGGAGGCGCTTATTGACCATAATAAAAATTTAGAAAGTTTAATGACTCGACTTCGACAGTATAATTGTAAATGAAATAAATCAAAATTGAAGTTATGCCAGTCATCTGTAAAATTCTTTGGTCATATTCTATCAAATGAAGGCCTTAAAGCAGATACATCAAAAATCAGTGCTATTCAAAATATGAAATCTCCAGAAAATAAAAACGATCTTCAACGATTTATGGACATGATCAATTATCTAGCGAGATACATAAAAGATTTAAGCACACATTGTACTCCATTACGAAAACTGTTGTTGGAAGATACTCCTTGGATTTGGACAAAAACTCAGGAGGATGAATTCAAAAAATTAAAGTTCCTAGTTGGGAATGTTAAAACCTTGAAGTATTTTGACTGTACTAAGCCAATTACAATAGAGTGTGATTCGAGTAGCTCTGGCTTGGGCGCTGCATTATTTCAACAAGACGATATTATCGCATATGCTTCCAGAACATTGACGGCTACAGAGCGCAATTATGCTCAGATAGAGAAAAAGTTGCTCGCGATTGTGTTTGCGTGCATCAGGTTCGACCAGATGATCGTTGGTCATATGTGTACCGTAAAAACTGATTGCATGCTTTTGATCAATATTTTTCAAAAGCCATTGCTTAAAGCACCGAAGCGACTTCAGTTAATGTTAATGATCCTGCAACGTTATTCTTTAAAATTGGAGTTTATAGAAGGAAAAAACAATATTGTTGCAGATACACTATCAAGAATGCCAGTAGAAAATGATGATAATGATATAATACCTCGTGAAAAAAAATTTATACATCTAATTGAGAATGTTAATACAGTACAAGGGTTAAATATAACCGACGAAAGAATAGAGAATATTAGACGGGTAACTCAAAATGACAGATCTTACCAAAAACTTATTCAACTAATCACATACGGATGGCCGAATAATATTAGAAACGTTCCTGAGGAAGTTCAACTTTATTATAAATTTAAAAATGACCGTTCAACACAAAACGGATTGATATTTATGGAGAATAGAATTTTAATTCCATGCGAATTAAGAAAATTGATACGTACAAACGTACATGTGAGTCATAATGGTGTTGAGTCAACTCTTAGTGTATGAGTTCTGAGATTCGGGAAATGGTAAAAAAAATGTGATATTTGTGCAAAATATGCAAGTTCTCTTGCAAAACCACCGATGCTGTCTCACGATATCGCAACTTACCCATTTCAATTCACATCGATGAATGTATTTTTCACTCATTATAAAAGAAAACAAACAAAATTTTTAGTAACTGTATGCCACTACTCGGATTATATTGAGCTGGATATATTAAATGATATGACTTCCAATTCAGTTGTTAACGTATGCAAACGCCATTTCAGCCGCTATGTAATACCTCAAAGAGTCTTAACAGATAATGGAACAAACTTTGTTAGTAAAGAGTTCGCATATTTTGCTTCGCAGTGGAAATTTACCCATGTTGTTTCTTCACCACATTATCATCAAAGCAATGGTAAAGTTGAATCAGCTGTAAAAATAGCCAAACGCCTAATACAAAATTGAAGAAAGTGGCGAAGATATCTGGTATTCTTTGTTACATTGGCGGAATATTCCTAACAAAACAAATTCGAGCCCAGCTCAGAGAATGCTGTCAAGAAGAACGCGAGCAGGAATACCTTCAATAACATCGAATTTTAAACCCGAAATAATTAAAAATGTTCCGGAGAAACTGGAAGAGAATCAACCTCGGGCGAAATACTATTATGACCAAAAAACGAAATCTCTTCCACCATTGACTATTGGACAACCAGTATTTGTTCAATTAAATCCCGATAATAATAAACTATGAACAAAGGGGACCATAGAAAATAGAATCACGGATAGATCATATGCGGTCAATGTTGATGATTCATCTTATCGACGAGATTTGATTCATATAAAGCCTCGTCTTTCTGATGATGCAATCACTATAAAGACGACAGAGGATACCTACGATGAAGAAACTAGCGGTACCATCGATCTAAACACCGATAATGTTTTAAGACAGAATGTTACATCACAGATTCCAGTATCGTCTCATGCCCCTGATGCATTTTCACCAACTACTACTGAAATGACTTCAATTTCTACACAGCAACATACTCGTCCGAGGAGAGTTAGCAGGATGCCCGAAAAATTCAAAGATTATTGTATGGAAGGATAGATAGATGGGTCCGATTTGTCTTTTAATTTTAACTTTTAGTTTTGTTTCTATATTTAATTATAAAGTTGTGCTTTTGAATTGATTGCTTTGAATTGTATAATTTTAAAATATCTTAAGTACGTTTCTTTTAAAAGACAAGAAAGATGTTGTGGTAGATACCACTGAGTACACACTGTGCAATACCAGTGTGATGTGGACTCTGATTGGAGAGGGCGGCAGATACGACAGAACAAGCGTGACGCTCGATATTCCTACTCCATATTTAAGAATTAATAAATAAATAAATATATTATAAAGTCAATAAATAATATTAATCTTTTATATAGTCCATAATAAAACAAGTTTCCTACCTCCAACTTCTCCCTAGCTTCAACTTTGTAATGATACGGTTGTTGTCGTTCCTGTCGCTGCTTTTTAAATAAATTTCGCTTTATTCCGTATTCCAGAACTTCATCCAAAAATCCTTTTAGAATCCCATTTCCAATGCACAAGCCGAACTTCATCATAATTGGTTGAGAAATAGGCAAATTCCATAGAATGTAAGAGTAGAATCCTATTTCTAACGCACATGTCGAATTTCATCATAATCGGTTGAGAAATATGCAAGTTCCATCATACTTGGCCATATTCTAGAATTTCATCCAAAACTTATTTTAGAATCCCATTTCCATCGCGGAAGTCAAATTTCACTAAAATCAGTTAAGAAATAGATAAGTTACATCAAAAACTATAGTAGATTTCATAGAGACGTCTCATGTCGAATAAATAAACATTCAAATTAGTTGGGTGTAGAAAATACCTATTTGGGTGTAGAAATTATATTTCGAACAATACAGTGAGCCCCTACGCAATATACTTAAAATCACAAAAACATAATTCTCTCTTTGACTAAATTTACTCTTCAACTAATACGAGATTGTTTTGAGCGAGGTCAAAAATATGTATTCAGAAAAATTTTCGTTTGTTAAACTAGTTAGTATGCGCTGGTACACCGGTGAGCATGATTCAAAAAAGGTTAGCTCGATGTTTCGAGTCACGTGTTCGTGACGTCACACAATCCTGCCACGTGTATGTAAATAAATAGAGAAAAAGCGAATGAACCATTTTTGTGTTTGTTTTTAGTTTTCGTTTTTTTACTTGTTGTTGTAATTTAAAGGTCTCCTTTAATACTAGAATTTAGTGTCGTCATAAAACAAAAAATGATCATTTGTTTACATATTTAGAGCTAAACTGGTATTAACTGAATCACGACCGGTGAATAAAGGGAATATATGGTACTCGTATGTTTATTTGTTTTTATCTTTATTAACAATTAACGATGGATTTTCATTGGATTATTGGTTATTAATTGTGGCCAACCAGCAATATACATTTGAAAACGATACTGACTAAATGTGGGATTCTAAAATAATTTTTAGATAAGATTCTAGAATATGGCCAAGTAGTATGGAATTTGTCTATTTCTCAACCGATTATGATGAAATTCGACTTGTATGATGGAAATGGGACCTTCAAATGATTTTTAGATGAAGTTCTGGAATATGGCCAAGTAGGATGGAACTTGGATATTTCTTGAACGATTTTGATGAAATTCGACAAGTGCGATAAAAATGGGATTCTAAAATGATATTTAGAAAAAGTTCTGGAATATGGCCAAGTAGAATGGAACTTGGCTATTTCTTGTACGATTTTGACGAAATTCTACTTATTCGACGGAAATAAGATCTTCAAATGATTTGTAGATGAAGTTCTGGAATTTGCCCAAGTAGGCTGGAACTTGCCTATTTCTTGAAAGATTTTGACGAAATTTGACTTGTGTGATGAAAATGGGATCTTCAAATGATTTTTAGATTTAGGTCTTGAATATGGCCAAGTAGAATGGAACTTGGATATTTCTTGAACGATTTTGATGAAATTCTACAAGTGCGATAGAAATGGGATTCTAAAATGATATTTAGAAAAAGTTCTGGAATATGGTCAGTTAGGAAGAGACTCGGTTATTTCTCAATCGATTATGATGAAATTTTACTTGTGTGTTTACAGAGGAATACCATTTTGTGAACAACTAAAATTGTTGGTTTAGAAATTCGATATGAAGTTTTGCAAGTATGTCAAAGGTGTTAAAGATTTTTTCTATTAGATTGATTATTTACTAGAAGATATTTTACCGCAAATAAAAGTAAATTATTTAAAAAACACTTTTGATTGAAATATAATGTGACTAAAGAAATAAAATAAACTTTGTTTAACTTTTAGCCCTATTATGGTTCTCACCTCACCGAAAAATTTCACACAAATCTAGTCACATTTGCATAGTATTTCTCGGTGAGGTGAGAACCAAAATATTAGTAATAGTTATTATTAAACATTTTATTATTAATTATTATAACATCTCATGTTATTCATGATGCTACAAAGAAGCAAACTACTTATAGGATCAGGCCGAGTCTATACCCCATGATTGTCCTTGTTCCGGAAAGACTTTGAATTTGGTATTATCAAAAGCCCGTGGAATATCAATGAATGAACATAATAGTACCTCTTTGTTCCGGAGTGTGTCATCAATTTATGATGTCAGGTCGCGTAAAGGCGTTGAATCTAATCTACTGAACCGGTATTTTATGTAAGGTTTGGGTTTCAGAATAAATAATGTGCGGCTAATGGATCTGTAAGGCCTAAAATCCTCAGCGGATCTTTCCACCATTTCTGGAATAAAAATCACACGCACATCCCTCCTGGTATAGGTAAATCTAATTTTAAAGCTAAGTTCCCAAGTTTTCATGGGTTTCCCTATTTAGAGAAAACGTCAAAAAATATTACTATAGCTTCTTGATCGACTGATCATTTGAAATTGTAGTCTAATTAATGAAACTGTAGTTAGTATCCCTGTAAAGTGTAAAATGAACATAATTCTAAAATAAATTTATGAATCAAACAAGGGGTCTATTCGATCAAAAACTTTTCATTTCACATCACTTATTATAATAATTAATATAATTATCACTTATATTTAATATTACTTTTACCTAATAATACATATACATATTTCATTAATTAATTTGCTTAAGTATTAGCGGTTTTTATATAAAATACTTATTTAATTACAATTTCAACTGTACAATAACCGTGCTGCTTATGTGCTTTTCTTTATCAGGTGTTAGATATGTTCCATGATTTTTGCTAAAGATAATTATCATCACGTCGTTCTTGACGTCAAAAATGATTCGATTTGAATTATTATTCGAACAGTATGAGATCGAGGAATTTTTGATATGTTGGCTTTAAAAAATAAAGTGGAAAATTAAAGCACTGACTCCAACACAATCACTTTTAGTAAGCTTTCAACGGCTTGGAAATGGGTGTCATTGGGCGCTTTCAGGCCCCACAACATGTTGGCTTTCAAAATTTACTGAGGGGCAAAATGACATTCGATACATAACATTGCCATGGAATTTCCGATAAATCGGGGCATTCAGAAAACAACAGGGTTATTTTAGTCAACATGTTCCCAACAGTTGGTAGAGCTGAAAGCGCCCAATACTATCTCATGTTATTCATGATGCTTGTGTAGTGTTACAAAAACAATTTCGAAGAGCTGTGTTATGGCCGAAAAACATGACTGCATGAATAGGTGTAGTACAGAATTTTCAATTTCGTCATATTTAGAACCCTTTCTGCTTTATTACTAGCGTTTTCTCACTTTGCCTATACTAATTGTAAATTGTATATTAAAAGAATTCTAAAAATAAGAAAGACCGGCTCTTGCGCAATTCAAATAGAGATTCTTTTCAGCCAATCTCCCTTATGCTTCTCAATGCTTATTGTGTAGAAAGTGTTTCTAACCAGCTTTGCTAATTGAGCGACGCTGCGACTGGTAATATTTATTCTAATGCCCCCTCATTTTACTTTTTATTAGCTCAATTGTTAGTAAAATCCCCCAAACAAAGTTTATTTTATTTCTTTAGAGTCACATTGTATTTCAATCAAAAGAATTTTTTAAATAATTGCGGAAAAACATCTTCTAGTAAATAATCAATCGAATAGAAAAAATCTTTAACACCTTTGACATACTTGCAAAACTTCATATCGAATTTCTAAACCAACAATTTTAATTGTTCACAAAATGGTATTCCTCTGTAAAAACACAAGTAAAAATTTATCATAATCGATTGAGAAATAACCGAGTCCCTTCCTAATTGACCATATTCCAGAACTTTATCTAAATATCATTTTAGAATCCCATTTCTATCGCATTTGTCGAATTTCGTCAAAATCGTTCAAGAAATAGCCAACTTCCATCCTACTTGGCCATATTCCAGAACTTCATCTAAAAATCATTTGAAGATCCCATTTCCATCATACAAGTAGAATTTCATCGTATTCGGTTAAGAAATACCCAAGTTCCATCCTACTTAGCCTTACTCCAGAACTTCATCTAAAAATGATTTGAAGATCTATACAAGTCGAATTTCATCTTAATCAGTTGAGGAATAACCAAGTTCCTTCCTAACTGACCATATTCCAGAACTTTTTCTAAATATCATTTTAGAATCCCATTTCTATCGCACATGTCAAGTTTCATCAAAATCGGTTAAGAAATAGACAAGCTACATCGTATTTGGCTATATTCAGAACTTCATCTAAAAATCATTTGAAGATCCCATTTCCATTGTACAAATCGAATTTCATCATAATTGGTTTAGAAATAGCCAAGTTCCATCCTACTTGGCCATATTCCAGAACTTCTTCCAAAAATCATTTTAGAATCCAATTTCCAACGCACAAACCGAATTTCATCATAATTAGTTGAGAAATAGGCAAGTTCCATTATACTTGGCCATGTTTCAGAACTTCACCCAAAAATCATTTTGAATCCCATTTCCAATGCACCTGTCAAATTTCATCATAATCGGTTGAGAAATGGGCAAGTGCCATCATTCTTGGTAATATGTCAGAACTTCTTCCAAAAATCGTTTTAAAAGCCCGTTTCAAACGCACATAAAAAATTTCATTATAAGCGGTTGAGAAATAGACAAGTTCCATTATACTTGGCCATATTCCAGAACTTCATGTAAAATTCAATTTAGAATGCCACATTTAGTAAGTATCATAATCAAATGTATATTCCCAGCTTGGCACAACAAATAGTTCATAACGCAATGTACAGCCATGTTAGTAACATAAATTCGCTTTATTTTCATATACAAAATATGAACTCCAGCCGAAATATGTAGTTTTTCTTATTCAGCCGGGAAAAGGTTAAATAAAGGTTAAAAAATCCAAAACCAAAAACTTATTAGGAAACTATATATGTATACGAGGAGCGTTTATTTTCTATGTATCCAGCATAATGTTTTTAATTTATTTGTTTCAAACCAATGCCACTACATAAATAGCCGTGACATCAATCTAAAAAGTCAAACCACTAATATAAAGAGGGGAATAAAGATTTTTATTTTCCTATGAAACGTAAACAAAATACTATGGGATTTTCAAACACATTTTTTTATATCGTCTCTATTTTCAATTTAAATAAATATTTTTATTTACAAATATAAATAATTTGATATCAAATATATTGAAATGTAAATTGTGAACAATTTTGATTGAAATTAATAATCATTTATTAAGTAATTTTGCATTTTTATAAAAATATTTGTTTCGGCATGCTTCGTGTTCCTCTAATTTTAATAAATTTATTAAGATTAGAGGAACACGAAGCATGCCGAAACAAATATTTTTATAAAAATGCAAAATTACTTAATAAATGATTATTAATTTCAATCAAAATTGTTCACAATTTACATTTCAATATATTTGATATCAAATTATTTATATTTGTAAATAAAAATATTTATTTAAATTGAAAATAGAGACGATATAAAAAAATGTGTTTGAAAATCCCATAGTATTTTGTTTACGTTTCATAGGAAAATAAAAATCTTTATCCCCTTAACACATACTACCACACATTTTTGTGTCATGGCTTTTTATGTAGTGGCGTTGTTCAAACCAATGCCGTCTAGAATATACAAGCCATACTGCTAAAAGCAAAAATTATTTTTTTTTAATTCAGCGACATAACCTAGATGGCAATTAACATTCGAAAAATGAAAGAGTTGAGAGAAACAGAGAATAAAACATTTCAAAAATAAAAAAATTATTTAGTATTATCTCATGCGTACGAAAGGAAGGTTGTACATATTTTTATCTCTGCTAATTTTCTGCATAATTTAAAACTAATAATATTATTAATAAAATAATGATTTAAATATAAATAAATATTAACTAAAAATATAATATGAGTTGGAAAAATTTATATGAACTATTTTTTATTAATAATTTTAAATTATGAAAACACACACGACGTACAACCTCCCTTTCTTGCGCTTGGATTAATACTAATTTATTATTTTTATTTTTCACATGTTTTAATCTCTTCGTTTTCAAGTTTTGTTCTCTTTCATTTTTCTAGCATTAATGCCATCTGCAGAAGATTAATGGAACTGTCGACATAAATTGAGTGACGTAGACAGTAGTATGGCTTGTATATTCTAGACGGCATTGTTCAAACTATCACAAATTTTGTATGAATTGATGTATGTACTCACACATAAAAATTGTAAACACAAAAAATAAACAAAAATAAAAGTAGTGAGAAATGCGAATTTTTGTTAGATTTGTTTTTTAAATTTTTATACTCGTAGAGCATACTCAATTCAAAGTCAAACGCAAATCAAGAAGAAGTAAGAGGTAAGAAGAAATTAACAGCAGAGAGTCTGATTTAAAGGGATTAAGAAGATAAGGTTATTACAGTTCTACTGTAGTTTCCATTTATTGTTGTTGTTTTTTATTTTTTGAAAATAAATGTTCATTAAGGTGGATTTATATTATCAGTTCCTTTCAGTTCCTACTCGTATCGTGTCAGACATCATCAATTTATACTATCCGTTCCTTTTAATTCAGGCATTTTCTTCGTATCTTTTTGTTACTTATAGAGTAAAGATAACACACAAAAATACAAAAATGTTTTAGTAGCAATTTACAATTTTTGTTTGTTTCGTTATTCTTTCGTATTTTTTCGCCTTAGATAACAGACAAAACATTCTTTTCAACAATATGTGTCTGTGTCGGTACGAGTAGGAACGGATAGGAAAGGATAATATAAATACTCCTATAGAAAATATATGTAACAATGTTTTTTAAGTCTGACACGATACGAGTAGGAACTGAAAGGAACTGATAATATAAATCGACCTTTAGACGTCTCGGTATTACATCGTTTTTGGTTACATCCTAATTGGCCATTCATTTAATTTGCTAAAGGTTTAATTTGAAATATAAAAGTTTCATTTTGAGGTTTGAGATATTAGATAATATTTGTGTAGGGTTTGGTTCAACTCGGTCAGATTTCTCAACTGCTCACTAAACACTGGTCCAACACCATCTCAACCAGCATATATAAAAAATTGCTCAATATATCTTAACCCAACCCCAACTCAACTCCAACTCAACTTGAACTTAACCCGCCAACTGACCCCTAACTTAACTTTCAACTCAACCCCAAACTCAATACCCAACTCAATATTCAAACCAGCATATATAAAAATTGGTAAATATTTCTAAAACCAGGTATTTTGGGTTAATTCGTATGGTAGGTACCCGACCCTCTTGACGCACAGGTTCCAAAAACGTTGCAAATCTCGGCCTTGACCATAGAAACAGATTGGCAAAAAAATTCTAAATTGAACAAGCCGTTCTCGAGATACCATGGGTACAGACATCCAGACAGACGGACGGCCTTTTTTTTTTTTTTTGATTTCTTAGACTCAGGAACTTTTAAAACAGGATTTCAATACTTTGGTCCTTTTAGATCGAAGTAAATGTGGCACAGAAGGAATATCACAAATCAAATTCACGTCAAGAAAATAAATATAATTTAAGAAATTGCCTACAATTTCACCAAATCTGCTTAGACTTAGGATGTTTTTTAGAATTAGTCTCGGGGCGCAAACAGTAAATAAAAAAAAGTGTAACGGCAACACTTCAGAGAAAAAATGTATCGTGCCACGAAAAGAATTGAAAAACCTGAGAGACCAAGAAAGATACACCATAAAAAACCAAAAGAGAAATCCCGAAAACTGGGAACCAAAGCGGTGTTTCCACTTTCCAATATGCGCTGAAGGAATAGTGGCCCTAAAGAGGACCAAGAACATCAAAGCAAGGCTCATCAGTCTATCAAAGCAAAATATGAAACAAAAACGTCAATTGGAGGGCTCAAAGCTGAAGTGAACCAAGTCACTTTTTTTCGTTTTTCCATATTCGGTACTTTTACAATCGAAATTTTTCGAAATTTTTCAGTGCTGTATAAAACTAAGTAATCCGATTTTTAGTTCGGGAGATAATAATAAAAAAATCAAGTCAACACCGTTACTTTTGCAATTTGTTCAGAGTGAAAATGAACCAAGTCACGTTTTATTCATTTTTAATAGTTTTTTTTTTCATGAATAGACGTGTTTTATTATTATGGATAGTTAAAGTGATTTGGATTTTTCTGCAGATGAAGATGAAGAGTATGTGCCGATTTCGGAATCTTCAGATAGTGACGATGTTCCGAAATTAACAGGTAAGTAACATTGATATACAGTGGTTTGCAATAAAATAAGTAATTACATTGCATTGACAAACGTTTTCAATTTGAACCGACATAATAAGGGAATTCCCCTAATTTTCTTTATTAATAGGTTGTGTATAACATAAGTAATTTAGCAAATTTTTAATTAATGATTATAAATAATATAGTACAGTAAAAGCAATACTGAAAACGTTCCTCAAAGCCACATAATTACTTATTTTATTGCACACCGCACTGTAATTACTTTAGTTTTGAGAAAAAGATATTATGAATTCACCAACACTGAAGAAAAGTATGCTCAGTTTATGCATTATATGTATGAAATTAAGCAAAAATGCTGCTTCAATATGCGCTAAGCGAAGTTATTCTTAAATTTAGAATACGATCACGAGAAACGATGATGATTTATAATTTTTTTAAATAATGAAATTAAGAATTTAAAGTACAGTTCAAGCAAACTACATTTCTCTTTTCATGTATATTATTCTTGAAATGATAACTCATCATTGTTAACATCTTTTTAAATTTAAAGTAATAAATATACTTTAAATTTAAAAAGATGTTAACAATGATGAGTTATCATTTCAAGAATAATATACATGAAAAGAGAAATGTAGTTTGCTTGAACTGTACTTTAAATTCTTAATTTCATTATTTAAAAAAATTATAAATCATCATCGTTTCTCGTGATTGTTTATTTTTCTTTTCTTAATTACAAATATTCTTAATTAAGTTGTAGCCAAGTATAAAATTGTTAATGTTTTTTATTATTTATTCTCAGGATAAGTATAATTTTGCTCTGATTGGAAGAAATTTATCATAGTTATAGTAGTTTCAAAACATGTTTTCTTGTTATTACTCATAACTAAACATAAAATAAGTATAATTAGATTAATATTGATGCTAATATTCATAAATCTTGAGAAAATTTGAGCGTCTATGCTTTCATTTCTGAGAAAATAGATATCAATTTAAGACTATAATTCATAGTTTGATAACTCTCGTTTTGAGAATAAAGTGCACGCCTCGCGAATAATTTGAAATCTCAAATTAAGCAAATAAAATACACAATTTTATTAATTTTGTTACAAATTTTTATTGATTATTTACCCAAAATATATATTTTTATATGATATCACACTAATTATTTTTTTTATTACTAATTTTATACATACATAGGTACATTTTATTTCAAAAACATTTTTTTTATATAAATTAATTAATAAGAATAATTTAAAAAAAAAATAAGAATAATAATATATATAGTATTATAGTATTATTTCTAAATAAATATTTATATACATAATTTTCTGTAAAATAATTATTATAATAAATCAATTGTTTTGAAGTAAAACAAAAATAATTACTTTACATTAAAGGAAATTTTGCATACATTTTCCCATTCTGCGTTTTTCGTAAAGTTGTTAATTTTAAACGTACTTCATTTAATTCAAAACAATCAAAATCTAATAATTCTTTTCCAATTAAATATATTTTGTAATGATTATCAAATTTAATTATTTCTATACTTTGTCCAACCACAAATACTTGATGGTCTCCAACCAAAATATTTATTATTTTAAATTTTTTTTTCTAAAGTTGTTTACATAAAAAAAGTAATTATTAATTATAAAATCAGTGTTTTTATATTCTATATGAGAAACAGATAGCATATTTTTGAATTTTGCATGTTGATCAGGGTTAAAATTACACTTAATTAATTCATTTTATTATCTTTTTGTAGTTTAATAATCTTAAAACTATTAATAAAATCTTTATTCATTAAAATTGAGTAAGTAAATTTTATATTACATTTTTACTTAATGGTAAATTTATTCTTGAAAAACTAATATGTATTAGTATAATTTTTGATTTCACGGTGCTTTGACTCATAGCGCATGAACCAAAATAATCTTAAAGGTCCCGGCATTTTTATTATATTTGGGTAATGTTAAATATATGGTGTTTTGGCTTTAATTTTCCTGCAAAAGTTTCAATATATAGCTTATTATGTAATGAAATAATTTTCTTTCGGTTTTCTATTTGTTCGACTTCAAATGTATGCAAAAGCATTGATTCTACCATATCATGTAAGACACAGGTGTATTTCCATGTTTTGTCACCGTGAGGTACTAGATTCCCCAAACAACACGTAATGTAATTCATTAAATTGACTGCTTGACTTGCCGATAGTTTTATTTTTCCTTTTTTTAAAAGGTGCTCTTTTAAAATAGGTATTTTATTTGATTTTTCATGTTTCCCATAATTAAAATATTGAATGCTCGAGTTCAAAATTTCAACTGTGAAATATGCTCAAACACGTCATGCATAACATCAACAGCCATGTTTTCTGTGACGTGAAAACTGGGAATCTCATTTAAAATGGAATTTTCTTTAATTCCAGTTTCAGTGTATCGATCTAATTGAAGATCATTAACGTAATTTAGCTTATTTCTTAATTCTACCTGGTCTTCAGAATGTATTTGATTTAAATCATCCTTGCTTACTTTGCATAATCTACAAAAGTGCTTGTGTGAAAAAGATTTGGCATATCCTAAAATAGAGTTAAGGCCTAAGTTATCTCCGACCACCAAACCTAACACAAAATAAACCGTCATTTCCTTATCTTCCACGACAATTTGAATGCCTTCTGTTTCGAGTTTCTTTAAAATCTCAACCAAAGCATACAAACATTTACTATTACCGTATTCTTTAAAAACTTTTGTTCTTACTATCATGCTTACAAAAATGTTTTCAAGGGATGAATTACGAACTGGGTTTGTTGGAAAACTGTAATAGAACGCGGGAATGGATTGATTTCCAGCGGAACTAACTACAACATCACCAGTTTCAAAATCATCGTAGTATAAGAAATACGGTATGACAGTTTTATTTTGAAATGCAAACATTTTTTGTTTCCATAAATCTCCCTGAATAAAATTTGAAATACCGCCAATTTTACTGTTTAACAGTTTTTGGTTGTGTACGTTTAAATATACCGGGCATTTCAAAAAAAATTTAATTTGAAACTCCATAGGCATTAACCACAATTACCAATATTTAATTGTGTGTAAAACCCTGGTTTACCATTTTTAATTGCTGCTTTAATTTTGGAGTTTACTACAAATTTGGATACAGGGGAATACATCTCATCTTCAGTTAATGTTTTCAAGGGCATATATTCCGTTTTAATATTTGTAAATGGATCTGAACAAAAGTTTAAAAAATCTTTAACTGATTCATTTTTTAGTTGAACAGGTAAAATGATGTCCTTAATTTCGTAAATTACTGTATTCAATACAATTTCAGTAAAATCTTTAATTATAGTTTCAATAGCCACATTTTTCAGGTAACTGCAATCTGATTGCTTGCAATAAAATTCTAGGAGTTTCAAGAGTTTTGTTTGGCTTAGGATTTTGATCTAATGTAACTTGACTGTCACTTGGCTTAGGTAGTTCCAAATTTTTATTCAGGACTTTGTCATTAATGAATGTTAAAGAAGTTCAAATGTCTTTTGTAGGAATTCATTTTAGAAAACACATTAGGGCAGTTATTTTGAACACATTTAAAATTTCCGTCATTTTTTAACATATGGTAATGTTTTAAATGAACAAATAACACGTCAACCGTGCAAAATGAAGTTTGACAAACAAAACAAGGATACATAGTAAAAATAATTTTTTTTAATTATTAAGAATCTATCTAATTAATTAAAAAAGTAAGAGAAGTTGAGAATAATACAGTTAACTAAGCAAAAATATAGTTTAATTTTAATTATTAAAAAAATCAATGACGAAAACTTAAATCTAAAATGATTTTTATAAAATTATCATAAAATATTAAAAAAACATAAAATATTTTATTGAGTTCAATTTTAATTATTAAAAAATTCAACTCGTTAGTGAGCTTTAATCTAAAACTAATTTATGAAAAATAGAATTTTTAAGTTTATGAAAGAAATACTAAAAAAGCAATTTTCTTAAAAATACAAAAATTTAATTAGATTTCAAATCTGATAAAAATAATATCAGTTTTGAATCTGTTATATCATGCTCTGTTGTAATTTCATAAAAATATTGCTGGATAAAAGTCCATACCTTGGACGCTTCTAGAGGATATCTGATATCAAACACAAAGAAAAGCTTAAAGCAGCAATCGACCGCAGCCATCAGATTTAAAAATTTGTACCATATTCCGTCAAATACCACTAGAAATTCCCTTCCATCAACTATAACAACCAGTGGTTGCAAATTTAATTTGTATTCTGCATATTTTATTTTAATTTCGGTTAATTTTATTGCAATGGCGGCGTGATCGGGAACCTCCAGTATAAAAGAAGACACAGAATTTTCGATAGTTGGCTTCCAAATTATTTTTTTGTTTGTTGGTTTGTTGACCCTTGATGTCGGCGGTAATGCGTAATGCACTAGTTTCAGAATGACAATGTCTTTCTTATCTGTAAAAATATATTATAATATAATATTAATTTAAAATATGTAATCATTTAATTTAATTTATTTTACCTTTATCATTGCTGTTTTTATGTTTAAAGCATCCTTCTTCGCTTTTGCGTCTTTTATATGTCGTTGGAGAATTCGATCCGCTACGTCAGTAAACTGGCTCCATTTTAGTATATAATAACTTTCATTTAAAAAAACAGTATTCCAAACTTACTAGCCTGGATCCATTAACCGATTTAAAAAGACTCCACTCGTTCAAAAATGTTGTGATTTTTTCTGATGTTGCTGCTTAAGTATTTAATTCGGGCCGCCTACTAGAAAATGTTGATTCCTACTTTAACTCAACCGCGTCCCATATGGGTCGTGAAAACAGTTGAGCCACCTTTTGTCCGCTATCTGGTTTGCGGTGAAGGTTACAACATCACTTCCACTTGATCCACTTGCTAATAATATATGCATTGTTTTAAAATATATTATAAAGTCAGTTTCTTAAGGCTAAGTTCTAATAGCTGTACCTGGTGAATTTGATCTGCTTCGGCGTTTGTGACTGGTAAATATCCCTCTATTTCTTAAGCGACTGGAACAATTTCTATATCTGGTGTATAAATTTCCAGACGCATATTTTTGTGATTCAGACTGCGGCTTAAAGTAATATTCCTAAATATATAAATAATAATAAAATGGAAGATAATTACTATTTTGTTTTTTTGAGCACGTGAAGTTATGTTTATATTGCGTTATTTAGCAAACAAAAACACCATTTAAAACTTTACAAATAATTTATTGAACGCTTTAATATATTTTCGAAAACAAGGTTTTCATCTTCAACAACTGTTGTTAACCAAAAGCCTCTGAGGATGAAAAACTTGTTTTCGAAAATATATTAAGGCATTCAATAAATTATTTGCAAAGTTTTAAATGATAGATTTATTTGTTCAACTTTACGCAATGGAAGATAATTATTTTTAATAAAATCTATCCCGTAATATTACGATTGTAACTTCACATGAGGAGAATAATTTTGCAATATCCTTACGAAACAAAAAAAAATAAAAAATAAGGATGACATGTATTAAATAATAAAGGTTTGCCATAATTCTTCGATCGCTTTCGTTTGAAGACCGATAATCCAATCGGAGGTAGAAAATTGTTTATACTAATTAAATTCGTCACTTTTTACACTTTCCATAAAATGGATAACAAATTTATATCGACACTGTTATTCGCAATAAATAAAAACTTCACTATTTGCATTTTTCATGAATTCGTCAATTTGATGTACTAATGCAATCCGCTAAAATATATGAGTATAGTCACTTTTTGCGCTTTACAAAAAAACAGTTTAAACTATAATATTTTCACCTTCTACATAGTCACTTTTATATTAACACTAACATCCCTGTTATTCGCAATACATAACACCGGGATTGAGGGACTATTTACCCTTTTCAAACTTGTCAACACTTTAAAATCTTTACAACTTTAATCGTCTTTACACTTTAAAATTTCAACACAAACTGAGGATATTATACAACGTAACATCAGTTAAAATGTAACAAAGGATATCGCCGTTTTAAAGTGTTTTATGACATATTATGAATAATATTCTAAAAAGGTGACGAGAAATCGTGATAAATTATGCTCAAAACATCAATTTTATTCTCAAATTATGAAGAAGAAAAAGAGGTGTGAACAAATCGAAGATTTATTCAGATGTTGAGATTAATATACAGGAATTAACATCGATATAATTATCGATATAATTAAAAGAGTATTAACTTGTATATCTATAAATTTAATTTGGGTTAAACTATACTTCAATGTATACCACTATGCACAATTTGAGGTAAATTGCAATTCGTAGTTATTTTGATGTTGAGAATACTAAACATGAATCGAGAATTATTTACATTATGCTCTTGTATTTAATAGTGATGGGCTAAATCAATGCCGTCTAGAATATACAAGCCATACTGCTAAAAGCAAAAATTATTTTTTTTTAATTCAGCGACATAACCTAGATGGCAATTAACATTCGAAAAATGAAAGAGTTGAGAGAAACAGAGAATAAAACATTTCAAAAATAAAAAAATTATTTAGTATTATCTCATGCGTACGAAAGGAAGGTTGTACATATTTTTATCTCTGCTAATTTTCTGCATAATTTAAAACTAATAATATTATTAATAAAATAATGATTTAAATATAAATAAATATTAACTAAAAATATAATATGAGTTGGAAAAATTTATATGAACTATTTTTTATTAATAATTTTAAATTATGAAAACACACACGACGTACAACCTCCCTTTCTTGCGCTTGGATTAATACTAATTTATTATTTTTATTTTTCACATGTTTTAATCTCTTCGTTTTCAAGTTTTGTTCTCTTTCATTTTTCTAGCATTAATGCCATCTGCAGAAGATTAATGGAACTGTCGACATAAATTGAGTGACGTAGACAGTAGTATGGCTTGTATATTCTAGACGGCATTGGCTAAATCGATCTTTTTTTTAAATATCATATGAGAAAATGAACAAAACAGAACAAAAAAGATCGATTTAGCACATCACTAGTATTTATGTATAATTTTAAAATTGCAGATTTATATGTATTGAAGTTGTACTTCAATCCAACGGATGGACCCAAATCTTAAAAAAAGTTGTATATTACATATTTCGTCTGTATATAAATTGTACGTTTTGTGTAACCTTTCAAGTTGAAGCCTAACATACGACTTTACAAAGAATAGTGGAGTCTATATTGTGCAGAACATAATGATTATATGATACGAATCATCACACGATTATTTTAAACAATAGTTTTACAGGTAGTTTACAGGTGAATATGGGACTCTTTAGTCACAATTTCAGGCTTACAACCGAAATCGAATCATTAATTAGAATGTGTCAAAATATCGTATTTACTCAATTCACGCAGGCGAATATAACACGCACCCCAATTTTTGACCTATGTGCGCATTCACGTCAAAAATAGTTCGGTCTTTTCGATCCACAATCTACACTAAAAGATAAATTTTTTCTATCTTTTGTGTTACATTCTAAAAAAAAGTTACTAAATTTAGTAAGTACTGAGGAATTTGGAAAAAGATTTTTTTTTTTTACACATTTATAATTTTTTTTCCAATTAAAACAATTTTGATAATGTAAATTTGAATGGATTATCTTTTTAATAGTTTTAAACTGGAAATTCCAAATCTTTTCAGTGGCTTATTTAAACAATAACAAGTAACAATCACATGCTTGGTATTTCCAGTTTGAAACTAATAAAAAGGACGATATGTTTGGCTGTAAATCATACAAAACAAAAAAATAATGAAGCCTAAGCCATTCAAAACAAAATCAATAAAAAAATAAAATTACCGGCCCAGTTTCTCAATAACCATCCTTTTCCTTTCTTTCAATAAACAAATACAATAACTTTTAAAACCCCCTTTCTCATTATATTTTTGGTGTATCAATATATTATGAATTTTAGTATGAAAAATAACGATCCGTATTTGTTTGAATGGAAAAATTTCGTGAACATTTCTGTAGGTTGGAGAACTCCATATATCGGACATTTTTTCAGACCCTTGAGTGTGCAATATATGGAGGTTTTACTGTGTTAAATAATAAAATTGTGTAAAAAATATCGAATATAACAAACACCTCGATTTTACGGCACTTATTTTGGACAAAAAAGTGCGTATTAGAGTCGAGTAAATTAAAAATTAAATCGGTAGCTGTATAAAATATTTATAGGCAAACATTTTGCACATAAGTCGTAAATGCGCATCTCATGTACTCTGTTCTATTTTCTTGTATATAAACGGAACCAACAACAATGTCCATAGTATGGTCTTTTATACGGATTTCCTAACAAAACTATTTTCGCTCAAACCATAAATATCGCAATTTTGTACCTGAGTCGGAAATTTCAATAGATTCATCACAAGTATTAAAACAAGAATTTACTAAATGATATTGCCGTAAAATTTATTTTATAGTATACCTAAAGTGTAAATTAGCAATTTCCAACGAATGTAAATTAAGACAAAAAAAATGAATTTAAAAGAAACAGTTAACAGTAAAAAAATTTTTCATACAAAAATAAATAGGTTTTTTTCATTTTCCGCCCATTAAATATTATTACTAATCAATTTTTCGTATTCCAAATTTACATTAGGATCAGAATAGATCCCTCTAGGTAATAAAACTAAATTTTATAGCAATTATAATATGTCATACTTAGTCACATAAAAAAACTACAGATTATTTGAAAATAGGAATATGCACTCAAAAAAATTTCCATACGAAATACAAAGGGGAAAAAATCTTTACATTAACTACCCGAAATATGAATAAAACTTTGCTGCCCATGCTAAGGTTAATCTATACATATGTATTTCAAAATAATAATTTAATAAATTTGAATGTATAGTGTCCATAATTTTACTTTATTTTAAGAAAAGGAAGTCGAGTAATCATGAAAATTTTCTACCTTCGTGTTTTGATGGATTTACACGCTTCAAGCCCCTGCGAAGTAGTTTAAAAAATGTCTGTCAGTCGGTCTGCCTGTCTGTTCGCTCTCTACAGCCCAAATGAACCCGATCGAGCTGAAAATGTATGTTTTAGCTTTTTATATAAAATGTAAGCGCCCAATGAATTTTGGCGGAAATTGGCTAACCAGAAGTAATATTCACCCAAATCTCGATTTCCAGCGATAATTCATAAAAAATATAGACGCTAATTTGAAACAATATTGGAATTGAGTTCGAATTGCTCAATCGGTTGTAAGTGTTGAATACATTTAATTTAGTAGTAAACTCCCCCTTCAGAGATTTTTAAAATTTTCGAACTACTGAAAACAACATAATTATGATTAAGAAAAACAAATCAAAAATCATTTTTTTTTAATTAAAATAACTTTTCAAAAACTGTGTTTAGATTTATTCAATTTGAGAAAAAATGTTTTAAAACTAATTTTTATTAGAGATGATAATGTTTCAAGAAAATCAATTTTCTTAATTTAACTGCAAAATGTTTACTAGAATTGAGAATAAATATTGCAAAATATCTTACAATTTGTGAAAATACGAATTGAAGCAAACAATTCTCAAATCAAAAGTAATAATCCTCCAATATTGCATAAATGATTAGAATTAATAATTTTCAAATTTTATCAAAGAGAGTAAATAAGTCTTAATGTATAATATGAGGTTTTAATCCGTTTAGTCTTAATTTATGCAATTAATTCTAAATTTCGCGTATTATTTTTTGAAATTGTTATCAATCTCGAATTTATGCTTTTGAGAATAAGCTTTTCATAATAGTAGTATACGATTTCTTTCAGTGAACAGATGAAACTACGATAGTAATATCTTTACCCGACCGATTTGATGACCCTTCTTTCATAAGAGCTGGTTCTGCAGTACCTGAAGATTCCTGTGTACAAAAATGTGGAAGAAAAAGGTTAAGAAGCATATTACGTTGGAAAAAAAATGTACTTAGGTAAGCTCAATCGTAATAGTGAAATGGAATACATTACGCAAAAGGTCGTAAAATTGCAACAAAAATCTTTATCAGTGACCTTGATTGCGGGTGTAGTAAAAAATGTGGTGAACAGATTAGTGAGTACAACAGAGAATTATTCTTTACATCATTTTGGAGACTTGGAGATTATTCAAAACAAAATTCGTTTTTAAGAGGGCTAATAAAATCAAATAGAACCAAGGTAACCCATACTCGCCATGGCACTCGAGGTCATAAAAATAATACTTTTGAATATTCAATGCTAGCGCAAGGGAAGAATGTTAAGGTATGTAATACATTTTTTCTGAAAACTCTGCAAATTTCTTGTGGTAGAGTTTATCGGTGCTTGGTAAAACAAGAAGTATTTGCAGTTGTTGATGGCCGAGGACGTAATCCTAAAAATAATAAAATCGATGACTCTATTGTCATATCGCATAACAAATCTTTTCCTACCTGGCAGAGCCATTATACTAGGAAAGATAATCCTCAACGGAAATATTTGAACCCAGAATTAAACATTCGTATAATGTATTCAGCGCCAAATTTAATTTGAATTTTAAACCACCTAATAAAGATACCTGCAGAATATGCGATGAGCTGACTATGAAAATTAAGTTTTGTGACGAATCGTCTGCACTGGTGGCACAACAAGAGCTGCACTTAAGAAAAGCACAACAAGCCAGAGACTCACTTAAAAATAAAGTCGGCGTTTGTACTTTCGATCTGCAAAAAGCAATGCCATTTCCAAAACTTTCAACATCGGTGGCACATTACAAACGCAATATGTATATTTATAATTTTGGCATACATGTAATCAATACCAAAACAGCTTTTATGTATACATGTGGGATGAAACCGAAGGTGGTAGGGAATCTCAGGAAATCGCAGCTTGCATAATTAAGCATTTAAAAGCCAATGTGCCACCTGATTGTAAGCACATAACAATGTACAGCGATGCCTGTGGAGGGCAAAATAGAAACATAAAGCTCAGCCTTTCACTCCTAAAATTTATAGGCTCAACTGATTTTGGTGTTATTGAAAATCGGAGCAAAAAACACCAGTTTATTTACTCCCCAGATGAATGGATGGAAATCGTAAAGAAATCGAAAATAAAACCGCAAACTTATACAGTGATACAAATGCAGAGAAGTGAATTTTTATCGACACAAATTCTTGAAGAGAACATTACCAACAGAAAAAAGTCTCTTGATGGTCATCAATTTTCATGGTTTAACATTAAGTGGCTCCGGTTTGAGCGAAAGTCACCAGTTTCCATAAAATTTAAAGAAACGCTCAGTAGTGAAGTTGAATTTTGTGAAATTAATTTGAGGAAAGGCAAGGCAGGAAAATCTGTTTAGTCACTTCAGATGTTGGAACAGATTGAACTATATCCAATGCGTCGTCACATACCCCCAGTTTACCATAGCTTTTATAAAAATTTGCCAGTCCCAAATTCAGTATTGACTAGACAACAGGCACCATTACTGGATAATGATGAAGCTTATATGATGAAAATAACAATGAGGCTAATGATGAGATTTTGTATGACACAAACTAACTTTGAAAACCTATTAAAAAAAATTCATAAAATGGAATACATTTTTAATTTGTTTAAAATTTGATTTTTTTATTTTGAAGGCAAAATTGAAAAAAAAGTTCAGAGTAAAAACGAACCAAGTCACAAATTTTGTTTTCACTTCATTATTCCACACTAACCATAAGTCTTTCGCCAAATTTTAATTACACTGTTAACCTACCAAATGATGTACTTATAAATAACAAATCTTGTTTTGTAGACTAAAAGTATGCCACGAAATTCTTATCTTTATATCTCGTAATCTAGGTTTCATGACTTGGTTCAGTTCAACTATGAGCCCTCCAATTATGATAGAGCGGAACTGCAAAAACCTTTATGTCGCCAAAACCTCCACTTTGCCGGGTGAAATGATAACTATAAATGAAAACTGAAATAGTGGAATAAAAGTGAGTTAGAAGCGGTGTATTGCAATCTACAAATTTTCCATATATACAACTTTAATAGAAGAATGTAAGGGATTCTTCTATTAAAGAAGCGAAAAGACACAATTAAGCGTCTTAGAGTCACTCTTAGAGTCACGAGTTGCTAGCCATGCAAAACTAATCTATACAGGATCCACCTTGAACTGGATTAAAGCCAGAAGCCAATGATTGAATTAGTCAAGATGCATTCACAAAATCCGAGAATGCAAGAATCATTTATTCAATTCAGGGGAAATGATTTTTACCCAATTGATAAATGGATAAAAGAAATCGATGAAGCGGTAAGGTGTTTGAGATGGTACGAACAACGCAAAACGATAGTATCAGTTATTGCAAAACAAGGTTTAAAATTCGCAAAAGACCCAATATTTGGAAAAATTTGATTTGTGATTTTATCAATTAATTCAAGGTTATTGTGAACAGTGCTCAAATGCATAAAAAGATGCGTCTGTGAACAAAGCAATCAAACAAATCATACAAACAATACTCTATAATCTATAGAAGTAATCGGTACCTATACAAATATTGAAGTCTCTGCGTTTTTGACCATGTCATCGGCATCGACGATTTCGAAACTAATAAAGCTATTTTATATGGATCATCAGATACGGAAGAGTGTAAGAAGAATCTGACAATTTATGAGCAGATACGAAATAAACGACAAGGGGGAGCTCAACAACAACCGGCCGCAGTAGAAAATAAATTAAAAGGTGGACAGAAGGATAATCGAATGCCTTTTTGAGTGGCAATTCTGGCCAAAGAATTAAAGAATGTCCTAACAATGGAAAAGGGTTAAAATGTTCTCGTTGTAATGAGTTTGGACACGTACAGGAAAACTAAAAGTATCAACGTACAAGAGAACTAAATTTTAGGAAAAAATCTACTACATTCAAAGGCGTTGGCTCGAAAGCGTTTGGTTGATAAAATAATTCATAACAATATTATCTCCAAACAACATTATCATGAAAAGGGTTGTCCCACACAACAATATAATGGTAATTAAACAGAGTTACAAATCAAATCTAATCACATTAAAAATAAACAAATTCAGCAAAGTTTAACAACAATGATTTTAAATTAAAACCCTAATCAGTTATAGGGAATATTTTGAATATTCAAATGAATATAAATATGTCTGCCGAAAAGCGAATTGTTCAAAGACCAAAAAGATTGTTGCCCTAGAGACCGAAATAGTGAAACAGCAGATAGACGAGTGGTTAAAAGATGGGATAATTAGGAAAAGTCGATCAAACTATGCGAGTCCTGAAAATAAGAAAGATGGATGAAAAGGTTTCCAAATTAAAGCAAAAGGTCGTCAAGGATAGATACCCTTTACCACTGATCGAAGATCAAATAGATCGGATGCAGGGAGCAAAAATTTTTACAATACTCGATCTCTTTAATGGGTTTTATCACGTTGTAACTTGCCAGCTATTTTTCAGAGGTATGTTAACGAAAGATTCAAGTCATTGGTTCTTCCCATAACGTTTCGTATTGTTTGTATCTATATGGATGATTTGATTATACCGTCGAGAGATAAAGAAGAAGCGATGTCAAGGTTGCTGTGCGTTTTGAAGATGGCTGAGCATAATGAACTGGAAATTAAATGGAGTAAATTCTAATTTTTTAAAACTAAAATTTAGTGCCTAGGATACTTAGTAGAAAATGGACATGTTCGGCTAAGTCAAACTAAGATCGAGGCAATAGTTTCCGCTACCATACAACGACAAGAAGCTATAATCGTTTCTGGGACTCAACACTACAAGTTATTGTAGAAAATTTGTGGAAAATTTTTCGATTATAGCAAAGAAGCCATTATCAGACTTGCTACGAAAGAAGACAAATTTTGCTATGGAGAAGAGAGAGCTTGAAGCATTCGAGCATTTGAAGGAAAAATTATCATGTCAACCCAATACTGAAGCTGTATTCACCAAAAGCCGATACGAAACTACACACAGGTATTTGTAAATTTGGGATGAGTGCAATTCGTATGCAAATATATGACTGAACTGAACTGCAGGAATATCGCTATAGAACATCGTCCAGCAACGTGTACGCGGCATGTCGATGCGTTAAGCAGAAATACATTAGTGCTTATAATCGCAGACAACGTTTTGAGTAAAGTATGAACCGTGCAGAAAAATGATCCGAATTTTGTATCAATCATTCACATCTTGGATCAGTCAGATGTATATGAGGAATATACTTTAACTAATGGTATTCTTTGTAAATTTGTCAAAGTTTCATCATTGTTGATAGTTCCGAGAACCGTGCTAAGTGAGATTGTGAGAATTTGCCTTGAACAGAGTCACTTTGCTCTCAAAAAGATGGCTGCACTTTTTAATCGGCAGTTCTGCATACAAATACAAGCATGCTTTAAGAATTATGTCCAACGCATATACTGATCGAAAGAAAGCAAGGGAAACAAGACGGTTTATTGTTGAAACCAATTCCTAGAGGTAACCATCTGGACAAAAGAATTTATACTGTGTGGTCGATGCGTTCTCTAAGACTCTAAGTTTATTTGGTTGTACCCGACTAAGGCGGTTGGAACTGCTAAAGTTCGGGGCATTTACCTCCGATGAATTCGCACGAAAGTACACGGATATTTTACAGCGATTCCTTCATAACTTGCAAAGAAGTATTGGGATGACATCTTCTGAGGTATTATTTGGCGAAAAGATGAGTTATTCAGAAGATGCCAAACTGCTAGAAATACAACAAGACGAGTCTGCAAAATTATATAACACCGAACGTGACAAGATGAGGGAGAGTATAAAGATAGCGGTTCTAAGAACTCAGCAGGAGAATTCAAAAAATTATAACAACAGACAAAAGCGTGCCTTACAATATAAAATTGGGGATCCCTTAGCGATAAGAAGGATACACATATACAATTTTTTGAAGGTTCTAACCTGAGGACTAAATCCTCGGTCCCTAAGAGGTCACGAAAGTTAATGGACCTGACTGATATGATGTGAAGAAAGTGGGCAGCCAGGAAGGTCCAATAAATACTTCAACAGGCGTACAACACATGAAACCATTCTATTCGTACGATGGCACAAACGACAGCGATGTGGATGATGCTAACATATTAGGTGCGAATGATGACGAGGAAGTTTTGGGTGATGTTTACAATGTGTTGAGCGATTTATCGAGGTCGAATAAGTGCAGGAGAGCCGAGAGGGTTGATGTAAATACTTACCATTGTATTGTCAAGTCCCACCCTGGTTTATTTAAATCATGAATAAACAATCATATACCAAAAATACATTTAGGAAAAACGTGTCCTTACCATAAATAAACTGAGAACACCCAAAAATAAAATATAATCATTCTGACATGAATGGGTTGAACAAATTTTTGGTAATTGAAATTTGCATTTCAAAATGTTGTGTTTTTTATTAAAGAAAATCCCACACTCATCAACCATTTGATTGATTGCAATCCCGGGCCGTTTATCAATCACGGGATTACTGGATTGAGGAATCTCAAATCTATGGATCATGTGATTAAGGCTTTACAAACAAATCAAAATAAAAAACGTTAAATATTTTAAAGAATTCATAGAATAAGAAAAAATTTATTAAAGAAATACAAAATTACTTTAATTAATTTTGAAGTAGGATTTAAAAAAACAAAGAGCATCGACTGAATTTTCTCCTATCTTCGCTCGTAATTTTGAAATTACAATTCTTGCCACCGAGCTTTTTGGAGGAATAGCAAGTAAATGTTTATAAACGCGCTGCAAATGTGGCTCCCGAAGTCCGCCTCCCTCAAACATTTCCATCTCCTTACCAACTGCGGTTAGAAGATTTAAATTGTGTGAAACACTAGCATTATACGGCTAGTTTTCTATCAGTATTAAAATACGACAGCCAGATTTTCTGGTTTACTTCCTGAAATATGTTCTTCTAAATCAACAATTTCAATATCATTGACAGTTATAAACGAAGTCGAAGCAATTGTTGGAAGTTCTGAAACCATTTCTACGTAGTAACAAATAATCGACAGTAAACTTTTTTATGAAGGAACTTATTGGGACCGGAAATGTATTTGTCTCAGCTTCAGCTACTGATTGTTTGCCATTATGAAGATTAGATGTTTTAGTTCTTCTTTCTTCAATTCGAATTTTCAATCCATTTATTATTTCGTGTCCTAACGGATTATCTTGATTTTGCAGCTTATTTAACATAAATTTTAGCGCTGTATCGCAAGCTAGGATGGGACGCAGAATTGAAAATAAAGTTGACGCTTGTTAAAACTGAGAATCGGTTACTACCACTTTCAATTTAATGTCGATTAAAGATTTTTGTATACATTCCTTTAGTTCTACAAATCGTTCAATCACATTAATTAAACTATTCTATCGTGATTTGGTATATAATAGCAAGGCTTTATCTTGACCGCCACGTTCATCGACATATTTTTGCAATATGCTATCTTTTTTTGTCGGCGAATGTCGAAATATTCCGACAATTTTGCGAATTTTATCGACAACCGGTTTAATATTGATATGTGACACAACAAAATCATTTCGAGCTATTCCATCTGTATCTGGATCAATTAATCGACATCGGTATCATCATCGTCAAATCTGTCGCATAGTTAGAAAACATAGCTGGTGGTAGGTAGAACTCAAAAAACCAGTCTTAATTATTTTGCTGGCACCATCTGTGGTTATGTACACGACATCTTTTTCCAAAGAAAGGATTCTAAAATCCTTACCATTCATTCCTAAACTACAAAATTTAGATTTAGTTTCACTTTCAGAATAATGAACATTAATATTTATATCGCGTTGGCTACGCTTCGATGTCAAACAGATTGGACTGTTTTTCGTTCGGATTTAATTTCATTTCCCATAAATTACATGTTGCTGAATTAGGAGCCCCTTGCTCATGCATAAAATAACTCCATATTGCCGATTTGATTCCGGTTCTCCATTCAATAAATTTGGTTGTTAATGCTACTAATGCTACTAATTGTAAATAAATTAAATTTTTTTACTTACGGATTAGAAATACCTTTATCTTAATTGTTTCGCTATCTGCGCTCTTAGACAAAAAGCGAAACTATCAAGTAAATACTATGGATCTATGTTAAAATTTGTTCTGTAAAGATTCTTTAAATATACTCATCAATTATTTCATTAGACATTTCTTTTGAGCTTTTTGTCAACAACCGATCCGCTGAAGCTTTAATTTCCTTCTTAGAAAGATCTTGAAACATCCAAATATAAAAATAACAATCCATCTATAGTGTTCCTCAGCATCACATTGCGTTTTGTTTTTCGGTGTGGTTTGAAACTCATTCAAAGTTTTGGAGTGTTCTGATTTTTCTTTTGCCTTTAAAAGTATTTTATCCCTATCCCTTCGATATTTGCGAATTTGTAGAATTAGGTTATCTAAATTTTTCAGTTCCACATCTAAAGTTGCGTTTCGGGCCTCCATTCTAGATTTGTTTGTTGTAATAGGTTTAGAATTTCAAACCATATCGTTGATAAAAGAACACATTGGATTGTAACTAAATATTGTTTAATTTCCCATCTCCCATCCCATTTCTCTCACTAAACCAATTATACATTTGTTGAATAATTTCCAAAATATAATATGGCTTCCTTACACGTTTACCACACTGTCTACTCGTACCAATTTCAATGTACATTTCCGTAGCTTGAAAAAATACAGTTAGGATTATGTTTTAGTAGTACTACTTGTGCACCATTATACCGCCCTGCCATATTTGCACGGCTATTGCAAGATTATTCAATACAAAAATGAAACCAAGTTCAAATTGTTTTAGCAGTTCTAGAATTCTTTGAGCGCTTGGGCACATAAACGAAGGAGCTGGTGTACCGATGAAAGAGGATGTCGGCAGCCCGGCCAGACGGGGGGCACTGAGAAGTCCTCTACAGAGGGTATGAGGGTTAGCGAGACGGGCGAATCCGGCGGATTCCAAAATACCGAGAGATAATATTCCTGCGGTAGCAGGAATATACCATAGAGGTAGGTAAAGGTTAAAAGGTTATGATTAAGATAACTCAAATTATCCTTCACCATTCTAAGGCTGCTTCGGCAGCTCTACTCCTCAGGCTGACTAGTTCGGGTGAGGATGTGATACTAATCCAAGAACCTTGCATTAATAATAACAGGATCTGTGGCCTCAAAACCAAGGGGTACAAAATTATATCCTCTAGTAAGTCTGTGAAGATCAGATCTTGTATTCTTGGGAAAAATAATATTAATCATTTCCTTCTCTCTCAATACAGCAATGGTGACACTACTGCAGTTAGCCTGGAAGTAGGCACTTGTAGATTCTGACTAGTTTCAGTCTACATGGACCGGGAGAAGGAGGTTCCTCCGGATAACCTGGAGGAGCTGATCCATGAAGCGGAACAATCAAAGGTAGGCGTGGTACTGGAAGTTGATGCTAATGCGCATCACACTATCTGGGAAGGCACGGACATTAATGAAAGCGGTGAGTCGCTTTTTGATTATTTGATGAGTACTAACCTTTCAGTGTGTAATATTGGGCGGGAACCCACATTTATTACTAGTAACAGGCAGGAGGTTCTAGACGTGACCCTTGCCTCAAATAATATTCTTCATATGGTTAAAAATTGGAGGGTGGATAAGGAACACTCCTTTTCTGATCATCGATATTTAACCTATAGCCTCGATATTCACCCTGCTACCCGGGAAGCCTTCAGGAACCCTAGAAGGACCAACTGCAGCAAATATGGGGAATTATTGGAGGATTTGTTGCCAAAGCTGGACTTGGGGCGCAGGGCATTAATATCCCTATGCAGACGTGAATTAAGAATTGTCGTAGAAATTCTCAGGCGACATTGCATTTTTCGAGAACATGCAACAAGGCTGGGTATGGAGGCAAATGACTTCTGCAGAAGCTGCTTGGACGAAGAGGAGGAAGAGACGTTGGGCCACTTCCTTTGCTCGTGTCCAGCATTGACACTCAGAAGGCACAAACACTTGGGTAAGTTCAGAATGGACTGCCTCTCGGATCTCGAAAACATTAAAGTGCGGGACGTCTTGCACTACATAATTAGCTCGAAATGGTTCCAATAGGGGTAAGGGGGATATATTCTGTGGTATCACAATGGACCGTAATTTGCAATTTCGCTCGTACCTGATTTTTCGTTCCTTTTTTACATGCAATTTTTCACTTAACCCCGCTAAAGATGTTTTCACATCAAAAAAATTGGTCAAACATATTTTTATACATACAAATCAAATTGGAGTCTTGGTTGTTAAAATTATAAAACAGTTGAAAGCAAATGCTTATTGTGTCATTTGAAATATATTTAGGACCCATTTGTTTTTTTCAAATTTAAGGGGAAAACCGAAAAAACGCCAAAATACGTTGATTGGAGCTAAAGTAATGGAATAAAATAATTTTTTTTTTTAGCTTTTTGCTTTTATTGCGGCGGTACACCTCCGATTCATTGAGCTTCATAAATTTTTCAAAGTTGCAGAAGGTATGTCACACAAAGCTCGAGTATTCCTAGAGGTTCATCAGCCATCTTTTTAAAGCTGGAATTGATTCTTGATACGTCTAGCTTCATTATATACCAAACATTTTCTATTGGGAATAAGTCTGGGCTGTACGGGGCCAGTCCAACACATCGATAATTTTTTCTGTGAAGTAACATGCAGCTTGAATTTGGATTCATCATAGAAAATCACGTTATTCCTCATCTCTTGAGTGCACTTGTTTCAAGTGCTCGCAAGGCAGCCTAAACCAGTCTTCGCTTGCATGTTGCTCATTTAAGTTCCCCTCTTATATCCTATGACGGTAAACATAAGAATAAACTAATTGTTTGAATAAATGGGCTGTCCCCGGGACTGGCATGGACATAAAAATGGTCCGTAGCCTACACATGGAGTACCGTTGGACCATCTATAGTTTGCTTCTCGCCTAGCTTCTTCCTGAAGTAGGAGTCTGCATGTAGCGAGCGGAATTTCAATATTTACCTTACTTAGTAAAGTGAGGCAGTTTGTACCCTGACGAGCGAGTTCATCTGGCTTTACAATATCCGCAAAACTAAAGTGGCCTGGCAACCACGTTAAGTGGATGTTGAACTGATCTGCCATCTTGTTAAGAGATGGGAGACAGCTTTGGGCTACCTTTGACATAAGGAAGCAAGATTGTAGCGTTTTATCCCTTATAGTTAATACATTATACCTCAACCAATCCATGGCCTCTATTATCGCGATTAATTCAGCCTGAAAAAAGCTTTTGTACAATAGCTTACCATCCATTTTTGAATCATCAGTGAAGAAGTTCAAAATTTCAGGGTTCAACATTTCAGGGTTCAAATCTCTTCACTCAGCCAGTCTTCTCATGTAGTCGGTAGTGCCAGGAACGTCTTTGTTATACAGAATATCTAGCGGTATGAATGAAAAAGAATCTCCAAGTGCCTGCCACTAATACACAAGGTGGAAGATCTCTGAATTTTCATCAGCGGCAACCAAACAACTATCCTATTTAATAGTATAGGTCTTATCACTGAAGTATAGAGTCAGTATACGATGTTGGGCTCAAGACCCTATAGTTTGCTTTCCAAAATAAGACCCAGATATTTCACTTTATCAGCAAAGGACAAGCTAATACCATTTAAAGTAAGAGGATCAACTGAGGAAGTTTGTATTTCCTTGAGAAGAGCACCACCTCAGTTTTATGTGGAATAACATTTAGTCCACAACTGTCGGCCCATTTAGAAAGAATGTCAAGCGCACTTTACGTGCGCTCTCTTAAGATACAAGGATACTTACCATAGACACCATAGACATTGCCTATACAGGTCCAGTAACAGGTCATTAATGACCAAGTTCTAAAGAAGGGCGGACGAGACTCCATGTTGTGGTGTGCCTACACCTACAAATCTGCTAATTTGAGACCCGCAAAGCTTAGCCTGCACGATCCTGCTTCTTAGCATGGTAGAGCCAAAGGTATACCCAAGTCAATAGCTTGCTGAACATCCGCACGAATAATGCCGTCAGGTTAGCTAACTAGTTAGTGCTTTGCGCAGCCTCGCAGCCTTCGAGGACTCCTCTATTTTACCACAGTTGAGCCTCCAGGCACTTATTTTGGCACTTCTTATTTCATACTTATATGTTCTGTATTTCATTCTTTGGAGCTGTTTCGACCACCAAGGTGGCCTTTCTTTACCCAAAAGTCTAATCAGAGGTTACGCCTCTAATATCACCTGGGTTGATAGAATGGTTCTGAAGGTATCTCAGTCGGTTTTGCTCCAAAATAGATTTACTTGTGGTTTCCGTAACCAATTCATACTGAAGATAACAGTGATCATAAAAGGAATGGTCATCAGACACTTTCCAATTCATCAAACTAATAATACTTATTGAAGTCTGAGACACTAAGAATAAATTCAAGGAGTAACTCACCTCTTCAGTTTTTGTCCGTACTTCTCCGTATTGTGTGGTGTGAGTTAACATCACTGCCCAGGATGACTCCAACTTATTACTTTTGAGCATCCACTAAAGCACCTCTAAGAATTGCAGGTGTTACGTCATCACCTCCTACCGGTGCAGCTCCAGAATTACCCGCCTCATCCTTTTTATAGACCTTTAATGTGGTAGTCTGAAGCCGAAGTTTCCCACACCGTTCGTTCTCGCCAAGGCCTCTATCGACACATCATTGATTATGATTATAACTGAACTATAGTCAGTCAATTTACATGATTCCTGTACCATCCTCCATCTCTTCAGAAGGTCGCAGCTAAAGCCATCTCTACCGGGTTGATAATTTGTTACCCGGGACCAGTTATGTTCTTTTCTAAAGAGTTAGAGGGACCAGCTTTATACGAGCTTATATCGAGCGAGACGTATTGAGCAACGCTCCCCACCAATTGTTGTATTTGAGGGTCCAACCATATTTTTACTTATTTTCCGCTTTATATTTTGGCTTTTAGGACCGGGCTCTTTGTTGTTATTATTTAAACTACTTATAATAATCCCACGAGTAACGGAGGCTACATGATCTGAATGGCGTCAAATATCCGGATACACCGTTAGTTAGAGACTGAGCTAGTTTTTAGACTGGGTCTCGGCGAGCGGGGCTGGTCTTCAGCGAGGTACGATTAACACTTAACGCAGCCCAGTTGTTTAGCGCCGCGTTTTAGCCTAATACATTCTGTCAAAAAACAATGATGAACTAGTATACCGGTGTTCTCCGCGGCGAGGTAACACGAACACCTGTGGAAGCTGCAATATACGGAGCTGGCAACAAGTATCAATTTCATTCCGCCAGGCAGCTTCACCCCTAGATCACTAGGAAATCATCGGTGAGTTTTTTTTTATTAAACTTCAACAATACGGGCCACCTGTATATTTTCATCTATGGCTATAGCTTGATAAAAAGTAAAATTTGCAAACGAAACAAAAGTCAAGATCTTCATTTCTATAAAATTTTAAATGCATTAATTCTTACATAATTTCTATTTATAATTATACAATGAAATTTCCTTCGCTGGAGAAAAATAATATGTGTTATTCAGATTAAAAATGACTTTGCCTGATCTTTGAACTTGCTCGACTACGCTGCTCATCAAACAAAGTATCACTTTCAATCCTAATGACACAATGTACTACAAATTTTACGTTCGTTCAATGCGAAAAAAACTATTTGTTGTTGTATTCTTTTCGCCTTGTTTTCTATTAAATTATGTAAATGAATTTTCAAGTTAGAGTAATTGCGAATGAAAATGTTGGAAAAGCCTCTTAAGCGGACAAAAGTGTGACTATTTAATTTTTATTTGTTAAAATATGTAGTTGTAATGATTGGAAAATCTAATCTAACCCGTTGCTCGAAGTGCGTTTTTTTTATATTTGATTCGTTTGGTACAATTTTATCATTTAAAACGTAAGAAATATGGTCTCTAATAAAATTGTTTGTTTATTTATTTCAATACGATCTGTCTTGGGCCTCAAGGCACCCCAATCCTTTTGCAGTTTACTTTTAACGTATTACATTACGCAGTAGTCAAATCGACAACTTACGCCAAAGTTCGTTTCACCTAGATGACCTGCACATTGCTTAGCAGCTGCTATTGTACTGACGTGAAAGGTGGTTTGCCCATTGTAACAATTTGGGCTAACGTATTTATTGAAGGGAAATTTTTTTAGACAGGGTACGATTCGAAAAAAACAAAAGAATATTGAAACAAACAACAAATTATCCTACCAATGTAGGATGATTTGCTTCACTCTCTAGTGATGAAAGGGGCGCCACCTAACATGTACTAATGTTGTACCTTTATTACCGACAGCTAAAACGACACCATCGGAAAAGTCAGTAAGTAATCGAATTAGATTTTGGTATTCCATCTATTATCAGAACGTTAACAAAATGGATTCAAGGGCATCCAAATTTGAAACAAACCTGATTTATGTAATCAGCGAATGTAACTTCAATCCGGGAATTAACAGTTCTCAATATTTTGGGCAAAACTATATTGTTTATAGATGTGACCGCAAACTTGAAACGGGCTGTAAGGAATCGGGCGGTGATATAATCAAAGCCGTGCATCCTAAACTAGTGAGTTCACCAGTAATATTAGTACCATCAAGAGTTGAGCAGATTTGTGTGAAGATTAAAATCAACAAACAATATAACATCTATACACAGCGTATATTACCACCTCATTCAAACAGTGATTATTATGCAGCATGCGTCGATTCGATTGAAGAAGTCATTAATACATCAAATTCATCCGATTTGTTTTTTGTACTTGGTGACTTTAGTCTGTTGAAATAATCCGTCCCTGCGCTTGAGTTTTGTTTATCTGGCAACACCTTATGTTATATAAATATAATACATTTATTCTTTATAAGATGTCACTTCAGTAGTAATCACATGTTTCTGAAATAAAGTTTAGTTTTGTAAAAGGGTTGCTTAGAAATAAAAATAAATATTTAGAAAGATAGATCACGGTGTCGTTTGTTATTTATATATTCGGTGAACTGGTTTGCTAACAACAGGTTATGAGCCCAGTAACGATGACTGAAGAAGAAAAATCGAGTTTACCAGTGTTTAGCGGAAGTGATTTCTCAAGTTGGAAATTTCGTGTTGAGTTGCTGTTCGAGGAAAAAGATTTGTTAAAATATCTTACTGACGCACCTAGTACAAATCAAAAAGATGAAGAAATGTGGAAAAAAGGAAATGCCAAAGCAAAATCATTGCTGGTTAAATGTATCGCAAATTCACATTTGGAGTATGTGAGAAATGAGGTTATGGCATATTTGATGTGGGATGTATTGAATAGTGCGTTTCAACGAACTTTAAGTCAACTTTACCTCCGTAGAAAATTGTTGTCAATGAAATTCGACGAAAATGATTCAATGGAAAGACATTTTGTGTTTTTTGACGGAATCATACGCGAACTTAAATCAGCTGGTGCGCAGTTGGATGAGTCAGATGTTGTGTGTCATTTATTGCTGACACTGCCTGAAACATTTGATAATGTAGTTACTGCTCTAGAAACAATCGACAGCGAAAATTTGAAATTATATAAAGTCAAAGCAAGATTGCTGCATGAAGATGTCAAAAGAAAAAATCGTGTCGTTAATCAAATTAATGAAGAAAGTGCAGCATCATCAAATGCATTCATAAGCAGTAAGTCTAAAGCTAGATTTAAATTTCGATGTTACTCATGTGGTCGTGTGGGACATAAGTCAACAGACTGTCCGTCAAAATCTTCGTCTGGATCTGGATCTGAATCCAATAATAGAAAAGCTCTGCTAGCAGGTGAACAACCGGAAGACGTCGATAAAATCGATGGTTCTGTAGTATTTATGGCGAGTGACAAAGATGATCCAAATTGAAACGATGAAGCAGAGAGTTCTTTAAGCAAATGGTATGTAGATTCAGGCGCAACTGATTACATGACCAATGATGAAAATTTATACACTACATCAACACCAATTGATGAATCAGTGCAAGTAAGATTGGCTGGAAAAAATGTTGCAATTTCTCCAAAAAGAGTTGGAGATATAAGTGTCATCAGCGCTGTAGAAAACAGAGGAGTGCCATTTTTGTTTAAAGATGTTCTTTACGTGCCGGATCTCAGATTAAATTTGCTTTCAGTACGACGTTTAGCAGAGAACGGCGTTACTGTAACTTTTGCAAACCAACCAGTTGTTTTGAAAACTGCTGAAGGTGTCATTGCAAGTGGTACACAGCAGAATGGCTTGTATCAATTGACATTTAAGCTGAAATTAAATCAATCAAATGTTGCGACGTGTACCACAGATTTGTTGTGGCATCGAAGATTTGGACATCTAGGTATGCAAAGTGTGTTTAAATTGGCAAAGTTGCAAATGGTTACTGGCATGGATGTCATCTCAACACAAAAACTGAACGTTTGTGAAGGTTGTGTTATTGGAAAACAATGTCGAACACCATTTAATAAACGAGAAAAATTCGCAGTGAGACCTTTGGAACGAGTGCACACTGACGTTTGTGGTCCAATCACACCTAAATCATGGAATAAAGAAAAATATTTTGTCACATTTATCGATGACTATACACATTTTACTGTGGTTTATATGATGAAATCTAAAGATGAAGTTTTTAAAAAATTTGTGAACTATCATTCAATGGCAACCGCGCAGTTTAATTTGAAATTATCGAAATTAAGATGTGACGGTGGTGGAGAATATATTTCAAATAAAATGAACAGCTACTGTCTAGATCAGGGCATTGTGATTGAGAAAACAACAGCATACACGCCGGAGCAAAATGGTACAGCCGAAAGAATGAACCGAACATTACTGGATAGAGCCCGGTGTATGATTTTTGATAGTGGGTTTTCGAAAGACATGTGGAACGAAGCTGTGTTCTGTGCAACATATTTAATAAATCGGAGTCCAACATCAAAGGAAAATTTTGAAACTCCTGCTGAAAAATGGTATGGTGTAATTCCTAATGTAAACCATTTAAGAATTTTTGGAAGTGTAGCATACGTTCATATACCAAAAATTAAACGACGAAAAATCGATGAAAAGAGTGAAAAATGCTACTTTATCGGATATTGTAAAAATGGTTATCGATTATGGAATGAAAGAGAACAAAAAATCGTGTTGTCCCGTGATGTAATATTTGACGAAACAAAGATCTACAAACAAGATAATGAAAAACACTATAATGACGTGTGCTCAAACACACTCTTGGATCCGGTGGTTGAAATAAATGGTATTGAAACTGAAGATGAAGTTGCTGTCATCGAAACCGTAAATAGTGAAGAAGAAGTATCTGAGATTTCATCAACTGGAAGAATTTCGACGAGAGAGAGACGTAAACCTGTTTGGCATAATGATTATGAAATTGATCCTACTGTCATGTTTGTCGAAGCTTTAATTAATGATGCACCTGGAACTTACGAAGAAATATATGGGAGACATGATGAACAATTTTGGAAAGACGCCGTAAATGACGAATTGAAATCTTTGGAGCGAAACAACACTTGGAATCTAGTAGCACCTCCCATTGATGCAAAAATTATATCATCAAAATGGGTGTTCAAAAAAAAATATGATAGAGACGGTAACGTTGAAAGATATAAGGCCCGGCTTGTAGCTCGTGGTTTTTTACAAAGAGACGGTGTGGATTATAATGAAATATATGCACCAGTGGCAAAGCTCACCACTATAAGATTGTTGCTGGCTATTGGAATACAAGGAAACTTTTCATTTCGTCATCTTGATGTTAAAACCGCTTTTCTTAATGGGAAATTGGAGGAAGAAATTTACATGGCTCCACCTTCTGGAAGTAATATAAATGATCGAGTGTGTAAACTAAATAAATCGTTGTACGGACTGAAACAATCGCCAAGGTGTTGGAATATTTGTTTTGACAATTATATTTTAAGCTTGGGATTTAAAAGATCAATAATGCCGATTATTGTTTATATGTGAAAACTAAAGAAAATTATGTAACCTATTTGGTTCTCTACGTTGATGATTTAATGATATGTGGCAATGATGACGTGGAAATCGGAAATCTAAATAGTCAACTGGCAGAAAAATTCGAAATGACTGATTTGGGACCAATTAAGCATTTTATGGGTATATCAATAACTGTTAATCAGAAAGCTGGTGAGATCTAGATAAATCAAACAACATTTGCGAAACGGATTCTTGATCGTTTTGAAATGG
Organism: Tipula vernalis; assembly: GCA_958295665.1. Lineage (NCBI taxonomy): Eukaryota > Metazoa > Arthropoda > Insecta > Diptera > Tipulidae > Tipula > Tipula vernalis. The sequence continues at coordinate 214,137,756 of OY282558.1, read as the reverse complement.
AAAATTGTAATAATGTAAATACTCCAATTGAAGTTGGTTTGATGTTAACACGCGATCATGAAGTTAAAAATTGTAATCGACCATATCGAGAATTAATAGGCAGCCTGATGTATTTGATGCTGGGCACTCGTCCGGATCTCTGTTATGCAGTGAGTTACTTTAGTCGTTTCCAATATTGCTTTGAGGAGAAACATTGGACTAGTTTGAAACGAGTGTTACGATACCTGAAGGGGACTACAGATTTGTGCTTAGCGTACAGGCGAAAACCAGATAGTGATATTTTAATCGGGTTTGTTGACGCTATGTGGCTTAAGAAATTATTACGGGATCTGCAACAGAATATTTATAAACCAATTCCAATTTTTGAGGACAACCAAGGATGTTTAAAAATTGCAAAAAATCCAGAGAACAAAAGAACGAAGCATATAGATATTAAATATCACTATGTAAGAGACATGGTATGGAACAATGAAATTTGCCTGAACTATATATCTACAAAGAAACAAATAGCAAATATTTTAACGAAACCGTTAACAAGGAATATATTTGAAGAATTACGAAATGAGCTGTACTTGAAACGAGGGAGAGTGTTGAAATAATCCGTCCCTGCGCTTGAGTTTTGTTTATCTGGCAACACCTTATGTTATATAAATATAATACATTTATTCTTTATAAGATATCACTTCAGTAGTAATCACATGTTTCTGAAATAAAGTTTAGTTTTGTAAAAGGGTTGCTTAGAAATAAAAATAATTATTTAGAAAGATAGATCACGGTGTCGTTTGTTATTTATATATTCGGTGAACTGGTTTGCTAACAACATAGTCTTCCAAATATCATCTGAAATTTTGACCGTGAATTTAATTGCATTCTTCCAAACAATATAAAGTCAGGCTGAATCTTTGTTCGTTGATGCAATGCTTGGTTATAATTTAAACCAAACTAACTCCATTTCTAATAATCTGGGGAGGGAGGTGTTTAGATCTTGTCTTCACTAATGAAGTAGATACATTTTAAGTAACTGAATCACTCAATCCATTTGTCGTAAATGATATTAACCATAAATCTGTGATATTGTATTTGATGCTACTGACTGTATGCCGAAATCTGAACACCTGCAACAAATCAAATACAACTTTAAAAGGACAAACCATACCGGTCTGCATGCCTACTTGGAAGCAGTGAATTGGGATGAGATTCTAAATGCAAAGGATGTGAATGAAAATGTCGACAAATTTTATGAGATCTTATTGCAAGGCTTTGAACTCCATGTGCCTATTTCCAACAAATCACCAAATATTCACCCACCACCGCCCCCCCCCCCATGGTTCGATGACCGGCTTATAAATCTAAAAAATCGTAAATGCTAAAATGATAAAATCAAGTCAGGAAACAGACAAGCTGACCTTTTTACAACAAAGCGAATAATTTTATGTCTATTTCAAATTTAAGTACAAGTCTTATTTGGCTGGCATCCAAGAAAAAATTAAAACAAACCCAAAACAGTTTTGGAAATATTTTAGGTCTCAAACGCCAAAGAGATAGCGGACATATTTGCTGCAGTTTATCAACCTATCAATCGACCAACCGCCAGTACTGATTATATGTATAAAACAAGCAATAGCAACATATCAATTACTCCTCCAGTCATATCTGATGAAGACATTATTCTATCAGCTTTAAGGGGTTTTTGGAGACGGATGTGGGCCGGATCCATTGTGCAAATTGTTCAATCATTCCTTAACCACTGCTGTGTTTCCCGAAAAATGGAAAATCTCTAAAATAACTCCAATCTTTAAATCAGGCAAACGGGATGGCGTCACCCGTTTCAGAGGAATATCAACTTCATCTTAAATTCCTAAATTATTTGAAGTAGTTGTATGGACGCTTTTAAATCGACACTAATACGTCATATATCTGTCAACCAGCATGGGTTTATGCCTGGTAGGTCTACATCTACTAACCTGTGCCCGAATTCCGGTTCGATGACAAATGATAATGAGAAATGACTTGATTTTTTATTTCAACTAGTCGGTTGCATTTTTATTTAGAGTAGGCGAAATAAAACATAAGTCATTTCTCATTCTCATTTGTCATTGATCCGGAATTCGGGCCCTGGTTGAATTCACCAGCCAAGTAATAAGGGAGATATGGATTTCAGTAAGGTATTTGTTTCTATATGAAGCACTCCAAAGTCTATTTGGATTTACATTAGAAGACATTAATTGGTTTAAGTCATACTTAACAAACTGTCTACAATACATAATAATTGACAATAAAAAATCCAACGTCATCAAAATGACATCGGGTGTTGCTCAAGGATCACATATTGGACCCTGGATTTTTATTGTATTCAAAGAATTTAATCGGTTTTTTACAGATGTACCACATAAATTAACATCAATGATTATCTCAACAACTGCTTACTATGTAACCTCGGCATTTATTAATCCCATATATTTTAATAACAGTTTTTATTTATTGCCTACCAACAGTCATGAAATATTAAATTCAATTACAGTTCTAAAAAACAAACGTTCTGTTGGCGAGGATGGATTTAGCAGTTTATTAATTAAAAGTGTCGCACCTGGAATTAGTGATGTTTTACACACCTCTTCAATTTAAGTTTCTTGCAAGGTATATATCCTGATGCTTTGAAATGCTCTATTACTATTCCACTTTATAAAAAGGGATCAATATTGGATACTAATAATTATAGACCTATTTCCGTTTTGCCAACAATTTCTAAAATTCTAGAGAAAATTGTTAAAACTAGATTAATGAAATACTATATTTAAAAAAAAAATAACTTTATAAGTCCAAGCCAATTTGGGTTCATTTCTGGGCGATCAACTGAAGAGGCTCTTATTAAATTCAATAATTTTGTGCATTTAAATATCAATAATGGTAGGAAAGTAGCCTCATCATTTATTGATATAACGAAAGCTTTTGATACCTTTAAACATTATATTTTACTCAAACAGCTAGAAAGTTTGGGATTATGCATTGCAAAATAGAAGACAAAAGGTGAAAATAAATGATTCAGTTAGCTGTGAAGCAACTAGTAATGTTAGTGTACCGAAAGGGTTTGTTCTTGGCCCATCACTTTTTTAATCTAAATTAATTCATTATTTTCTATAGGTATGTCTGGAGATTTAATAGTATTTGCAGATGATACTGCAATAATGTATTCCGGTGCTAGCCACTTGCAATTGGAAGAAAACATTTTAAAGGACTTACAATTATTACGTAACTGGTTTGATATTCATTGTATGGTTCTCGGCGATAAAACGAAACTAATGTTTTTAGGGGGTGGTACGAATAATTTGTATGTGCCTGTAAATGATATTATTTGTCACGTGACAAACTGCGACTATCAGAATTGTGGTTTAAATTGTATTAAAATTGATTGTGTAAAATTTTTAAAGTATAGAAAATTTATCATAAATCTCGTAATTCTCCGTCTTTTCCGTTGTTTTGTAAATCTAATATACTACAAATTCAAAATATATATGGTATGTTTATAAAGTTCTAAAACTTTTTTTCAAACGAAACGGGAATTTTAATGTTAGTTAAACCAGAGCACTTAGATATATAAGCCATCAACTTCAGGCCAATTTTAAAAGAAGCTTACGATTTCCTATAAGAACCTGTGGGTGTTCTGCCTGTCACCAATTTGTGAATGAAGTGTGTGGCCAAGGACACTAATCGTGATGGGGCCAATTAAATGGATGATGCGGAATGCACTTACCGTATATCAATATTGCACCATTTTGTATGTACATATGTGCGACTCGGATTTTCCAAGAAGTTAAAACAGTACAGACTAAATTTTAGATTCGTACAATTTTATTTATAATGCGATTATGACAATTGTTTTTGTAATAAAGTTGATTTTTCGGCATTTTTTATAGACAAATATATTAATTGTTCATGGCATCCCAATATTTTCGATTTGGTAAATCAGAAAAATATAGAGGCCAATCGCTCTCAATATATCTACTGAAAAAAGTAGAAATATCTTCCCCCCTCCCTGTAATTTTAATTTTGGCTGAAGGCCCAGAGTTATACCAATGTATAACTCTGCAAAAATGAGAACCCTCCATGAGTTCTGTTGGTAGTTTGGTTTCGTACTGAAAAGTATGGTCTACTCATCAGGCAGCTACGACCAAACTACAAAAATTTCCACTCTAACCACATACATTAAGTATCTGGCCAGAACGTACTGACATAGCGAATTATTATTCAACTACATCAAATATAAAAACCCATGGAGAAACCTCATTTGTGTGTGTATTATGCCCACACGTATATTTGTTAAGAATTTAATTTGTCTGTCTGTAATAAAGTTGATTTTTCGGCATTTTTTATAGACAAATATATTAATTGTTCATGGCAATCCCAATATTTTCGATTTGGTAAATCAGAAAAATATAGAGGCCAATCGCTCTCAATATATCTACTGAAAAAAGTAGAAATATCTTCCCCCCTCCCCGTAATTTTAATTTTGGCTGAAGGCCCAGAGTTATACCAATGTATAACTCTGCAAAAATGAGAACCCTCCATGAGTTCTGTTGGTAGTTTGGTTTCTATATTAAGAATTAATATTATTAATATTGTTTTTTATTTTTTTTTTTTTTTATATTTGATGTAGTTGAATAATAATTCGCTATGTCAGTACGTTCTGGCCAGATACTTAATGTATGTGGTTAGAGTGGAAATTTTTGTAGTTTGGTCGTAGTTGCCTGATGAGTAGACCATACTTTTCAGTACGAAACCAAACTACCAACAGAACTCATGGAGGGTTCTCATTTTTGCAGAGTTATACATTGGTATAACTCTGGGCCTTCAGCCAAAATTAAAATTACGGGGAGGGGGGAAGATATTTCTACTTTTTTCAGTAGATATATTGAGAGCGATTGGCCTCTATATTTTTCTGATTTACCAAATCGAAAATATTGGGATTGCGATGAACAATTAATATATTTGTCTATAAAAAATGCCGAAAAATCAACTTTATTACAGACAGACAAATTAAATTCTTAACAAATATACGTGTGGGCATAATACACACACAAATGAGGTTTCTCCATGGGTTTTTATATTTGATGTAGTTGAATAATAATTCGCTATGTCAGTACGTTCTGGCCAGATACTTAATGTATGTGGTTAGAGTGGAAATTTTTGTAGTTTGGTCGTAGCTGCCTGATGAGTAGACCATACTTTTCAGTACGAAACCAAACTACCAACAGAACTCATGGAGGGTTCTCATTTTTGCAGAGTTATACATTGGTATAACTCTGGGCCTTCAGCCAAAATTAAAATTACGGGGAGGGGGGAAGATATTTCTACTTTTTTCAGTAGATATATTGAGAGCGATTGGCCTCTATATTTTTCTGATTTACCAAATCGAAAATATTGGGATTGCCATGAACAATTAATATATTTGTCTATAAAAAATGCCGAAAAATCAACTTTATTACAGACAGACAAATTAAATTCTTAACAATTGTTTTTGTATATTGGATTTTTAGCAATATAATGCAAACGAATTTTATATGAAACAATGAAGAGTGTTGTTCACTCTTATTTTTATTAATAACGTAATATAAGAAGATGCGCACAGAATTTTTAAGAAAAAATTTATTTTATGTAATGGTTGATGATGCTGCACTGAATGACAACGAGACAGTGTCTTTTTTAGTTGACTGTACAGAACATGACACTTCATTTTAGGAGTTTGCGTAAAAGTATAGACGGATGGACTTTGCTTAAAATAGACTGGAGAAAAATGATTTAAATTCACCATAACGTTTCAATCGATCGACTTAAACCAGCATAAGGAATTCTCTGTTCGGCCGATCAAACATCGAGCCCACGAACACAAAAAACCATCCTTATTGCTACTATACACATTCAATAATTTCTTAGTAAGGGATAATCACTTGTGGGGGAGTCCTGAAAATAGACTCAGTCTATTTTCAGGACTCCGCCGCAAGTGATTATCCCTTTCTAAGAAATTATTGAATGTGTATAGTAGCAATACGGATGGTTTTTTGTGTTCGTGGGCTCGATGTTTGATCGGCCGAACAGAGAATTCCTTATGCTGGTTTAAGTCGATCGATTGAAACGTTATGGTTTTTACCATTAACCGATACGACGAATTGTTTCCGAAGACGTCGAATGACAATAAATGGACCTTCATAGCGAGGAGATAATCCCGTGCGAACCTTGTTTGTTCTTATGAAATCAAAATTGCAGGTGGTGAACGATTTCGGAGCAAAAACGTCATCTTGTTTGGATTGACGAGGTGTTTTTGGTATTAGGTCACGTATGGAAGTGGTGAAGGAGGATTTTGATTATCGAATTGTGTCTCGACTGTGGTTGATAAGAAATCGGCGCCAATGATCGGACGATACACCGCAGCTAAGATAAAAGCGTGCGTGAAGGTTCTTTTAAGTCCGAAATGTACCCGAAGCAATTTTGTGTCGTATGTGTAGATTGTTGTGCCATTGGCGGCCGACCGAACTAGATCGGAATTTCGTTTAAATAAAGTGAACGATTGTTTGTAATATTGCGCTGGGATGACCGAAAGGTCAGCGCCCGTGTCTATTAAGCATGTGAATTCATTTATTTTGTCATGTATATTGTTGCTTAAAATTGTACGGGTAATGTTTGTTGTTGTTTAGAAGTACATACGTATGTTGTATTTGATGTATTTGACTCTAATTATTAAAATTTCGCTGCTTTCTTATTGTATTTATGTGTGTTTATATATAGCTGCTGTTGTTTTTGTGTTTTGTTTAGGCTTCATTTGTCGTTGGCGTCTCCCATTACAAAATGCACACCCCGAGTTAACACAATATTTGAAATTTTACCGAATAGAGAAATAGAAAAAAAAAATAAACGTGTGTATAAATTTATGACTTTAGATTTTGGAATTCACGCTATTTTAACACGAAAAGTACCTTTTATCCGGTACGGCTATAGCGTACCAGGGGCCCTATTATGAAATTTTCGATAGCGTTTTTTTTCGATAATATCGAGTGTTTCGATAGCGTCGAAAATACCTATCATGAAATTTTCGATAGAGTTTTTTTCCGATAATCTCGCGAGTTTCGATGACATCGAAAATATCTATTATGAAATAATCGACATCGAAATCACTTCAATTTGAATGTGACATTATAGAGATATGTATTTACTTATATGTATTCATATGTATACATAAGACATTTACTTGGCAGATATGTAAATATAAGACATTTGTTTGGAGCTTGGCCATTTCTTATCCGATTTTGATGAAATTCAGAATGCACGATGGAAATGGGATTCTAAAATGATTTTTAAATAAAATTCTGGAATATGGCCAATTAGGATGGAACTTGGAGATTTGTTATCCGATTTTGGTCAAATAAAGCATGCACGATGGAAATGGGATTCTTAAATGATTTTTAGAGGAAGTTCTGGTATATGGCCAATTAGGAGGAAACTTGGCCATTTCTTATCCAATGTTGATGAAATTCAGAATGCACCATAGAAATGGGATTCTAAAATGATTTTTAGATAAAGTTCTGGAATATGGCCAATTAGGAAGAAACTTGGCCATTTCTTATCCGATTTTGATGAAATTCAGCATGCACTATAGAAATGGGATTCTAAAATGATTTTTAGATAAAGTTCTGGAATATGACCAATTAGGAAGGAACTTGGAGATTTGTTATCTGATTTTGGTAAAATACAGCATGCACGATGGAAATTGGATTCTTAAATGATTTTTAGAGGAAGTTCTGGTATATGGCGAATCAGGAGGAAACTTGGCCATTTCTTATCCGATATTGATGAAATTCACAATGGACGATAGAAATGGGATTCTAAAATGATTTTTAGATAAAGTTCTGGAATATGGCCAATTAGGAAGGAACTTGGTAATTTCTTATCCGATATTGATGAAATTCAGCAAGCACGATTGAAATGGGATTCTAAAATGATTTTTAGATAAAGTTCTGAAATATGGCCAATTAGGAAGGAACTTGGCCATTTCTTATCCGATTTTGGTGAAATTCAGCATGCACTATAGAAATGGGATTCTTAAATCATTCTTAGATAAAGTTCTGGAATATAACCCATTAGGAAGGAACTTGGAGATTTTCAATCCGATTTTGGTAAAATTCAGCATGCACGAAGGAAATGGGATTCTAAAATGATTTTTAGATAAAATTCTGGAATATGGCCAATTAGAATGAAACTTGGAGATTTGTTATCCGATATTGATGAAATTCAGAATGCACGATGGAAATGGGATTCTAAAATGAGTTTTAGAGAAAGTTCTGGAATATGGCCAATTAGGAAGGAACTTAGTAATTTCTTATCCGATATTGATGAAATTCAGCATGCACGATTGAAATGGAATTCTAAAATGACTTTTAGATAAAGTTTTGGAATATGGGCAATTAGCTTGGTTATTCCTTAATCGGCTTTAGTGAAATTTGACACTTGCGATTGAAATGGGATTCTAACATGCTTTTTGGATGAAGTTCTGGAATATGGTAAAGTATGATGGAACTTGCCTATTCCTTAAACGATTAGGATATGTGCGTTGGAAATTATATACAAAAATGGTTATTTGATGTATTCAATGACTTTTCTATAAATCATTTAAGAATCCCATTTTCAACGCACATGTCGAATTTCATAATAATCGGTTGGGAAATATGCAAGTTTCGTCATACTTGGAAATATTACAGAACTTCAAATAAAAATCATTTGCGAATCCCATTTGCAACGCAAATGTCTAATTTAATCATAATCGGTTGAGAACTAGGCAAGTTCAATCATACTTGATGAAATTCCAGAACTTCATCTACAAATCGTTTTAGAATCCCATTTGCAACGCACATATCAAATTACATCATATTTGGTTGAGAACTAGGCAAGTTCCATTATACTTGGCCATATTCCAGAACTTCATCCAAAAAACATTTTAGAATCCCATTTGCATCGTACATGCTGAATTTCATCAATATCGTATGGGATAAGAAATGGCCAAGTTCCTTGCTAATTGGCCATATTCCAGAACTTTATCTAAAAATCATTTTAGAATCCTATTTCTATAGTGCATGCCGAATTTCATCAAAATCGGATAAAAAATGGCCAAGTTCCTTCCTAATTGGCCATATTCCAGAACTTTACCTAAAAATCATTTTAGAATCCCATTTCTATCGTGCATGTTGAATTTCACCAAAATCAGATAAGAAATGGCCAAGTTTCCTCCTAATGGGCATATTGCAGAACTTTCTCTAAAAATCATTTTAGAATCCCATTTCCATCGAGTATGCTGAATTTCACCAAAATCAGATAAGAAATGGTCAAGTTCCTTCCTAATTGGCCTTATTCCAGAACTTTATCTAAAAATCATTTTAGAATCCCATTTCTATAGTGCGTGCTGAATTTCACCAGAATTGGATAAGAAATAAAGGCAGATCTCAGTATACTCTGGCAAATCATCATGAATAGACTAAGGCTGGAAACACACCGAATTAGACAAAACGTTTTTGCTTCGAGTAGGCAAGACGATTTCTCTAAACATAGTGCACATTCAATCAGACAAATTGTTTTTAGTCAAATTGTCTTGTGTTGCTTTATAGGTTGGTGTGAATTGATTTCATAGAATACAAAATGTCGTCGGAGTCAGAAGATTGATTTTGTATTATATGGTTATTATTTTATATATAAATATGATAAACTAACCCTAAAGATTCGGCAGTATGTATAATGTAGGTATATATATATTGTAAGTAGGTATATTGTATTTTAATACAAGTTTTTTTGAACCACAAAAATCCTTATTAATTTGATTTTTAAAACAGCAATCATGAAACGACTTCAAACACTTTCTTTTTTTGATTCAATCAGTTTTGTGTTGTGTTGCTTTGATTTGTGTCAGTGTGAATTAACACATTGATTTATGGAGTATGAACACCTTCAATCATGTTTCATTAATCAAATTTGACTTAACACAATTTTGCTTTATTATGTGTGAATGGACTCATAAAGCACAGTACAATGTTTGCCGTTCTATGTTTTATGAAACAAAATGTTTGACGTAAAATTGTTTTGCCTGATTCAGTGTGCATAGCGCTATACAATCGTATGCATTTTGGCGGCAAGTCGCTTTAAGACAAGAAAAAAACGTTTTGTCTAATTCGGTGTGTTTCCAGCCTAACGCTTGAAGAACGCTCCGAAATTATTAAAATTTACTTTGAAAATCAGTCGTCGATTCTCGCAACTAGGCGACTTCGTGATTTTTATGGCGCACATAATCGTTCATCTGAGCAAGCTATCCGTCGAACTGTGGATAGATTTCGTACCACATAATCTATAGAGGATGCAATAACATCAACACGTCGAAGGAATGTGCGTACTGAAGAGAATATCGCCGCTGTAAACGAAAGTGTGGAAGAAGATCCAAATTTAGAGATTCGTCGTCATTCGCAGGAATTGGGGCTCTGACCGTCCACTACAAATATGGATGACATTAATCCGAACGAGATTTGGTTTCAACAGTATGGCGCTACATGCCATACGGTGACCGCAACCATCGACTTATTAAAATCAAAATTTGGCGATAAGTTGATTTCGTGAAATGGACCTGTCAATTGGCCTCCAAGGTCGTGCAATTAGACGCCTCTCGATTATTTCCTGTGGGGCTACGTCAAGTCACTGGTTTATGTTGATAAACCAGCAACAATTGACGCCTTGGAGGCCAGCATTGTTCGTGTTATTCGTGACATACGGCCAGCAGTGCTCGAAAAAGTGGCCCAAAATTGGACGTCCAGAATGCATTTTCGTCAAGAACAGCCGCGGTGCCCATATGCCCGAAATCATTTTCAAATATTAATGCCATGTACATATTGATCTTTCGAATAAAAAAAAAATTTTTCATTACAATTTAACTTTTTGTGTTATTTTTTTCAATTTCAAGTTCTATGGAGCTTAAAACAACACTCTTTAGAATCTCAAGAAAATTTTAATAAAAAAAATCATAAATGCTCAGTTCAACACCCCATTACAATGGACAACCTTTTTGGTCCCATCGATGTCCGTTGTAGAGAGGTTTCTCTGTAATATAATATTAATATAACACAAATATAATATTAATATAAAATAAAAATTTATTTGCAACTCACATTTTTGAAAAAAATATTTTTATTTATTAAATATTGCAATTTAATTCTATTAATCTACTACCTTGATGAAATAATATGGTCGTCACCTCAAGAGCAGTCGAAAATTTTCAATATTATCGAAAAAAAACACTATCGAAAATTTTCGTGATAGCTCATTTTCGATATTATCGAAAAAAAAAACGAAATCGAAAAATTTTGTAATATGTCATTTTCGATACTATCGAAAAAATACACTATCGAAAATTTTCATGATGGCTCATTTTCGATACTATCGAAAAAAAACGCTATCGAAAATTTCATAATAGGATCCCAGATTTCCGTATAATACTGTTTATTTCGTCTGTTTTTTTTCTATTGTTGTAGAATGATCCCGTTATGTGTATAGGTGAATGCTTTTTCAACACCGTACAAAAACCGTTGAAAACGTTGAAATATCTGTGACGTGACTCCTTGTGTAATTTTATGTTTGTATGTAACCATTTACCGTAAACACGGACGTTGATGCCTTGATGGTCACCAATTGTGGGTGTTCTGCCTGTCACCAATTTGTGAATCGAGTGTGTGGCCAAGGAAACTGATTGTGATGGGGCCAATTAAATGGTATTGCACGTAGCGTATAACAATGTTGAACCATTCTGTATGTGTGTGCGAGTGTCGTTCCGAGAACGACAACGTACAATTTTATTTATAATGCGATTATGACAATTGTTTTTGTATATTGGATTTTTAGCAACCACAGATATTATTAATTTCGCGAAAGCGAATTTTTAATTTCTATTCCCCTTATAATAGTCGAATTGACTCCTCGGTGAATACACATCGATTGCAATTTATTTAATATTTTTTTTTTTTTTTTTAAATTTATAAATAATAATAAAAAAGGAAAAAAATTTTGAAATACAAATAGACTTATAAACAAAACAAATACTAGTGTATTATTGTGTAGTGGTGGTTAAATTATAAAGTGAAGTGGCAAATATGCCAGCTTCGGAATATTGGCGAAAACCTACAATAAAAGGCCATGGGCCTTACCAAGTGACTTACATAGTAATAAATGTTTGAAAATGTGTATGGGCGAAAACGCGAACACTATGGATAATAATGTAAATTCAATACCGGTGCATAAGAACCAGTTTGAACGAAATGTTAACGGCATAAATGGTGACCTTCGCAACAATCATAGAAATGTTACACAAATACAACAAAACAAAATCCCACCTATTATTACCAAAATTAGTTATAATCATATGGTAGAGATGATGCGAAAATTAAAAATTGAAAAATATGGATTGAAACTCATTAAAATTGGAGTGAAAGTGATTTTATTTAATGAATCTGATTTTGATAAAACTTTTAGTGAAATTAAAAGTGCTGGTAAGGAATGTTATTCCTTCACAAAGAAAGAAAATCAGACCACTAAATTCGTTTTGTATGGATTACCAGATATGGAGCCGCAACTAGTCGCAGATTCGCTAAAAGATGAAGGTTTTGAACCGTTAAAAGTGCAAAAAATAGAATTAAAAAGCAAACGTTTTGATAATGATGCAGTATACTATGTTTTCTATAAAATGACCTCGGTGAAGCTAAGTCAACTAAAAAATATAAGATACGTTGCTCATGTAGCATGCAATTGGGATATATATCAAAACAGACCCAATAGGCTAACGCAATGTTTTAAATATTTTATGTTTGGTCACGGTGCAATAATTTGCTATATGATACCAAAATGTAGGTTTTGCACAATGGTACACAACGAGTCAGAAATATGGGGTTGGGTTTGTTTGGCCAAAAAAAAAATCACCAAAAACGTTTGCCCAAAATTTTTTGCCCAAAAAATATTTCCCTAATTACTGTTTTCCCAAACATCGTTTCTTCAAAAACAGTTTGCCCAAAAATTTTTTACTCAAATTTTTTTTGCCAAAAAGATCACCAAAAATCCCAAAATTTTGAATTGGATGTTTCGCGCGAAACATCCAATTCAAAATTTTGGGATTTTTGGTGATCTTTTTGGCAAAAACCATTAAAGTGTTGTGATACCATTAAAGTGTTGTGTTTAATATTGTTATAATAATAAAATACAAAATGATAATAGAATGCGTTGATTCCTGAATGTGTGACAATTAAAAAATTTTCCATTTACATAATACAAAAATTAAAATAAAATGGCTTTAACATCGATTATGAAGTCTAATAAAGGTAAAGATTTGCTGTGCCATTTAGGATACAGTTACTACATTGATGTTAAAGCCGTGGATAAAAATCGTTTTTATTGGGGTTGTGTGGATCGTCGCAAACAACAATGTAAAGCACGGATAACAACAACATTTTATAGTTAAGGCCCCTTCAACACATGTGCATGGTACGACCGCGAGCGACTTGCCAGTACGCTACGCCAATAATCAAATAAAAGAGACCGCCAGCACTACAAACAAACATCCAGCTGCGATAATAAGGGACAGTATTGTCAACTGTCCAACAATGTCTAGGATGTATTTACCTAACAAAGAAGCACAGAAATCCAAGATAAAGCGAGCTCGACAATCTTTAGTTAAAGAGCCAACTGCAGTCCGTGATATAAATATTCCAGAAAATCTAATAACAGTAGACGGTGAAGTATTTATTTTATCTGAAAAACGGTTTGGCAGTGAGTATAACTTGCTTATGGGCACAATTAAGTCATTGCGAATGCTCGAAAAAGCAGACTGTTGGTTGATGGATGGAACATTTGACGTTGTTCCATGCATTTTTCGTCAACTATTTACGATTTTTGCAAAAATAGATGGCGTTACCGTACCGGCGCTTTTTTGTTTGATGACGTCAAAGTCGCGGAAATGTTATGATGAAATGATTTACGAAGTAATAAAAGTTGCCTGTGATCATTTCATAGATTTGAAGCCAAATTTTGTATTGGCTGATTTTGAGAAAGCTTCCACCTCTGCTCTCAAGGCTGTGTTTCCAACTACGCGGTTTCATGGTTGTTATTTTCATCTTGGTCAAATCATCTGGCGCCGCGTACAGAACGAAGGACTCGCAACTATATGCGGTACAAATGAGGCTGTCGCTCTTGATGTCCGAATGATCCGGGCCTTGGCGTTCATACATCCTGATGAAATTCAAGATTTTTTTAAAGAATTATTGAAGCACGTCGTTCCACGGTCACGAAATATTGCTGTTTGGTTTGGCAGAAATTACGTTGTAAACGACAAACGGACCAACAAACCTCCACGCTATGCACCACATTTTTGGTCTGTTTGTGGAGCAAAATTGCGAAAGTTTACCGCGAACCACAAACAACGCCGAAGCCTGGCATAGACGGCTTCAAATAATAACGGGAAAAGCGCACGTCGGAACGTACTGCCTAATTGAGCATCTGCGTAAGGAGTATATATACGCTGCATATCAGGTGGACAAGCATGCAGCTGGTCATACTTGGCCAACAAACAATATTCTAGTTAAACGAGAGAAGAACATAAACTCAATCATATCAAAAAAACAGAATTATACAAAGATTGAATACTTGCGTTCAATCGCGTATAATTTGACCGTTTAATTTTGTTATGTATTTTATTTTAAATTTGTTAATGTATATTAAATTATATTATGTTTGTTATGTTATTTTATGTTATACACACCTATACTTTATGTATGTGTATGTACATAAATAAATTATAATTTTGGGTATTCAACTTTTGGGGTAATTAGTCTGAGCAATTTTTTTTTTGGGAAAATTCGTTTTGGGGAAACGATTATTGGGAAAGTGTTTCTTGGGAAAGATTATTTTTATGTTTTGGGTAAAAAAATTTTGGGCAAACGGATCAATCCCAGAAATATGTCCTCTCAATGAAGACGTCACTAAACATTTATGTGCTAACTGTAAAGGCAATCATACAGCAAACTTCGTAATATGTCCGGCTAGATGCAAGTATTTAGAAATGAAGAAGCAGCTGTCTATCAAACAGCACCTGCAAAGCAAACCGACGCCGCAACACCATAACAATGGATTTCAATGGAGCTCAATAGATTTTCCGGTCCCAGCAAATCGGATTTCTCAACCTAAATCCACTAATCAAACAATAGAATTAACTACGGGATATGCTGATGCGGTAAAATCGAATGAATTATTTACATTAATGAATTATTTTCTATTTTTAGTGAAATAGTTGAAAAATCTAAATATGTGCTAATAATGTGTGCTAATGCTCTCTGAAGTGGCTTGTAGGTATGTTGGTCAATCATAATAATTTAATAATTTCTACTTGGAACGCACGAAGTGTTAAACCAAAAAAACATTTACTGGAAACTTTCTTAGAAGCTAATAATGTAGACATAATGCTACTGACAGAAACTCATTTAAAATTTAACATAATACTTACTTTTACTGACTATTTTATTTACAGAAACGACCGTTTAGTACAAGAAAAAGGTGGAGTGGCAATTTTAATTCGAAAAAATATTTCACATAATTCAATGTCTGCAATTAATTTGAAATCTATAGAATCTATTGGAATATCCGTAAATCTTGAGGGAGGTGACCATTTAAGAATATTCTGTTGTTACTGCCCAAACTCAAATCATAATGACTTTCGAAATGACTTGTTGAAATTGACAAATTTTACATCTCCCTTTATTTTGGGTGGCGACCTAAACTCTAGGCATACCAGTTGGGACTGTGTTAGAAACAATAAGGGTGGTCGCATATTGCATAGTTTACATATAAACTCTAATAACTTCACCATTCTAGTTCCTGATAAACCAACTTATTATAGTTATAGAGGTGTTCCAAGTTACTTGGATCTCTTCCTAACCAATCAACCGATGCATGTTCATGGCGTTAAAACCGTATTTGATCTCAATTCAGATCATTTTCCAGTCACTTGTGACTTGAATTTTACAATCACTGGTAATAGATTTACTCCAACCTACTTTAATTATCATGGAGCGGACTGGAAATTATATAGGCAGTTTATTGAGTATCCAATCGCAAATGATGAAATATTATGTACTGCTAGTATTAATACTAGTACACTAATCCAAAACTGGATAAATCAATATTCTGATATAATTATTAAAGCCCGTTTAATTAGCGTACCTGAAATACCGGTTAGACACTCGGAGCGCATCCAGCTGACGGATGAGGTCAAAGAACTTATCAAATTAAGAAATATTAGGCGTAGACAATATACTAGATACAGATACTCTCATTTAAAAAAAGTAGTAAACTACCTAAACAAAAAAATACAGGAAATGATTTGGACCTTGATCAACGTTAAGTGGCAAAATAATCTGAAGGATATTGAAAGAGGATCCAAGAAATTTTGGAAGATAGCTAAGAATTTTAAAAATAAACCTTGCTCTATCCCTCCACTTAAAGATGATAATAACGACATGCGTCTATTCACAAACGAAGAAAAGTGTAATGCATTTTCTAATGCATTTGAATTATTACCCTCAAACAATTACATTTGTAATTTAATAGAAAATGATATTAGAAATACATGCGAAGAAATTAACTCAATTAATATATCAGAAAGACCTTCTAGTGTTGACCTAATAACAGTTGAAGAATTAATTTCAGTTATTAAATCAGTCCGACCACTTAAAGCTCCGGGCATAGACCAGATCCCTAACTTGCTGTTAAAAAAATTACCAACGGTTGCAATACAGAAGCCGACTAACATGTTAAATAAATGTCTTTTGTTTGGGCATTTCCCCAACGAATGGAAAATTGCCAAAGTATTGCCTATTTTAAAACCAGGAAAAGATCCTACGAAAATCACAAGTTACCGTCCAATCAGTCTATTAAGTTGTCTAGGAAAGATCTTTGAGCGACTAATAAAAGCTAGAATGGATGAGTATATAACAGAAAATAATTTACTTATAAATGAGCAATTCGGATTTAAATCGCAACATTCTACGATTCACCAAATTCATCGTTTAACCAGTCATATCAAAACAAATCGTGAAATTCATAAATCTACGGGTATGGTACTTTTAGACCTTAAAAGTGCATTTGATCTTGTTGGGAGAGATGGGATCATTTATAAAATGAAATGTTTAAATTTTCCTTTATATATGTTAAAAATTGTAAAATCATTTCTTAATAATCGAAAGTTTTTTGTACAAATCTCTAACTCCCATTCAAGCAAAAAAGTATTTTTCAATGGAGTCCCTCAAGGTGCTGTTTTGAGCCCACTTTTATTCAATATTTTTATCAATGATGTTCCAAAATATAACGATTGCCAAATTGCACTTTTCGCAGACGATATAGCGATTTTTACCTTCCATGAACTAGGCTCGACTATTACTTTAAAACTACAATCTTACGTAAACGATCTTATGGACTATTTCAATAAATGGAAATTATCCTTAAATATTACTAAATGTGAAACTATATACATACTTTACTCGGTGCCGTGCTATTAGAAAATTACCTGATGGACCAATCATGCTTATGAACACTTCTTTAAATTGGAGTCAATCGGTGAAATATCTAGGTATCCATTTAGACCAAAGATTAACTTTTAAAACTCATGTAAGTAAAATAATTGAGAAGTCATATAAATCACTAAGATGTCTATACCCATTGATAAACAAAAATAGTAAAATGAATCTCGAAAATAAGCTACTGATATATAAATCAATGGTACTACCTATAATATCATATGGGGCTCCCATATGGTCACAATTACCAATAACGCATTTAAAAAAATTACAAATAATCCAAAATAAATTCCTCAAACTCATTAGAAATTTGCCTAAGAGATCCCACACTGAGCAACTCAATTCGGAATTAAACATGAAATTAATTAGTACAGTCACAAACGAATCAAAAATAAAATATGTGTCTAAATTGCAATATATAGATAATCCGATAATTCAAACTTTAAGTTTTGTTATATAAAATAGTAGAATTAATTTGTGTTATTGAGTACAACTAAATGTATCATCATAGTATTTAAGTTTAAACACTTAGAAATATGATTATAAATTTTGCTTTATTGCTAAGGTTTAAGATTAGGTTAAGGTTTAGGCTGAATTTATATTTTAAAAATTGATTATAACAAATTTAATTCAACTTCTTGAATAATTACTGTAAATATGTACTTTTTAGCTATAGTAAAGCCCTTATAAGTGGCTCATCTCAGTTAACAAACTTTTGTAAAATAAGATAAAGTTATGCCAATAAATTATTATTATTATTATTATTCCCCTTATATTAAGTTCGAATTTGACGCTGACGGCTTGTATTCTAGGTGCTTTGGTTCAACTGAATATAACTTAAGAAATCGAAATAAGTATAAGACACCTCTCCCTAAATTTGAATTTACCAGAAGAAGTTTCGCATATATGGCATCTTATATTTTAAACAAGAATCCGATTTGCATTAGTACCACTGATAATCTACATAAATTTACTGGAATGTATATTGGTTGATAAATATTAAAACATTGAGTATATTTTGCAAGGACAGTAATGACCTGGTTTGTTTTTTGAAATATGTATAATGTTAGGTTTATATCTTATTGTTCACGGAAAAAAAAGTACGTATGAATCAATATCATGTACATCAGAAAGAAAATTTAGCAATTCCTCATAAAAACCAAAAGACCCATTCCTAAATTATTACAGACAATATATTTTATAAGACGCCCAATAATAAAATGTATAGCAATGTTTGTTATTTTTATAGCATATAAAATTTAATAATAAGTCTCTTGAATAAAAGATGGTTCATCATTTTAAAATTAACCGATCTATTAAAACTTTAGAGGAATTATCATATGATTTAATATTTTTGTCTGATCCAGTTTAGTATAGTTTCTTATGCATGCTTACTTAATTTTAACAAATTATTGAGACCGTTCATGAACAATATGATAAGATTTATAATACAGAAATTGATACGTTCTTCTGTGATATAACAATTTTTACGAATATCGTTAAAAAACAAAAAAAAAGTTTTTCGGCTCAATATCGGCATTGCTTCTATCAATATTGTCAGTGTCTTATTATTTTTAATGTGACTATTTAATAAATATATGGTAAACATTATCAATCTTAAATACATAGAATTTTAATTCTTTGTTCTACCAACTATGACATATCACGGCTTGTATTTTATGTTAATATCAATCGATCTCGAACATTGGTTGTGTGCATTTAGGAAGTGATTTTTTAGTTAAAATTTTACAAAAGTGTTTGTTAAATTACAGTTTTAAAAATAAAATTTGTTAATTTTAGAACTATTCGGTGTTTCCTTCTAGCTGTTTGAAAAATTGAATGGGTAAGTTTTTTTCTTTTGTGGTTATGTTTATTTTTTGTGGTGGATTACATTATGATTATTTATTTGGTGTTTGAGTTTTTGGTGTACTGTGCCTAAATAGTTTTTAAAATATAAGAACAATTTATTTATGCAAATCAAACGGCTTTTATATTTTTATATCATTTGGTTTGAAATAGATCATTCATTTTTTAAAGGAATTGCATTTTTAAAATGAGTGTTCAGATATTAGCTAATCTTTGCAATCTAGAAACCAAACTCTTATACACTTATAAGTGGCAGTTAAAAAAATGATTTATCAATGTAAATTGCCTTTATTTTTCAATAAGGACATCAATGTATCTAATGCACAATAATGACATCAATAAATCTAATGCATTGATGTCAACAAAACAATCATTCACTGTACAATTTTATGAATTTAATTTTTTTTCTCTCTGTGTAATAGGTTATTATCCATATACCAAAGGCTGAAACGAAACATTGAATTCAGAATTGGTTTGAAAATCGTAGGTATTTATTCATATTACGTGAATTAACTTCTAATTCATGTTATTATATATTTTAATTTCCCAATTTTACTTTCAGACGAATTATTTAAGTACGCTTTGTTGGGCAAAAGATTCAGCATCATTTCATCAACCTTATATTCCTCGACAAAGTGTAATTATTTACTGGTTTAGTCAAACTTTAAATAAACTAAATTAATAAATGAAGTTCAACAATTAAAAATTAACAAAAAAGATGTTTTATTTAAAAGCACTAACAAGAATTTACGAAATTTTATTAAAATATTTTGCAACGGTTTTCTTATAATTCACATAAGCTTTGTAAAAGATACGTGAAGAAATGCTTAAAATTGGATAGGCATTCCACTCAGCAATAGCATTGTTTAATATGCATATTATATGAATTTTATTATTTAAATAAGAAAGATCCCTATAAAAGCTACATATTTTGTTATGGTTAATAAGAAAATGTATCATAAAGCAATGGTACGGTTTGATACAAATGTGATACTCTTTGTAATTAGAATAAGAAACTTTCATATCACATATGATAAATTTTCTTAATATAATAAGAATATTTGTTAAACTATGTTGTATACAGTTTCTTATATTAATTTGGAAATCCATTGTTTATCTCTACAACTATTCATATAGAAATAGGAACCTTCGAAATATAAATGATGACAATTACCAATTAATTTTATAAAACCTTTATTGTGCTACATATGAAAGGTTCGCATAAATTGGCACGGGGGCAAATATTCTCATGTAAATGACAACGAATGTACATAAAATACCACACTGCTTATTAAAGTGTTTTTTCCGTGTTATTTATGTAATTATACTTTACTATTAACTAATTGTTTCTTTTATTTTCCAATTTGTTTATAACAAATTAGTTGAATTTTCACACCCAAAAATAATTTTTTTTTATTTTTTTTTTTTTTTTATTAGGGTGGGTGTTCGGTGCCTAGAGCATTGCGGCCATTGAAGCCTATTGTGCATCCCTAGAGATTTCCTTACGTGAGATATTTATATATCCCTGATAAACGCCGCTACCTGATGCATATCCAGTGAGTCGGCGTTAGGCCACTGGATTATGTGGAGCATCGCATGTGAATAGTAGGTGGGGGTTATAGATGTGTTCATCTTCATCACCGATCGTAATCAGATGACGAAAAATCCCATTTGCATCCCGCCCATGTCGGGATTCGAACCCGGTACCTCCCATCCAAGCGCCGCTGTTTTAACCACCGCCATATGATCCGGCCCTCCACTTTTAAAGGGGCCCAATTTGAGGTCCAAACAAGGATAAACATTTTAATTTTTAAACGAAGCTTAATATAATAGATCATGTTTTCCGAAAGAGGCAGCACGATCAAAGAAAAAGTACAAAGCGTTTGCCACTAGATGTTACTACGAAATCAAAAAAATATTACTGTCGTTTTCCAAAAGGACGTTTATAAAAAGTTAACAAAATAATAATCACTTTTATAACACGAAAATATTTTTGCTTATGTTTACAAAATGCACATAAATGTCATACAATTTTTGACAGCAAATATTTAGTAACACCTAGTGGCATTATGTGAAAGTTGCTTATGCTTTCGGAGTTTTCCGAAAGATGGTAGCTCTTGCGGTTTAAGAAAATTGGACATTTAAACATGATCTATTATGTGTATAATGCCCATAACGACATCTCTTAGAATAATTTAGTACTTATTTATACCATTTTTTATGTAAAATACAGAGTCGAAAGGGGAAACACCAAATAATTTTGACACTTTGATTTTCAACATTTAGATTTCAAACGTGAAATGATTAAATAAATTATAATTGAAATATCGAGTTCTTCGGTAATGTTTCTTGCATTTTGTTCCTTTTTAAATTAAAATGAAAAGAACTTATACAAGCGGAGCGGAAAAAGGGGAAAGAAAGCAGAATCGAAAAAAAGTGACAATGTTTACCACGAAATTCGTCAGTCTTTAATAAGTCAAAAGAGGGTGAATCTTATGGTAAAAATGTTGAAGATGGTTTAATTTTAAATAGTTATTTGGAAACAATTTTTGTGAATGCAATCGCCGTTTCAAATAAAGAGTTTACCACTGTGGAAAAACTGGATGATATTTCAACGCAGCCAGAAACAGATAATGCAGAAATCGCTAGATGTTGAAATCGCTTTAAATATTGACCCAACTGATGATATCGCATTTCTTAATAGAAATGATACCATATAGGTTAGGTTAGGTTAGGTTGGAGTGGCTGCTTAGGCACACTTAGACCGGTGACGGTTCATTATGATACCACAGAATATATCCCCTTGACACCTATTGGAACCATTTCGAGCTAATTATGTAGTGCAAGACGTCCCGCACTTTAATGTTTTCGAGATCCGAGAGGCAGTCCATCCTGAACTTAACCAAGTGTTTATGCCTTCTGAGTGTCAATGCTGGACACGAGCAAAGCGAGTGGCCCAACGTATCTTCCTCCTCTTCGTCCAAACAGCTTCTGCAGAAGTCATTTGCCTCCATACCCAGTCTTCTTGCATGTTCTCCAAACAGGCAGTGTCGCGTGAGAATTCCTACGACCTTTCATAATTCACGTCTGCGTAGGGATATTAATGCCCTAGTGCGCCCCAATTCCAGCTTTGGCCAAACTTGTCTTGCAACTCTACAGGTGAGGGAGTTAGACCACCTTTCCTCGCTGAGGATAGCGCCTGCTTCCCAAGTGCTTGTCTCAAGCTCTGCTCTATAAATTGTAAATATGTATGAGTAAAGTATGTTATTTCACAAAAGCCAATCAAATTCAAATTGAAAAGATACCATACAATTTTGAATGTAAAAGATCACTACAGGTTTGTAATCAAAGGTTAATGTTCAATAATTATATGTATTACTAAACCATCTTCAATATATTGTCCAGAAATAAGACTAATTACTAAACGTAGACCGTGGTCTATAGTTGACTTATGTAAATACTGGAGAAATTTTATTGGAGCTAAAATGGTCATGACGGAAATCAGCCCAAGATTAAATTGAACGGCTAACCTTCAATGTTTGAAATTACTAAACTATCTTGAGTCACTTGTCCGGTAATGAAACTAAGAAGAAAATGTCGACCATGGTCCATTCTTAACTTATGCAAATATTACAGACTTTCTCTTGGAGCACAGATGGTTAGATATGACGAAAATCACCCCAAGTTTAAATTGAACGGCTAACGTTCAATATTTGAATTTACTAAACCATTTTCAGTACCTTGTCCGGTAATGAAACTAAGAGCAAAATATATACACAAGTCAAGAATGGACCATATCCTACATTTTGTTCCTAGTTTTATTTCCGGACAAACTACCGAAGATGGTTTAGTAAATTTAAATATTGAACGTTCGCTGTTCAATTTAGGCTTGGGGTGATTTTCGACATATAGTATGTAACACTTTTAGCTCCAAGAGAATGTATCCACTAATTGCAAAGTCAAGAATGGACCATGGTTTACATTTTGTTCATAGTTTTATTTCCAGACATTGTTTTGCAGTTAATAATATTTATAATTTAACACTGTATTATTATCTCTGATTTATATTCAATTTTTTATTTGTGTGTTTCAATAATCCATTATTGAATACCATTAATTGATTGCTTTACTAATAGTACATTAAAATGGAATGTTTTAGGAAATAATTCACTATCGTAACTTTCCGCTATATTTACGCGAGACGAATGTAGAATGATATAGCACGGATATAGACAAAATCATACCAAAAAGAATCAAACCACAATTTTTACACAGGTTTTCTATGGAGATAGACAAACAAGCCGGATTTCAAGGATATATAGTAGACAAAACAAAGTATAACAAACGAAAAAATTATAGGATATAGATAAATTTAAAAAAAAATCTGCGAAACGGTTGCAGATAGCCAAATTTCGATAGAAAATTTGAATTCTTCGTGATCGTTTTACCCTAGCTCCATGTACTCGTATAACTCAATCTGACCAAAAATTGGACATAGACAAGAATAATCCTAAGACGACGATATGATATTTTAAAAAATTTAAGAAAATATCACAACTAAAAATAATACTTTGAATCTTATCACATATACATAGTCAATTGAGTGTTCATATTTCAAGCCATAATTTCGGTTATAGAATTAGTGATATTCAAATCTGTGTTCAAATTACTAACATTATTGGTTCTTGTAAAGGTGTGGATATGGTGAACATTAAAGTGTCAAATTTAGTGACTGTATTGAATTAGAACGATACTTGTTGAGCAAGTTAGAGATAAATTAATTAAGTACATAACTAAAATAAGAACGTTTTGCGTACTGGAATTTGAGTATTGGATAAACGTTATTGTGTAGTGGTTTATAATTGGGTGTTCAATTGCATTGAAATTAAAGTGAACTATTGCCCGCAGATTAGTTTGTTGATGGTACGCGTAATAAGGCATGAAACAATTGATCGCACTTGTAACTGTGTTTTTGGAGAGCGATCACTTGGCGAGGCTGTTTTCGGTGGTGGCTATATTATTGGCAAAGAGCATGTGGTTTAGCCCTTGTGCATGCCGTGTTGGATAGCGGTGTTTACCGGCGGTGTCTTACGGAGAGCTGACGTCATCAAACGGATTCAATTTGGAAAAGTTTGACATTTTATTTTTTTTAACTTTTATATTTGGTTCATAATTTTGTTTTTGGTTCTAATTGTTGGAAATATCAGTTATACCTATATACATATATATATTTATATATATATATATACATATATACATATATATATATATATATATATATATATATATATATATATATATATATATATATATATATATATATATATATATATATATATATATATATATATATATATATATATATATATATATATATATATATATATATATATATATATATATATATATATATATATATATATATATATATATATATATATATATATAAATATATGTAGGATTTCTATATCAACCTAATATGCTACATATTATATTATATTCACCACTCAATTCAACTATATCAGTAACGGTGATATATACAGTCGAGAGAACGCAGTAGCAAATACATTTGGAAAATAAATATTTGGATGACGAGCGGACATCATTGTTTTGGGGAGATTGACAACAAGCGGACGCAATCTAAACAAATTATAAGGCGGTAATTTTATAGTAAATAAAAAGGAATAAAGTTAATTTATAACGTCGTTTGAAAATATTGGATTCGTTTTATTTGGTGTTGACAGCAAATATATTACCGATTCCTACAAATTGGGGGCTCAACCAAACGTAACATTTTGTGATAATTTAATAAAAAAAAAAAAATAAAAATAAATAAACGCATTTAATAAGCCGACGACATTTTGATTAGTTTAACAAAAATTTGTGTGAGTGTTAGTGTGAAAAATAATTACTGTGTTAATTACTGTGAAAACAATTATCGTGAATAATGAGTAGCACGCCAGGAAAAAATGATTCATTCGAAGAATATTTAAAAAAATTTGAAGAAAGCCTAGTGACGATGTTCGCTAAAAGCGATGTACCTTCGCAAACGGATCAAAATGGGCTGCGTGCGGAGCTCGAAGAAGTGAAAAATAAATTTAAGTTGCTAACTAGTGAAAACGAAATATTAAAAGAAAAATGCCTTAATAAAACACAGATCGAGGAAAACCACGACGCTACGAAAAATAACGTAACTGAGTCGAATAAAAACCATTCTACTATCCAAGGTCAAAACGTGGATTTGTCGGATGGACAAGGTCATAATGAAACGGCACCTCGTTTTCCGCTAGAAACCGATAACCATTTTATGCCAGACAGTAACAACATATCGAATGATAAACGGCATTCTACAATAAATTACGGTCGTGATCCATATTTATTTGAACAGCCTACAAATAATATCCAATTAAGAGACATACAAAAATTAGTTCCTAATTTTTCGGGAACTGGAAATTACAAAATTGAGACATGGATTGATGATGTTCAAAATTCAAAAAATTTGTTTAGTCTGAACTTAATACAGACTTTAGTGGTGGCAAAGAATGCTTTGACTGGGCCAGCGGCAAAGGCCATTAGAGCTTATCCAAATTTAAGATCATGGGATGAATTAAAAGCAATGTTAATGAATGAATTTCAGGTTCGGGTAAATAGTGCAGAAATACATAGAAGGCTAAGAGAACGAACACAAAATCAAGGTGAAACATTAAAGGAATATCTGCTGTCTTTAAGAGAAATTGCTGCACTTGGCAAAATTGATTGTCAAGCTATCATAGATTATTTCGTAGAAGGAGTGGATGATATACCAGCCAACAAAATTTTATTATATGGTGCCAAAACGTTTGAGGAACTGAGGGGTAAAGTCGATGTATATCAAACATTTGTCGCTAAAATGCCACCGTTGGATGGACAAGAAAAACAACGTTTAAAAAATCAAACTAAAATATCCTCATCGAGAATGTTATGCTACAATTGCGGTAAACCAGGACATAAGTCCCAATTTTGTTATAAAAAGTCGGAAGGACCGAAATGCTTTAAGTGTGGCGAATTCGGGCACAAGGCTCCGTCTTGTACAAAGAACAAAACTGTGTTATCAATGCAAGAATCCGATAATTGTAAGAATACTATTAAAACTATATTCTTAAATAATCATGAAATAGAAGCTTTAATAGATACAGGTAGTAAAAAAACATTGATCAGAGAAGATATATACAAAAAAATTGGTTCTCCTACCATAGTAGCAGACAATAAAATTTTATATGGTATATGTGGCGTTACAACGGAAACATTAGGATATTTTTGGTGCAATTTAATTATAGATGACCAATATTTTGATGCGCAGGTTTACGTGATTTCAAGCGCTGCGATTGGAAGCCATATGATAATCGGAGAAGATGTTTTATTGGGGACCCAGATTTCTTTGCTGCATGGAACAATTAAAATACAAAAACTTCCTAATTTTTTGGCATGTTACAAATTATCAACCGAAGAAGACCCTTTAAAAATTGGAATGGAGGAATATCAGACGGCAATAACCAACATTGTAAATAATTATAAACCGGAACCGATAAACACGTGCCCTGTGCAAATGAAGATAATCCTCAAAGACGATACGCCAATATACCAACCTTCCAGAAGAATTTCTCAATCCGAGAAAATTGAAGTCGACAAACAAATTGGAGAGTGGCTTGAAAAGGGAATTATAATTGAAAGTAATTCAGAATTTGCAAGTCCAATTGTGATCGTAAGAAAGAAAGACGGTACATGCAGAATTTGTATAGATTTTCGAAAATTAAATGAACAAATTATGATGGATCGATTTCCCATACCTCTAATCCAGGATATGATAGACGAATTACATGACGCAAAATATTTTACAACTTTAGATTTGGAAAATGGATTTTTTCATGTGCCGGTTGATAAATCCAGTCAAAGGTTTACATCGTTCGTCACACATTCTGGACAATATGAATTTTTAAAGATGCCTTTCGGATTAAGTACTGCACCAGCTACATTTCAAAGGTTCATAAACCAAATATTTAGACCACTTATATTTAAAAAGTATGTATTAATTTATATGGACGATTTAATTATACCATCTCAAACTGTAGAACAAGGAATTCAAAAATTACACGAAGTCTTAAAAATAGCTGGATCAAATGGGTTGAAAATAAAATGGAAAAGTGTCAATTTCTATGTGAAACAATACATTTTTTGGGATTCGAGATAAGTCACGCTTCCGTTCGGCCATCAACGGAAAAGATAGAGGCAGTGAAAAATTTTCCCAAACCAACCTCAGTAAAGAATATACAAGCGTTTTTGGGTCTGACGGGATATTTCCGGCAATTTATCGAAAAATACTCCATTATTGCTAAGCCATTAACGGACTTGTTAAGGAAAGGGGTAAAATTTGTATTTAATGAACTACAAATTGAAGCATTCGAGAGGTTAAAAGCCAGTCTGTGTAATGACCCAGTCCTAAAAATTTACAATCCTGAAGCGGAAACAGAGTTGCACACTGATGCGTCAAAAATGGGATTTGGTGCAATTCTACTTCAAAAAAATAGCGTCAATTCAAAATTTCATCCTATATTCTTTTTTAGTAGGAAAACTACTTCAGTTCAAGAAAATTATACAAGCTATGAGCTGGAAGTTCTAGCCATTATATCAGCCTTAAAGAAACTAAGAGCGTATTTACTAGGAATTCCTTTCAAGATAGTGACTGATTGCTCAGCCTTTAAAATGACTATGAAGAAAAGAGATATTTGTCCTAGAATCGCAGGATGGGCATTACTTCTAGAGGAGTTTTATTATAGTTTGGAACATCGCCCTGGCTCTAAGATGGTACATGTAGATGCTCTAAGTCGCAATCCAGTTCAGCTGATGGTAATAGATTCTAATATGATAGACAGAATCAAAGCATCTCAAAGAAAGGATGAAAGTATTCAACTGATATGCAAACTTCTACAACATGGACCACACGAAAAATTCGTAATGGAAAGCGGTGTACTCTATAAAGAAAATAATGAGGGAAGAAAATTGTTATACGTCCCAAAAGGAATGCAGACGGAGTTAATAAAATCAGTACACATAACTGGTCACTTTGGTAGTAAGAAGATGCAGGAAATATTAGAAAGGGATTACTATATTCCGAAATTACGCGAGCTAAGTGATGTTTGCAGACGTAACTGCATTGAATGTATACTGGCCGAGAGGAAAAGTGGGAAACAAGAAGGTTTTCTGCATCCAATATCGAAAGAAGATCTACCCCTGATGACGTATCACGTTGATCATCTTGGTCCGATGGTCAGTACGAAAAAATTATATAATTATATTTTTGTCATTATAGATGGTTTCACAAAATTTGTCTGGCTCTACCCGGTTAAAGCAACCACAACATCAGAAGTTATAATCAAATTAGACATGCAGAAAGCTGTGTTTGGAAATCCACAGCGCATCATATCCGATAGAGGTACAGCTTTCACGTCTTCAGTTTTCGAGGAGTATTGTAAAGAAGAGCAAATCAAGCATGTGCTAATCACGACGGGAGTACCACGAGGAAATGGTCAGGTAGAAAGGCTGAATAGGGTCATCATATCATGTCTTTCACAATTGTCTGCCGAGAAGCCAGAAGAATGGTACAAATTCGTAAATCCCTTACAACGATATTTGAACTCTACCTGGAACAGAAGCGTCAATAGAAGTCCTTTTGAATTGCTCATTGGAACTAAAATGCGTAATTCTGAAGACAAAAATATTATTGACGTTGTACAGCAAGAATTGGAGTTAATTTTTTGTGAACAAAGGAACCAGTTTCGAGAGGAAGCACGAAAACGAATTATCGATGTCCAAGAGGAGAACAAGAAAACTTTCAATCGCGGAAGGAAACCAGCCAATCGGTATGATGTTGGAGATTTGGTTGCAATAAAGAGGACCCAATTTGGCTCCGGTTTAAAAATTTTCCCAAAATATATCGGGCCATACAGAATTAAAAAAGTGGGCGAAAATGAAAGGTACGATGTAGAGAAAGTTGGACAGCAGGAAGGCCCTACTAAAACATCGACGTGCGCCGAGAATATGAAAGTTTGAGTTCCATATTCGGACGAGAGCGATGATGAAATTAGCGAAGATGAGCAGCACGAAGTCGCAAGCAACGTTGCATAAAATTATTAAAATAAACTCAAGGAAAAATTTGGTTGGGGTGCTAGAGGGTTTCTATTTATTTATTTATTTATTTAAAACTAGCTTAAGATTAAAAATGACGAAAGAAAGTAAAGATTCAAAGACGAAAATGAAGACGCAAAGACGAAAATGAGATGTAAGACAACGCAAAGACGAAAATGAGATGGAAGACGACGAAAAGACGTAAATGAGACGAAATCAAAAATAATCTTTAATCATACACTAAAAGCAGATTTGCCAAATAACATAAAATGAAAATTGGCCGGGCCGCCTCAATCCACAGGAGGGCCGAGTTGTAGGATTTCTATATCAACCTAATATGCTACATATTATATTATATTCACCACTCAATTCAACTATATCAGTAACGGTGATATATACAGTCGAGAGAACGCAGTAGCAAATACATTTGGAAAATAAATATTTGGATGACGAGCGGACATCATTGTTTTGGGGAGATTGACAACAAGCGGACGCAATCTAAACAAATTATAAGGCGGTAATTTTATAGTAAATAAAAAGGAATAAAGTTAATTTATAACGTCGTTTGAAAATATTGGATTCGTTTTATTTGGTGTTGACAGCAAATATATTACCGATTCCTACATATATATATATATATATATATATATATATATATATATATATATATATATATATATATATATATATATATATATATATATATATATATATATATATATATATATCTGTGGTGAAAAGGTAAAGTATCTTAACTCGAGATAAGACATTTTTGAGATTTTAACAAAATCATATTCTATTAAAAATTAGCTATTTTTACAGCTAATCGGTTTGCCTGTAGCTATTACAAAGTTCGAGTTATTGCTATGTCCAAATAACTTATTTGAAAAAAAAACTATAAAATCAAAAGGAAAAACATCTTATTTAAAAATTAAAATAAAGTTATCAAAAAATTCGGAAGCAAAACATGTTAGTTACATATAGGTCAACAAAAAAATTTTAGTAAAACACCTTGTTTCTACATAATTTTCAGTGTTTCAAAAAAAAAATATATTTAAAACAACTTATCTACAAACAAGGGATTTTTCCCTTTTATTTTTGTTGAAATTATATGCTTATTCAATCAATATCTTATGTCCTATTAAGATTTATTGGAATATGCATAAAAATTTGGTAAAAAAGATTAAGTGAAATAAGATAAGTTATTTTAACAAAATTGTAAACGTAAAATAACCTGTTTGCATTTTTCTTAATTTTCTTAGTTACTCTAATAAAATTTAAAGTAACTAATACTTTAAAAAAAAATGCTTTGCATCATCTTACGAAAACCCTGGAAAAACTAGCTTATATAGTCAAATATTTTTTCACAAATTTATTTTAACCGTTTTTTTGCTCTCCTGAGAATTGTATAAAATCGAGATAAGATACTTTACCTTTTCACCACAGATATATATATATATATATATATATATATATATATATATATATATATATATATATATATATATATATATATATATATATATATATATATATATATAATTTTCTTAGTCTTTTTAATTTTGTGTTAGTTTTTTTTTTCTAGCATCTTATTAAAACGTTAGGTACATATTTTCTTCATTATTTAACAGCTGACTAATATTATTATTTTTTCTTTCTTCATTTTCTTTGAGACATTTCGTTTCAGAAGACAACCTGTTGTGTCAAGTACGTGGGAAGCGCTTTCTTCGTCTTCGATAATACTTTTGGTAAACATTTTTTTTTTGGTTTGTTTTTAAACCTGTTAAATGGAATAATATTATTTAGCTGCCAATTTTTAAAATATGATTTAATTTTAAATAAGACCCAATTGTTTTTTTTCTTTTCTCATTGTTAACGTATTTTAGACGGTTATAACTTTGTATTTTTTTTTTTTAATTTATACAATAACTTCACAATAAATGTATAAAACCCGTTAAAATTACATTATAATTTTTCTTTATCATGAGCGGCTAAAATCAATTAATGGATATGGAGTGACGTAAGTTGAATGTGAGTAACCTTTGCCGTTTTATGCCGTAGGTGTGATGTAAGTGCCAGAATACAAACCCCACGACTAATTTACCTCTCCGTTCGAGCCAGCGGCAGAAATATGGCGTATTCTGGAATTACACGATTTTCTTGAAAAAAATGTATTGTAACGTTATTCTCCTAAATGGAGAGTGTTACAAAGATTGTTTTTTTACTCATTGTCTGGATGAAGCAACGGAGTATTTAAATTGACGAATCAGCACTACAGTAACAGTCAACCGGCCAAGTCAACAACATCAGAACCAAACATCCAGCACCATCAGGGAGAGTCGTGTTGATGTTTTAGGTAATAAGAAAAACTGTGTTAAGTAATTTTAAGCAAAATATAACCATACTTTAAGCAACGAGATGAGGCTATCTCAAAATTCAACCTACCTAGCACAAGTACCTACATGGGAAGTGATGAATATATAGGAAAAAATATGAAAAGAAAAAAAAATGAAGAAGAAAAAAATATGTAATATATATATACCCTAGTAATAGAAACTTATAGGATTAGCAATTAGTAGAAAAATTTGTAAAACTATTGTTGGCCCGGCTTGAGACTATTTCAGGGTGTGAGGCGTCTCCAGGTTCAGTTAACAAAGATTGAAATATCGATGAAACCATCCTATTTCCGCTAAACAAAGCATGAGATCTCTTTTCATCTCAAGGATTGGGTTTCCCCACGCTGTACCGGGCGCTTTTCATCCCCTTTACAAAATATACCTAATTCCCCAGAAAAAAAAACTAAGAAAACTGCATCCCACCTTTGAAGATCCTTTCTTCTAAAAACAAATAAAAATCCCAATGACAATATTCGGGTGCAGTTACCATTCTAGTTACGCTAGTTTGCGTTGTATCAAACTTGTTTATACATGGTGGGACTACGCCCATAAACAAGTTTCACAAACAACAAACAATTTAGCGTAAAATTCCATTAATTCTTGTGGCACGTTCCCATATGACCAATATTTCCTTTTACATTTATTTACAAATTTATTTATACTCAAGTTTCAGTAAATAAACGTAAAAACATTTTGCTTTTTTATCACATAAGTACATTTAAATAAGTGTGTGTATACATTTGTTTTTTTTTTTTGCTATCTTCTTTTGGGTTTATTCAACTGAGGTCATTGTCAACTGAGTTGAATTCCATCAGGTGAATAAACGTAAAATTTTTTTTTTTGCAATTTGGGCAGTTCATGTGTTTAGACGTGCAACGAAAATGTGTCGCATATTTGCAATTTTTGTATATTAGTCGATAATCAATAAAATATTTGAGTGAGTAGAAATGAATTTTTTGGTAGGTTGACCGATGTGGAAAATATTTTTTGTCTTTTTGCTCAACCAGCAGAAAAATTGTATAAAAGCCTCGCCAATATTTTATGGGGGGAGAGTTTTTTGGTTGCTTTCAAGCGAGTTTGGATGATAACACACGAGCCGGGACAAAACAAAGGAAAAGAAAAAGAAAATATTTTTTTTGTAAATAAATTATTAACTTTTATAACTGACAAACTCAAATAAAAAATTTTTTCTTTTCTCATCAACAAGAAGATTAACGCGGGTTAAACATGTAAATATGGCCTACTTTAATTATTAACACCGGGGTACCCTATGGTCAGGAGTCTATTGACCGCCTCGGAAGAGGCGGCAAGGAACCATATGGTGTTAACCACCATTCCCGCCTTTCAGTCAACAACGTCTGCCAGTCTTAATCTAATTTGAAAAACTATTAGGGACCAATGGCCACCAACAATCACGGCCAGCGTTCACATTTAATACTCCAATTCATACTGTTTTCATCTCCATTCCGAGTTGCGACCATTCCGAGTTGCGATTGAATATTCACGTTTTGGGTGCTTCGACTCCCATCCATAAATCATAGTACGTTTGAGCAATGTGCTCACCATTCTTATTATTTAAACTCAAGCGGCTAACAAGAACTTACTTGTGTGATACCTTACCCACCCCAATCCTCTACCTGATCGAGCTGCAGGAATCATGCCACCGGTATCACAAAACAAGTAGGATAAAAATTCGATGTAATGAGTGGAAACTGGCTTTCAGTCAAACGCCACTCATTACAATGTATAATGAGTATGATATGCTATATACCAAACCAATAATTAATTTAAAATTTGATGAGTTATATATACTACTTGCTTATCTCATTCATTGTCAACCTATTTTCTTTACAAAAACATGTTTACTATTTACTGGTATAATGTAGCTTCCTTCGATAAGCTACATCTTTTAGATAAGGAACAATATAATATAATGCAAAAAATACAGTAAATGTTTTTTTTCCTGCCTGCTTGATAAACCTTATCCAAGCAAACAATTTTTGTTTTAATCTGTATCTCTTACCGTTAGCGAGTTATACGCATACGAATGGAAAATTCCCAATTTTCAAAATTCCATTTCACCCAGTGTGTTTTTCCGCAGAAAAAAAATTGCGTAGTACGTGTGATGTACATATTACAAAGAGGTAGAGGTTAATATAGAAAGGCAGAATAATCAGGATTATTCCAAGAAAGATTGTAAGTACAAAAATTGTATTTGTTTTAAATGCAAAGACAAAAGGTCTCATTGCATCAGTGCGTAATCTTATACGTAGTTGGAATTGGTAGTTTTGTAATAAGAAGAACAAACCAAAACTTCCCCAAAAATATACTTTCCCTTATTAATAATTCATATATTCATGCACGTTTAATTTATCTTAATCCTATCTTGGCTGGTATGCCTGCGATTACCTTACAAACGATCTTTATATCTTGCAAAAAAAGCAGTTAAATCAATGTTGAAATTACCGGTTAGAATATCCTCCAATGAATGTTTCAAAAAAATATTGTCTTTAGGTAGTATTTGTCAAAGAGAATTAATTAAGATTGCTTTGAAATGGATGATGTGCATTAATGGATAAAGCAATCGGTGTATCGGATTCATCTGAACATCCATCATATGTGAATGATGTAAACCATACTAATTGTTCTTCAAGATTGTTGATACCCTCTTCTAATCAGGGCATTATCGGGGCGGGGCAGCCTGTGGATATATTGTATCCAGCTGTTGTACAGGTTAAAATGTATCTGTATGTTAGTAGGTTCCATCCCTCAGCGAAAAAGGAGGCTGTACAAACTTATATTTGCTCGAAAATATTGGACTGCAATGCTGACCAGGTGGATTGTAAATCACTGCTGGCTACGGATCGTGCTGCGGATAACGCACTTACTTTCGTTTCTTTTAAAATTGGTTTGACTCGGGAACATTACAATAAATTAAATAATTCAGACATGTGGCCTCCAGGTATACTGATACGACCTTTTATGAGTCATCCGCGGAAATCAAAAAACGTGTTTGGTGTCCGGCTCGATCAGCACCTCCGTTAAATTCCACTATAAATTCTACTATCTTATCATCACCACATCAAGTAAATTCAGCTACTCAAAGAATAAACATTTATTATCATAACGCAAGCGGTATTCGCTCTTAATCAAAGAATCTATTTTTATCTTTACTTGAGGATGAATATGAAGTAGTCTGTATAGCGGAGTCTTGGCTAACATCTAATTTTAAGACGGAAGAATATTTTTCAGCATCGTACATTGTTCATCGTCGAGACAGGCATCATCTTAAAGACACATATGAGAAAGGTGGGGTGTGCTAATTGCTGTTGCGGATAAATTTTCATCTGTACCTTTAATATTAACGGATTGCGACTTGGATATAATCGCAGTAAGAATCAGATATCATGCGTTTTCACTTATCGTTTGTGTCATTGATATTATCAAGTCTAGCATAGCACCAATTTTGCAACCAGAGGATCGTTTATGTATATTCGGTGATTTCAATTTACCAAATATTAATTGGCTTCGAGTTGATGATTTTTTATCTCCGTTGAACTTGAATGCGAATTATGATAACTTCGTGACCGGATTACTTTCAATGGGTCTCAAACAATGTATGTACGTCAAGAACAAGTGTATGGGAATGTTTTGGACCTGATATTTTTGCCGTTGGATCAAGAAGATATTGTCGAGACATGTGACGATTTAGCTGGAGCGTCGAGCATATACCACTTTCCAATAAAAGTGTCACTGTCTTTCGATGTTTGTGAATTTGTCAAGGATGAGTTATTTGTTGAAAATTTTAATTGTAAAATTGGGGACTACGATTCCTTTAATGATTTTCTTGATAATTATGATTGGAGTGCATTTGAGGGTAATGATCATTTAGAGGAAGGACTGGATGAATTTTATAATGTTCTAAATGTAGGAATGGTGAAATTTATTCCTAAATTTAAAACTACGCGTCAGTTGAAGGCACCGTGGTATAATAAACAGTTTATAATTCTGAAAAACCGTAAAGACAAGGCTCATAAGAGATTTAAACTTTTCCCTACTCCTGATAGGTAGCTTGTATTTGAATCCTTGAGAAATTAATTCAGAATATTGAACAAATTTCTTTACAACAATTACATTTTGGAGATCGAATCGAACATAAAGGATAGACCTAATAGCTTCTGGAGATTCATTGATTCTAAAAGAAAAACTAAGGGATATCCATCTACTATGTTTTTGGACGATCGTTTGGGTCATAATTTGAAAGATAATTGTAACTTGTTCGCTGACTTTTTTGAGAGTATTTATGTAAAGAAACTGTTAACGACAGATTCGATATCGGGCTATTGTTCAGTGGCTAATATAAATTGTTATACTCTCGCTTGATATCAATTAAAGTGCAGGGTTCGATTCCATCCCTTCCTTGGTTCTTAGAATGACAGCACATGCTGTCGCTTTTCCAATCACAGTCCTTTTTAACAAAAGCCTTCGTCAAGGATACTTCCCGAACTTTTGGAAATGCTCTTTAATTAAACCAATATTTTAGTCAGGTTCCAGAAGTGATATTACTAATTATCGAGCCATCAGTATTTTATCCGTTTTGCCGAAGCTTTTTGAAAAATTAGTCAAAGATTTTATTTTTTTTATACTTTTAGGTTTATTTCTTCTAAGCAACATGGATTCCTTCCTGGCAGATCAACTGTCTCGAATTTGTTTTTACTGACCAATTATATTTCAACGGCTTTTGAATTGGGGATGGATGTACAGGTTGTTTATTCAGATTTTAGCAAGGCCTTTGACAAATTTGATCACAAACTACTATTCCTTAAATTGGAGTCTTTGGATTGTAATAGTTTACCTATTAGGTGGATCAAGTCGTACTTAGATGGCAGAACTCAAATCGTTAAGATAGGGAATTACATGTCTAGACGGATTCATGTTACGTCAGGGGTTCCCCAGGGAAGCCATTTGGGTCCCCTTTTATTCATTCTTTTTATTAATGATGTGATTAACTGTATTAAGTATTCTGAGATTCTTATATATGCTGATGATATTAAAATTTTTAAAACTATTTCGAATATTCGGGATGCAGAGGAGCTACAGTCGGATTTATCGGATTTTACGAATTGGTGTACTTACCAAAATTTATTATTGAATACTAAGAAGTGTAAAACAATGCGATTTTCCCGTAGAAGGAATGTTTTGAACATTGACTACGAATTTTTTTTCAGAGACCATAGAATTGAGAAAGTGAACACTTTCAAAGATTTGGGTATCACATTCGCTTCTAATTTATCCTTCCAAATTCTTATACAGGGCATTGTTTCTAAGGCGTTTTCCGTGTTAGGGTTTGTTAAAAGATTCTCCAACGACTTCTGGGATCCTTATGCGATTAGAATCTTGTATATTACGTTGGTGCGCTCGCAATTAGATTATGGCGTAGTTATTTGGGACCCATTTTATCAGGATTATTCTGATCTTATAGAAAGTTTGAACCCTTCACAGACAGTTCTTAAAATATACCTTTCGTAGATTACCTAGGGACAATAATCTTCCCAATTATATTCTTTCTCCTTATAGGGGACGAAGTAAACTATTAAAATTGGAACCTCTCTCTATTCGTAGAACTGCGACGTATGCTACTTTTGTCCGTGATCTCCTCGTTTGTAGAATTGATTGTAATGAGATTCTCGATTTATTTTCTATTTACGTTGCAACACGTATGTTACGATCGAGTAACTTTGTTCTTAAATTACCAATACGGAGGAGTAATTTAGCTATGAATGAACCTGTTTATAATGTCTCGGTTGCTTTTAATAAAGTACGGTCGATTTTTGATTTTAATTTGTCAAGAGATGCATTTAAGGTTTTGATATCAGATTTTCTTTCTAATTTTTGGTAAAGTTTTTTTTTTTTTTTTTTGTAGAATATTTTAAAATTGTAACCAGATTTTTTTTAAAGTTGGTAAATAAATAATAAATAAACCCTAATTTTGAGTTAATAGAAATATCCGATACGCAAGAGTATGTCAAGAGGCGAAACTCTCATTATAAAACTAATTTCTTTTCGAGTAATGTTTCCAATAATAATGTACTCTTTAGGTGTATTCAATTGTACAAATCTGAATCGTAATATTTAGTAGATTTTGTAAGATTACACCGAAATATCGATATTTCTCCGATTTCCTAGGTTATTTGAAATTATTCAAGGATGTCCAGATTATTCAGTTTTACATGGCGGTGTTGGCGCAAATAGGATTTCCTTTCAAGAATACTCAAGACACCTGGAAAATTTGACATTTTTGAGATTATTTCGAAATTCTTGATATTTTTCAAATTATATTCGAAATGTGTATGTAGTCCAGTAAATGAAGGGTCGAACCTGAAAGTTACTAGTTGCCATTTTTATTTGCTAGTTGATGAATGGCATTTGGCATCCCCTTGAAAATGAGCCCGAGTTTGCGTAAAAATATTGTGCGGCAGGGGGAGAAAACAGCCCCCAAAGGACTCAGAAAATCGGTTTTCCGCGAATATCTCCCAAAATATGGCAGTTAGAGATTTTTTGTTCAGATAAAAATTGAAGATCAGTTTCTTGCCTACAAAAATAGTCATAATCATTTTTCTCGAAAATTTGACTTCGAGATAAACGGGCCCAAGCGCACCCAGAATATTGAGTTTCTGTGTTGTATGCCGGAGAGCACAGTCCGTGCATTTACACATGAGCGGGCGGACAAATTATTCAATAACTTTGTTAAAAATGCGAATTTTGTCATTATTCAAAGTTCTTCTGGAAGGGGAAATCTACCGCTACCATATCCGGTGACTCGAGTCACGTTTTTAATCTTTTTCCGTATCGAAAAAAGGGGTCAAATATTGTTTTTCCATGCATTTTTAGTCCTCCCCTGAATTTGTTCCTATTTTTTTTGTATTGCACTTGTGGCGTTTCGCAATCGTTTCGCTTTCACATCATACCTTTGAGCTTTTGCTGTTTGGGCATAATGATCGAAATAGGTACATTTTTTGTTTCGTTTTTTTTATATAAAAATTTGGTAGAAGGAATAACAAAAAACAACGTGTTTGAGAATACACGCATTTTTATAATTGTATTTGGTTAAAAATAAAAATCGTAAAAAATTTATTATTTATATATATTACGTAAAATTATTGTAGCCGAATCTTTTTAATTAATAAAGATAATCGGTCATCAACAAGCGAAATACATATTATTTCATTTCCCTGGAGTCAGATCGGAGATCGCCCCATTTAGTACAGTGTTAAAATAACCAAAGTGGTAACACCGACGTGATTTGGGGCGCAAATTAAAAACAAACAGCGTCCAGTTGCATCATCGCCAGCATACGCAACATAATCGACGAGCCATTACTCGTGTGTACGGATATTATTAGCCATATTGGTTTTCACACGACGCCATTTGGGGCGCAAAAAAGAACAAATATAGCGTCCAGTTGCATCATCGTCAGCATACGAAACATAATCGACGAGCCGTTATTGGAGTGTACAGAGTTTATTCGGCCAACTTTGTCGTTATCATTTTCATTTGGCGTATTCAAACTGTTATTGTCAAGCTAACGTGAGTTTTTTTTTTAAAATCGTTGTTCACACGGAGCGGATCGCTCTACGAATAGCAGTATTCAATTTTTGTAAGGATCAGCATTTTGAAGACATCGTGCAAACATAACCTACATTTATTCATCAATTATTAGTTGTCATATTTCCATTATTGCAGTAATTGTAAGTACCTTCTAATTTTGATCATTTTATTGTGTACATATTGTCAGAGGCTCAAAGAGGGGATGTTTGAAATCGCGTTCGCGTTTTTTGCGTTTGGGTTAGTTTTTCTAATCGTTTGTGCGTTTACGCGTTCTTTCGTGTTGTGTGTTGATGATAAGTCGGATAAAGAAGATTCCGCGAATGGTGGTGACAGTGGCGTCGTTGTAGAAGAGACGGTTACGTTGACACAGAAACAGCTGCGGGAATTGATTGACGAAAAATTCCAACAATTTAAAAATTCGTTAACGGCTCCTCTCGGTTCCGCCGGTGTTAAACCAGAGAATGTAGGGGAGAAGGCGGCACACCCACAGTCGGGTGACATGATTGCGCACGTATCGTTTAAACCACCCCAACCTTTGTATAACCAAAACCCCAGCGTATGGTTCAATATCCTAGAACAGCAATTTATCATTGCCAAAATCAGGGCCGAGGCTACTATGTACTCGCATGCGGTTAGCGCATTAGACGCTCGCCTGCACAATACCTTTGCGGATCTAATAACGCGAGACAAGGGGGAATTTCCTTATTCAACATTTAAACAGGAGGTTTTACGCGTTCTGGGGGAATCGGAGAAGACGAAACTTTACAATATTATGCACGGGTTATCGCTCGGGGACATGAAGCCTTCGCAGCTTTTGGCGAAATTCAAG
This sequence comes from Tipula vernalis, assembly GCA_958295665.1. Lineage (NCBI taxonomy): Eukaryota > Metazoa > Arthropoda > Insecta > Diptera > Tipulidae > Tipula > Tipula vernalis. Next base: position 214,097,266 of record OY282558.1, on the reverse strand, counting down.
CTAAATGCTGGAACGCTGTTCAATGAAAGTGCGATTAGGCAGATGTGGTTGAGCCGTTTGCCACAGCAAGTCCAAGTGGTACTTACGCTTTTTGCGAACGATGTGCCTCTTGCGGTTTTGGCTGAGCGAGCCGATAATGTTTTCGAGACAATGACACAAACGCAGATTAGTGCGATTGATAAATCTACTTCAGTGGTTTCACAGGCAAAGCATACAAGCGCTAGTTCGAGCCTTGATGAGAAGTTGGAAAAGTTTCGAGTACAAATATTGTCGGAAATTACCGCATTGATGGGTGACGATTCGCGTTCGCGATCGCGTGGTCGTTCGGGACCACATACGTTTCGTAGCGGCTCTGCGCGATCACATTCGCGGAACAGATCGATTCGTGATAACGGTGAATGTTTTTATCATCATCGTTTTGGCGATAAGGCATTCAGGTGTGTCAAGGGATGTAAGCACTATGCCGGTTCATCGATCGCTAGTAACTTAGAAAATGCAAAAAAATAGTAGACCATCAGCTTTCGGCGACTAGTAGTGATGGTCGAGAGTCAAGTCGCCTATTGATTTATGAAATAAATACCAGGACCCATTTTTTAATCGACACAGGGGCTGATGTATCAGTTTACCCGGTCAAATTTACCAAATTATCATTAATTAACCCGGCTTTCAATCTGTTTGCGGCTAATGGTACACCCGTTAGGGCTTTTGGTTTACGTAGTTTTAGACTCAATATCGGCCTACGCCGTGACTTTGTTTGGGAGTTCATCATAGCTGATGTTTCCATGCCCATTATTGGGGCGGATTTTTTAAAAAAGACCGGTCTGTTAGTCGACATACAAAGGAAGAGACTTATTGACCCGTCGACTTCCTTGTACACTAATGGGGCATTATCTACTGATCTAAGTTCCGCATTATCGTTCATTGATAAATCCGTTTTGCATCCAGCAATTCAACAATTGATTGAGGAATTCTCCGAGATCACTAGGAGCGCAATCGACCCAGATTGTTTCAAACATAATGTTACCCATCGATTAATTACGAATGGTCCACCAGTAGTTTGTAAAGCACGCCGTCTAGCAGCAGATAAGCTTAAAATCGCGAAAATTGAATTCGAGCGTTTGATCTCAGAGGGTATTTGCAGACCCAGCAATAGTGAGTGGTCCAGTCCGCTGCATCTGGTTAGGAAGAAGAACGGAGAGTGGCGGCCTTGCGGGGATTACCGCGCGTTGAATAGGATTACTCTGCCGGATCGTTATCCCATTCCGTTATTACAAGATTTCGCATATCAGCTCGAAGGTTGTTGTATATTTTCTACCTTGGACTTAATTCAGGCGTATCACCAGATACCTATTGAACCGGAGGATATTCCGAAAACGGCAATAGCAACTCCTTTCGGGTTGTATGAGTTTTGTAGGATGACATTTGGGCTTAGGAATGCGGCCCAGTCCTTCCAGCGGCTGATGCATTCAGTTCTGTTTGGGTTAGAATTTTGTTTCGTATATTTGGATGACGTTTTGGTAGCGTCTAAATCATTTGAACAACACTTAGAGCATCTTAAGGTAATTTTTAGCAGATTTAAAGAACACGGGCTGGTAATCAACGTGGACAAGTGCATGTTTGCGAAACAGGAAATCAAAATTTTAGGTCACACAGTGACTAGTAGTGGCATTTTGCCAGCACAGGAACGTATACAGGTAATTCAAAATTTCGAGCGACCATCTAGAGTTAAACAACTCAAACGATTTCTCGGGATGATTAATTTCTACCGTCGGTTTATTCCTGGGGTAGCCGCTGATCAAATTTTGTTGAATAATTTCTTAAAGGGTTATAAGAAGAATGCCAACGTTTTGATTGAATGGACTTCCGATGCCATCGAAGCGTTCAATAATTGTAAATCAAAGTTGAGTAATGCCACTTTATTGGCTCACCCTTCTTCGTCTGCTCGAGTGGCGATTTGGGTTGATGCTTCAGACGTGGCGATAGGTGCTGTGGTGCAACAGTTCGTTGCAGACACGTGGCAGCCCCTCAGTTTTTTTTCGATCAGGCTTACCGATACACAGCGTAAATATAGCGCTTATGACAGGGAGCTTCTGGCGTTATACTCGGGCATTAAACATTTCCGCTATCTTCTTGAAGGTCGGACTTTTACGGCATTTACGGATCATAAACCGTTGGTTTACGCGTTTCACCAAAACCCAAATAAGGCATCCCCACGTCAGTTCAGATATTTAGATTTTGTAAGTCAGTTTACAACTGACATTCGGCACGTTTCCGGAATTGACAACGTAGTGGCGGACGCTCTCTCGCGTATAGAGCACATCGACTTGCCCGAAAAAATTGACTATGCATCAATTGCCGAAGCACAAATTGGGGATGATGAGCTATTTCAGATGTTAGGTAGTGACTCAAGTAAATTAAGGTTGGAAAAACGTCCGTTAGAATTTAGTTCGGATAAATTTTTACATTGCGACATGTCGACCGGCAAAGCTAGGCCTTTTATCCCATTAGGTTTTAGAAAGCACGTTTTCGATTCGTTTCATGGACTATCACACCCTGGTGTCAAGGCGACGGTTAAATTATTGACACAAAATGTCGTTTGGCCGTCAATTAATCATGATGTTAGGGTTATGGCACAAAGTTGTTTGGAATGCCAAAAGTCCAAAATTACAAAACACACAAAATCACCGATTGGCACTTACACTTTGGTTTCACTAAGGTTGACCGAAATCCACCTAGATATCATAGGCCCACTGCCGGTATCCGAGAATCAACGCTATTGTGTTACCCTGATAGACAGGTACACTCGTTGGCCGGAGGCAATACCAGTGCCCGATATTTCTGCAGCTACTGTTGCATACGCGATTTATACCACATGGATTTCCAGATTTGGCGTGCCAGTATCGATTGTTACTGATCAGGGGACTCAGTTCGAGTCCCATTTATTTGCCGAGTTGGCTAGGTTGTTAGGGTTCGAGAGAAGACGCACCACAAGTTACAACCCAAAATGTAACGGGATGATCGAGAGGTGGCATCGAACATTAAAGGCCGCAATCATGTGCCATGACCGTCCGGATTGGACAAGTATTTTGCCATCGATTCTACTCGGGTTACGAACTTCATTTAGTGAGGAGTTGCAGACAACTCCTGCGGAGTTGATGTTTGGAACATGTCTGCGTATTCCTGGTGCATTCGTTGACAGGCCATCGTTTGAGAAAATAGCACAGTCTGAGTTTGTCGAGAATCTCAGAAGGCATTTCGAGGAAATCCGCCCTACACCTGCGTCGCATCATAATAATAATAATATTTTCATTAGTAAAAATCTGGAAACCTGCTCACACGTATTACTTCGTACGGATTCGTTGAGGAAATCTTTGCAACCGCCATACACCGGACCATATCTAGTCATCACTCGGGCGGATAAGTTCTTTACGTTGGAAATTAACAATAAACAGGTCAAAATTTCTATCGATCGTTTGAAGCCTTGCTTTATGGAAAACAACAACTTCCAAGAACCTCAGGCCCATTTAGCTAGTCCAGCTACACAAAGTTATCCGGCCAAGTCTGCATCTACTAAACAAGGCAAAAAAGTGACCTTTAACTTGCAGCCGGAGTTTGAGAGTGAGTCAAACAGCGCCACAACGCGAACAGGGAGGACCATAAGGGTTCCAGCTCGTTTTCTGGATTAGTGCTGTTGCCGGTTGGAATCAATGTCTGTTGACACACCATTTGCGGTTTTGTTTCTTTTTTAATTTTGTATCGTAAAAACTGCGTTTTCACTGGTGGGGGAGTATTATGTGGCGTTTCGCAATCGTTTCGCTTTCACATCATACCTTTGAGCTTTTGCTGTTTGGGCATAATGATCGAAATAGGTACATTTTTTGTTTCGTTTTTTTTATATAAAAATTTGGTAGAAGGAATAACAAAAAACAACGTGTTTGAGAATACACGCATTTTTATAATTGTATTTGGTTAAAAATAAAAATCGTAAAAAATTTATTATTTATATATATTACGTAAAAGTATTGTAGCCGAATCTTTTTAATTAATAAAGATAATCGGTCATCAACAAGCGAAATACATATTATTTCATTTCCTTGGAGTCAGATCGGAGATCGCCCCATTTAGTACAGTGTTAAAATAACCAAACACTAATTTGCTCCAAATTTCCTTGATTATGGTTCTTCAGAAGGTCCTTTGTCATCTGTGAAATTTGTATAATCTAATTTTCTTGCATTTTGATTAAAACTTTGTTTGTTGAATCCCAATTTTTTGCTGTTTTTGGAGTGTGGGGCAATTTTGTACACAACCACCAATTAAAAATTCATACATGATCGGATTGGTCTCTATGGCATATCATTTGAAAGCTAAGAACGTCTACTTTTCGGCTGTGCAATTATTTTTTTTTTCACAAAATCGGCGATTTTCCAAGAAATTTGAAAAACGCGTGCTCAAGGAAAAAGCGCACTTTTTCTTTTCATGGCATTTTTCTCCCTGCTCTTTATTTCTGACATTTTAACACCTTGCCTAGTGTAAAGGTTGAATTCTCACCTTTCCATCAATATATATAAAGTCATCTCATTTATACGTGGGGAAAAACCCGAGTATCTAAATGTAATGCTATAATTTCATTACTTTCATTTTTTCCGTCGTTCGTCGCATGTGTGCTCTATGCGGCGCTCGTGTCGTCTGCTACAGCCCATGCGACCACAGTAGCATTTTGTTGGTTAATGTTTGGAGATATTAAATGCGTTGGTTTTCTTTCATTATTTTGATAAATATTACAGTCAATTATAGAAAAAAAGAATGATAAAATTCAAGAATATTGAACAAATTTTGAGGTTTTTCGTTTAAATTAACTTACATCACCAACTTAAAATATAGAAAGTGAAGATTCAAATCTTGTCAAATTGGAGCAAAAGGTGAGCATTTGTTTATGTTGTTTTTATTCAAAAACATCTGTTTACAAGTAACAATTCTGACTCAAATCTTGGTCTACTTTTCTTGTTATAGAAAAATGAAGGTTAACTCCGCTACACCGGTGTGTTTCCTTTGTAAGGAAGATGTTTCTGGGGATGATGCCGTCACCGTAACTCGGGGCTTAGAAAATTTGATTATTGTTAGCAAGGAAAGGAAGGATAATCATCATTTATTTTTGTCGCACTTGTAGCTCGGTTTGGGTGTAATGCTTTTCCGAAAATTTGGTTCTCGGAATCTTATCGATAGTCTTATTCGGAGGTGATGAAGTATCAAAATAGTATAATGTACGCTCAGCGCGTTATCAGGCGTACAGACAAATTTTGGCCGGGCAACTTCACTGACATGACGATTGAACAAGACTTCATGAGAATGGTTAAAGTTAGCGGCGGATTAGTTAACCGTCGATTCAATATGAGTGCCACTACCAAGTTCATCGCATCCCTTCCTTTCATGGTGGATATTTGTAATCAAATGGAGGAGCTTTGCAGGGTCCGTTTCAACTCCAGTGACCAGCATGTAGATGCCCGAGACAGCCGGATAGATCGCGATTATGAAGACTTGGCTAAGTTAAAGGGGTTGATTGAAATACGCAACCCGTTCCCACATACAGAAGAACTTATTTCCTTGTCCACCGGGCTCGTTGCTGGGAAAGAAGTTAATTGTCACGAAGCTTTTGCGGTTGGAACAAATAGTATCCTTAATCAAGTGCAAGGCAAGAGGTTTCATGCTATTTCATTTACACGCAAGTATCGCGTAGTACCTCTTATAAATAAAACGTCTTCGATAAAAGTTCAGGATGAAGCTATAACAGTAGATCCCTTGTTAATTTTCCAGAGAATTTGCCTGACCCAAGAAAAGTCCCCCAATAACCTAGAAAACCATTTCGATTATGAACTAGCTCCATTTCCAATGAGCATATTTGACAATGGCATGTTACGGAAAACCGCTACATATTTACATATTTATTTATTTATTATATTTTGGGACACCCTATTTTGAGCATAAGCTCATTCATAATAGGGTGTCATTTTACAAAAAGTTTTATACAATATAAACATAAAATCTACCGACATGATACTATTCTTTTAGGGAACAGTTGTAGTTCCCTTACAATCTGTGCTGCGTTTTAGAAGGGCGACTGATGATTTTTGCGCAATATTGTATTTGATGGATATGTTTACACAGTAATTCCAAACTGCATTATTGTTGATGATCTGCGGCTATTGCAAAACGTTTCGAATTCGACGGTTTTCTGTTTTGCGAAATTTTAACTCCAAGCTGTGTATATTTTAATTTAAATGCAAGAAATTATTTAATTTTTTATTTTGTGAAGGATATAGAAAAATGACGTTCGCTAAATCGGCTCAAATAAAGATATTCTCACCAGAAACCGCGAATATTGACAAGACTAAATGTATTCACGTTGTCGAAGGGGGAATGTTGATACATCGGGTACCCTGGACGGGAAAGGGTCAGAACGTTTGCGACGTGCAAGCAACATGTCATGCCCTGACATAAGGTTCGTGCCTAACATGGTTTTACCATTTCCAAAGGAAAAGTTTTTGTCCAATAATAACAATAAAATTCGCTTCATTCAGTTTTTGAAGGGTGTTCTGGAAGAGAATGGCATTTCCGTAAGGCAAGCAGTAGACGATGCAGACTCGTTGATCGTACATACGGCGTTGCAAAAATATGCTGTCAACGGCCCGCCAGTTGTAGTAGTGGCAGAGGATATTGACATCCTTGTACTGATAACAGCCCTGACCCCAAAAGATCAAACAATTTATTTCGTGAAGCCTGGAAAGGGAAAAAACCCCCAGCAAACGTTTTCCTCCAAGAGCTTGGATGCACGGCCCTTCGTTAGAGACAAAATTTTATTTCTTCATGCGATTTCGGGAAGCGATACAACTTCCGCTTTTTTCGGGAAAGGAAAAACGTCAATAGTCGACAAATTAGAAGGAAAAGTAACGAAGAACAGAGACACGGAACTGGAAGCGGTCATTGAAAGTTTTAAAAACCATAATCTTCCCCACGAGACCGTATTAACTGTCATTGCGTCGATATACAGTGATGATGACACATAAACCCTGACAAAAATTAGATACGAGATCTTCAAGCGATTCACCAGAGACAGAAACAGAAACCAAACCGCGCTCAAACTAGTAACCTTGCCACCCACACCTGAAGCTGCAAGGCAACACCTTTATCGGGTATATCTGCAAGTCCACCAATGGCTCGGAAACGAATGTCACCAGAAAAATGGGGATGGAAACATGTAGGGGGTACACTCATGCCGGTCCAAACCACTAAAGACCCAGCGGTTCCGGAACTCTTAAAGATGATATTTTGTCAATTTAAGAAAGAATGTAAGGGAACATGTTCATGCAAGAAAGCAGGGCTACCATGCTCATCTATTTGTGGTTCATGTGAGTCCCGCCAGTGTTCGAATTATAAAGACAGCTAAGATATGTTACCCGAAGAGGTAGAACTAGAGGAAACTCTAGAACCAGAAGGAGTTGTTGGCGAGGGCGACGTTGATGACCAAGAATTATTATTGGACTCTTGTGACGGGGACTGATGATCTACAGATTTATATCATAATTTCAATGTATTTTTATATATTTTTCTATAATAAATGAAATTTAAAGAAACTTTATAACTCTTTATTCCAAAAACCTCGATCCGGATGGTTGCAAAAAAATTTGCAAAAATTTGACGAGAATCTGCAAGAAATTGTTGTTGAGTATTATGGGTAAATATTCTTCACACTTTAGAGATTTTTAGTTTTCGTTAGGAAAAACCTAATGAACTTCAATACTTTGCCACATGTGAAAAACTGATTGTCGCTAGCTTCTGGCCAATTGGTGGGGTCCATTCTGCTGTGATTAATCTTATGGTCTGCTTTCCTAATAGGTATAGCTTGAGGCCTCATTTGCGAGAAAAACAAGACGCTCGGAAACATTAATATTCTTCAAAATTATATGGTTTACGGCATTTCTTATTTAAGGCCCCGAGGATTTTGCCAGTGGATGGAATGTGGTGGCGCCATCTACAATTGGTTTACACAATCCAAAACATTGAAAATAATGAATTTCCAACACCCCCCATCTCAAATTTTGTAAAAAACTTGCATATTTCATGAGTCTCAAAATTTTGGATTTTTCAATCCGACTTTTTGCAAAAAATATTAATGTTGCGAAAAAAATCATAAGGACCATTTTTGTAGAAAATTAACTGATCTTCAATTTTTATCTGAACAAAAACTCTAACTGCCATATTTTGGGAGATATTCGCGGAAAACCGATTTTCCGGGTCTTTTAGGGCAATTTTCTCCCCCTGTTACACAATATTTTTACACAAACTCGGGCTCATTTTCAAGGGGGTGCCAAATGCCACTCATCAACTAGCAAATAAAAATGGCAACTAATAATCTATAGGTTGGCCTTTTTTCCCCCTTCATTTACTGGACTAATGCTTTATCGAAATATTTAGAAATCGTCATAGCATTGAATAGCAAGATGTTTCATTTTATTTGAGGCCATTGAAATGAATCACGTCCTTTGTCGTCTACTCTCGAAATCAGATACTTTTAATTAATGCGAGGCTCGACAATAGGAAAAAATAAGTTTTTAACTAAAAGCTTTACATATTCATAAATAAAAGAAGCATTTTTAGAGGCCCAAGAAAAATTGTGCGGGGAGCCCCAAATTTAAAGTTACGCGACTGGTTAAATCAGGCGGAAAAAACTACGGGGTCATATAAAAGGAAGCCTAGCAATAGTACTTAGGACAAAGAAATTTTTTCAATATTTAATCGGGAATCATTTTACACTTGTGACGGACCATAAGCCACTTTTGGACATCTTCGATAAAAAGAAAGGGATTCCTCAAATGCCGGCCAGCAGATTACAAAGATGGGCGGTTCATTTGTCTGCTTTTAACCTTACGATAAAATATGTTAATTCAGATAAGAATCAAGTAGATCTTTTGTCTAGAATTCCAATTATTATTATTGTTGTTGAAGGGCCATGTGGGCGATAAGCCACCTCGCACTGCGACCTAAAAGATCTATTGTGAGAATTCCAATAGAACTAATACCAACGAAATTTGATAGTGACATATGTTACATGTATTTTTTGAGTCAAAACACAAACAAACCGATTCAGTAGGAACGCTTCTTAAGAAAAGAATGGAAAACGAAATTGCGATAGCTGTTACGAAAGCAGTTCAAAATAACAATTTCTCAGAAATTCTTAATGTAAACGAGTATAGAAAACAACGAGCTGGTTCACGCTCAACTTGGAAACGATTTATGTGAAAACCTTTATGTGCAAGTATCTATTGCATTATTTCAAGCCTCTACGATCAGCCCGAGCAACACCTGCAGATACATAGATGGAATTACCACGTTACACGTTTGGTTTAAAAAGTAAATAAGCTATGTAGTATATTTTGGGTTTGGAGGACGAAACAAATTGGCATCGAGGAATACAAACGACTATTCTTCAGTATAGCCATGTCTTGGTGAGCATAAGCAAAAACCTGCCCTGTGCCTGTACACTTTAACCTTCCGAGAAAATACAGCGTCAATTTGATCCTTACCTAAAATTCAATCAAAAATATTTTAAAAGCAGAAATTGGCGAGCCTGAGGCTTAATTAAACCACGTTAGTACATATTGTGCTCCTCCTTGAAAGAGATTACCTTTACTTCTCTTGAATAAACTTATCCATAATGCTTATCCACATTTTCGTTAAAGTCGAGATACAACAATTTGAAAAGTTTACATTGGTTCTGCGTTATATTCAGTCCTAACCTTCTTCAAAATGTATTGCTCAATAAGCGTAACAGCAAGTTGTGTACTAGGTCGAGAAATGTGTATTACTATTATTTAGATTAATTTTTATTTAATTATTTTCAATTTATAAATTAAGTTTTTTTTTATCTAATTACAAATGTTTTTAAGTTGTGTTGAATTGTAAATTTAACGCATTACTATGTATTTATCAAAACAAATAAATGAATACCTGTGCAATGATACGTGATTTTCTCAAACAAGAAATTTTATTTTGGTTCCGCATAATTTTAGAAGTATGGAAAGTGTTCCGCAAGCTACAAACATTGCGAAACACGCAACGGTTTTGGTTCTCATTGAAAAATAATAGTTTTCGTTGATTTGCTTCCAATTAAATGCAGGAAGTGATGGGTGTTCCAATTTGAGGTTAATTTTTAATTTCGCTTCCATTTATATTTTTTGTACTAGAGTACCGTTTGTTATTTGACAGACAACAGTAGAAACACCACAACTCTGGGCCTTCAGCCAAAATTACGGGGAGAGGGGAAGATATTTCTACTTTTTTTCAGTAGATAATAGATATATTATGAGCGATTGTCCTCTATATTTTTCTGATTTACCAAATCGAAAATATTGGGATTGCCATGGCATGAACAATTAATATATTTGTCTATAAAAAATGCCGAAAAATCAACTTATTACAGACAGACAAATTAAATTCTTAACAAATAAATATTTGGATAAGTTGAAATCGAAGTCATTAAAATTAGTATTAAATTGCCGATACATAGCGGTATAGGGGCCTTATGCGCATAATTGGACTTAAAAGTTAGTAGGTAAATAAATAAAATGTAAAACCGAACTGGTTTACGAGGTTACATGAATATCAATATTGGCAAGAAATCAGTGAAATCAACTGCACCATTTAAAACATCATAGCGATGAACACAGAAGCCGCAACCTTACGGCTGTCAATCAGTGATTCCTAATTTACAATTTTATAGCGTTCGGCATAAGGTGGTAAATTCCTTTTAATCTACCACATTGAAAGTTTAGGATCAAACGGCCACTTCATTTTGTGCAGCAAGTATAGAATTCATTGTTTTTGTACTCGCTCAATTCGATCGATATCAATCTTATACATCGGATCCCAAATAATCGATCCCTACTACAGGACCTCGATATAGGAATATGATTACAAATATTTTGTTTGACGAATTAGAAAGTATGGATGTCCAGAATATATGGTTTCAGCAGGATGGTGCAGCATGTCATAAAGCAACAGAAACATTTAATCTTTTGTGCGAAGGCTTTGGTAATCGAATAATTTCTCAAAGAGGGAAAATTAATTGGCAGTCTAGATCTTGCGATCTAATACCCCAAGATTTTTTCCTATAAGGCTATTTGAAAGGAAAAGGAGAAAAGGAGAATATTATTAATTGTTTTCAAGAAATTAAGCCGCACTTATGTCAGAATGCTTATGGCTACGGACCATTTTTGTGTCTATGGCCACTAGACCGCCACATAAACACCTATGTCAGAATGTCATCGAAAATTTTGGTAAAAGAATCGTAGATTTCTGTTTACAAGTTGAATGATCCTGTACAGCAGCAGGAGGTCACTTACAAGACATTATTTTCCATTACTAAACCGGAACCTCTGTACTATCATTTAAAATAAAAGTTTAGATACTTATCAAATGAAATTTATACTTATGTGTTTTATGAAAAATTTAAAAATTAGCCTTAAACACTGTTTGAATCTTGGTGCCGTATAATAATATCAATGGAAATACAGCCAATTGATTTTAAATCCTACTTAAAAATAGGAAGTAGCCCCATTGATTTTATTTATATTAAACTAATGGTAACTAGAAACGCGCATAGAAAAAACCTCACCATGATACATGAATACTTATATTATAAAACTTTTATTTTAACAGTCCTCATACTATTATAAAATCGAGACATCCTCAAAGCCGCTTAGCATTTTACCTTTTGCACAAGGATGACAGGAGAATGCCAACATTTTTCAAATTTAAAAATATGTGCTTTTCACGTTGATGTTTCATTACATCGATGGTATTCTAGGAAACATAGGATACATGTTAAACCGAAAGTGATCTGACTGAAAACGTCCAAGAAAATTCAACTTGTAAACGGTGATTTGACTGAAAGTTATCTGAAAATAGTCTGAGTTCGGTCAACTTAAATTTGGTTGGTTGAGTCACTTTGTGTGTTGGGTTAAACATGTAAACTTTAATTAAGTTGAATTGACAGATTTGTTCATACAGTTAAAAAGGCAAAAGGTTTATAAATTTTCGAAGTGGTTTTCAAATTATTTTAAATAATTTTTTAATAATTTAAATGTAATTTTAGAATAAAGTGACATTTGAACTGTCAGCTCAGATCAAATAAAATAGTCCCATGTAACCACCACCAACCCAAAGTTTCAGTCAGATCACTTTCAGATAAAACTCAGATCACGTTTTAACATGTATTTTTAGTAATACACAACTCAAAAAACGTATTTTTTTGTTTGCTATAACGTAGTAGTTTGTTTGGTAAAAAGTAGTAAGACCTTTTTAAATAAAACACAAACGGCTTATTAACCTTTCAAATTTATATCATCTCTTCAGGCGAAAAGGGCGGTTGCGGAACGATAAGAGTCGAATTTTTGGGCAAATAGTAACGTACAACCAATGCCGTGGGAGATTTTTTAGCATTAAACCCTTGACATGGTGTTCATCGGTAGACTCCGAAGGACGGCAAGGACATTCATCGTCTTCAACACGTTCTCCTCCTTCTTTGAACAACTTATACCAATCAAAAAAAGACGCGCTCTGGACAGTGCATTGTCGCCAAAAGCCTTTTCCAAAATTTCCAACGTTTTGCAAGTGGAAATTCAATTTTAAACCAAAGTTTAATGCAACTTTTTTGCTGAAATTTTTAAAAAATCGAAAAATGCACTTTTTTTAGATTAAAATAAACAATCGTATCCCAAGCTACTAATACCACGTTTACATTATACGTATCTAATAAGTATGTACTTTTTTGCTATTTAATTATTTTTCCGCTGCAGTTCACATTAATTAGCTTTGCGATTTGTAGTGTGAACGCATACTATAAAAGTTTGTTGTTTTGACAGATAGATTTCTGTATTCGATTCAGTTTATATTTTGTGAATTTCTTCTCAAACTCTATTAGATTTGTCGGCAATTATGTGATTAACACCCGAAATTGTAGTTTAACAAAAAAACGTATAAATTTTTGTTTTAACAACAAATATACGAATGACATTAACATATAGTTATTAATTAGAGTTCACATTACAACGTAATATACTAATACTTTTTTGATACATACTTTACCGAAATATCAAAAAAGTATGTGATAAAATATTTAAATATTTAAATTTGAGTTCACATGACGATACTTTTTTGCTACATACTTTTATTCTACTAATGTAAACGTGATATAAATATATTGACTTGAAATTTGACACAGATGACTGTTAGGATGCTATACCAACCTAAGAAAAAAAAACTAGGTACTCGTTTGCATAAGCCCGTGCGATTAAAACGGAAAGTCTTACTACTCGATGGTAATATTGGAGAAATTATCCAGATCTTTGTGATAACCTTGTTCAATTGATATTCCAAAGGAGCGCTCCTCATCTGATTATGTACTTTGCTGTTGCTACAATAATTCAAAATATCTTTATTCTATGTTTGCCGGGTTCACTCAACATATAGTGGCGGAATGAACATCTGCATTCAATAAATGCCATATTCTGATCGGGAAAAGAAAGGCGCATTAGTTGCACCGAGCAACTTCTTCATTTCGACCCCGTATGATTTTTCCTTCAAACTTACCGTATGTTCCGCAAGAAAGTACAGTGATGTGAAAAATAGTAAGGACAGCGAATACTATTCTCTTTAAAGCTAAGTAAATACAAAAGTTTTTGCATTTATAATTTAATATTATTTTGTATTTGTTCTTTAAAAACTAAGCTATCAAAAAATTACAATAAATTCTCCATTTTGACCCCTATTATGATTCAAGAGTCGATCGACAATCAACACGGCTCTGTATTGCGTTTTCGTTTTTTTCATTTGATAAAAACGATTTGAAAAGGAAAAAGCAACCACAGAGTCGTGTCGATTGTCGATCGAGTCGACAATCATAATAAAGGTGAATAATTCAATATCTGAAATTCTCCTCTAACTGTGTGTAGTCTGTGAATAATAATAGGGACAACAGTAAACTTCAATGAAAAAGGGACTAATTACATTTTTATTACGTTTAGTTTCAATATTTTGTTGAATAGCTTTTATTGTTGATTACAGGCAAACAACGCAGCCATACATCCTTTACAAATTACATTAGTTGATTATCATTTGTTGGGTTTTTACCTCTTAGAGCCACTTTCACCTCCCGAAACAAGTTCTCCATGGAGTTTAGGTCTGGCGATTGAGAAGGCCAACTTAAAACTTTTATGTTATCTATTTGAAACCATTGTTTAGCTCGCTTCGATGAGTGTTTCGGGTCATTGTCCTGCTGAAATACCCACCGAAGCGGCATATTTTCTTCGGCATAGGGTAGAATTACGTTATTAAGTATCCTCCTCTCCTTTAATTATGGTGGATAGCACCTACCCCATAGTAGGAAAAACATTCCCATACTGTGTGAGTGAGCTGCATTCGGAGGTCTTCGCAAAAGTGATATTCCAAGATCAGAGTTAAATAAATTAAAAAACTTTTGTCTCATCCGACCAAAGAATATTACGCCATTGGTCTTGAGGCCAGCACAGATGCTGCTTAGCGAAATTCAATCTTTTTTCAACGTTATTCTTTGATAGAAATGGGATCTTTCTTGCACTTCTAGCTCTTAGGTTTTCGCGAATTACGGATTGTAGATGTGTCCACATCAAGGTTAAACTCCTTTACAGCACTAGATGAAGCAAACGGTTCATTTTTCACATAACGCAAAATTCTTATTTTTGTGGTAGAGGAGATTTTTGATTTTCTTTCTCGGGCTTCTGATTTAGGACCCAATTAGTTGCATCTTCTACCATTATTTTAGAGCGTCCAGTAACTTCAACAAAAATTTTCTGTAAGAAACCTCTTTATATTTGAGTTCATTTATAAATTTTCGTTCTGGTGTACTGCAATGCCGTGATCGGCACATTTTCAAGTACTAAAGATATTTAAACGAAACTAGTTTATTTCTTGCCTAACGTAAAATACCAATATTACCTTATTCTTAAAGGAAATCAAGAATAAAATTCTAATATTCAAAATTTCAAAACTGTCCTTATTATTTTTCACAGCGATAACCAGAAGCTCACGGTAAACTGAGAAAATTTTCCAGGAACATACGGATTATAAGTAAATGGGTAACGTTATCTTATTTTGTGTTGAGCTACTTTTTAAATTCCGTTAAATTACTATTGCTTTTATATTGTCAACATTAATTAACTTCATTTGAAATACATATTTATTAACTAGTGTCCCTATTACTTTTCACATCACTGTTTCTCAAAGAAAACAATAAATAAACTAATGTTATTTATTTCTCATAATAGACATTAAAACTAGTTTCTAGACATTAGTAATTGTTGTCTTCACTTCTCAAATGTTTTTTAGAACGCGAACATTCTGCTATGCAGTATTTTTCTTTTAAGCTTTATCTTCATAAGACACCAGTTTCATTTTCTCAAGCCAGCCTTTTCTTGATGCCCCACTCTGTCACAAAGGGCGTGTACTCATCCGTTTAATGTCGGATTCTCAAGCCTTCGGCGAATTGTGTTGATTGACACTTGACCGATTGAAACACCGTTCTCACAGTTTTTGTTTTTTACTTGACGTAGGTTGATTGTTGGATTCTTCGAACAACTTCAAAGTGAGCTCACCGTCCTTCTCTGAAGTGACTCTTTCTAAACCTCTTTCAGGTAAGTCATCCACATTTCTAGTCCCTGTACCTCTTAAGGGAACTCATTTTAATATTGGTGTTTACAATTCAAATGGTCGAAAGAAGTTAACGCAGAAAGGTAATAAAGTGAAGAGAATAATTTTACCTCATACATTAAACAGAAAGAATAAATTGAGATTATTTCTTGTGGAACATACCGATTTTAAAGTACCGTAAACACCTACGGGCACTGACTGCCCTAGTCAGTAATATTTTATTCGTGATTCTCTTTATGAAAATCATACATTTACGACGTGTTCTACAGACATACATTTAATTTCGTTTTCAAAATTGTCAGCGGTACTCGGTTCTGTTGAATTGAAGATCATATTATTCAATATTTTGCATCTGCATAGAAAGGCAAAGGGTTATAAATTTAGTTCGTTGGTATACAGGGATAAACATTTAATTCCTTGGAATCCATGCAAGCCTAATTAAACTTTCGTTCGATAATTCTTCTTTGGTAATTAAC
The DNA here is from genome assembly GCA_958295665.1 of Tipula vernalis. Lineage (NCBI taxonomy): Eukaryota > Metazoa > Arthropoda > Insecta > Diptera > Tipulidae > Tipula > Tipula vernalis. Next base: position 214,081,052 of record OY282558.1, on the reverse strand, counting down.
GATTATAGTGTTCAGTACGGTTCTCTTTTAAAATCGAGCAAGCTTCAAATTGGCTAGTGTTTGAATCATTGTTCAAATTAACCCATTTGTGACAAAAGTTATTTTAATGGGTTTGATTTTTTTTTGTTTCTTTCGATTTATTTCGGTTATAAAAGCATGAAAAATAAAATGATAAAAAACTGCGTTAATACTTATCAGGATAACTGTTATGCATTTAAAGGGAAAAATTTTGTTAGTTTTGTGTACAAAAAAAAAATGTCAAGGATTTCTGGTGTTGCGCTAACGCAACATTGGTCATAAATAGGTTAAGAAATCTTTTGATGGAACCTTTTGCCAACCATGCCTAGATTTTTCAGAAAAAAAGACAAACTATGAATGAAGAAAATGGGGTTTCAAAGCCATGGAAATGCTTCATTCTTTTCATGCTAGATAGATTTCTTGTATTTGATCTGCGTAATTTGAGTAAAACAGTGCAAAGCTGATTGTTTTGCATTTGTTTGGGTAATGTAATTCCAAATACATAGTTTACCACATCTAACATCAAATTTTGACGTGTTCCAAAAAAAAATGATAATGCTGTCGTGTTCAGCACCGTAAAATTATTTAAGAGTATTTAATCCGTTTCATATGGCAGAAGAAGTTGTACTTTAATTAATGTTATTAAAGTTGATCGTATCCTTTCATTTTGCTTCGTTCGATTTTAAAATAAAAAAGAAACGCCATTTTATCGTCCTGTTCTAAAGGTGTTATGTAATTGAATTATTTATTGAGTTATTTTGACATTTAAAATTTTTTTGGAATAAAACTATTATTTATAATTGGGTTTTGTTTGTATATGTAGAGATTTTAAATAATTTTAAAAATTGTATAATAATCATAATTTAATATAAAAAATAAACAAAATATTATTAGCATAAATCACAAATATAAATTAAAAATTATTGTACATTTTACTTTCATCTAATGTTGTTGTTCTTATTATATAATTTTAACTAAACGATCGTTTTTTTTTTAATTTTATCAATTCTTATTCTTTCCCCAAATATTCTTTCCTAAAAACTTCAATGCCATCTCGGTTTTAAGCCGAGCCTAGCAAATCATACAAGAAATACACCCGGAAAAAAAATAAAAGTTTGATAAAATTGTTTAAAAAAAAATTGAATTCTTTTAATTTTGTATTTAATTTTTTTATTAATTTTAGAAGAAATCAAATCAATCTTATTTTTTTATGTTTTCCTGTTGTTTTCTTTTGTCATAATTTTATGATATTATTGATCTATTAGTTAATGAAATAAAAAACAAAAATTCTACGAAACTTTGCTAAATAATAAACTTTCTTATAAAATAATACATCTATTTAATAGTTAAAAATTAAATCTTAACGAGAAATTAAAAAAGAAACGTTCACAATTATTTCTTAAATGATATACGAGACGTAACTAAAAATTAAATCTATATAATTTACCTTCAATTAATAATTTTGTAGAGGTGTGTAGCTTTAATTTAAGAGACCCTTTGCCTTATATAATTCACGCATCAAATTTTTTAAATATTTTATTTCGCGTTTTATGTCATTGTAACTTGTTTGTAATTCGCGATTTTTATCGTGGAGAGCCCGCTCTTCATCTAAAATTTCCTCAATTTCCTGTTTCTTCTTCTGACGATACCGTGTTGCAGCGTTTTTATTTTGTTCCTTCTTGCGCACTTTACGGTCTTCCGTCGAACGAGATTTTGTTTTACGTTTTGTTACTTTGCTACGCTGTTCTTGTTGATACCATTCATCGTCTTGGGATGTTGATCCGGATGTTGTGCCAAGAGAATTTTTTACTTCGTATGAAATATCACTTCGTGGCGATTGGCAAGTAGATGATGAGTTTGATGAATTATCCCCAAAACTATCCTCATCGTTCCAATCGGTGATATCATTAGCACGTGTTCGAACAATTTCCTCTAGTTCTTGGGCATCGAACTCGTCTGTGATGTCTTCGTGTACGAGTGACGCAAATAGATCATCGTTGGAAAATTGCTTTTCAATTATTTTGGCAGGAATAAAATTTGCTTGAAATTGAATTGCAATTTCATCAATTGGAAAAACTGGAAGTAAGACAGGCTGCTAAAATAAAAATTTTAAGGTAAGACTAATATTTAATAAAAAATATTTAAACATTTAAAATCTTACCGGCTGTTCGAAGGAAGTTTGTATTTTTTGCTTGTTATATTCAGGCGGGGTTTGGGGTGGTGTTAAATGCGTGTATTCTACCGCGTCGTAAACAGATTCAAATTCTCGTAATAATTCATCTGTATTTGTCTGTTTTACTGGATAGAAACCGATTGGCTCGGGAGAATAATCTTCGACAAACGCCGGATCAATTTTATCAACAAGCCATTGATCTGAAAATGAATAAATAAAAAAGTTATAAACTAAGCATTGATTGGTGCAACAACATAATTAAAAAAAAAAATGAAAGTTAACGATCGAACTAGATATATTAATAAAACTTCCCCTTCTCTCCGCAACAACATAATAATAAAACATACAGTTTTTTTATATCTTATATTGTATTACCTTACTATTCAATACCTGTATCAAGTACAATTAGAAATTTTATTCATTACTTGTTGCGAAATCTGACCCACAACTAACAAAACTTAATAATCATAATTTAATATATTTAAACAAGTCTGAATCATAATTGATAATCATAATAATTTGTTTTGAAAATTCCAACGCGCGAGACTTGTACGCGGAGATAAACACATTTCAATAAAATTTATTCAAAAAAATTTAAATAAAAAAATTTTCCATTGATTTTAAAATGCTAAAGTAAATTTTAAAAAAAATTATACAGCTGTATCGCGATTACTATTATCAGTATTTATTCAACTAAAAAACATTTGAGAAATTGACCTTTATATATACTGTGTATTAAATAAATGTAATAACAAAGCGACATATCGGGAATTTTGAATATAAAGGAATCAATTTGAAGCAAGAGATGGCATACAAAGTATATACATCAACTGTACTCTCAGCTTATTACAACCGCCCATAAAACCAGTTTCAATCGAATTCAATCCAGACAATTAAATTTCATCGCACATATAATTGTTTGGGATAGTGTGGCATCCCTAAACTAAAAGAAGAATGGGATTATTATTTGTGTCTCCCGAATATTTCGAAGCGGTCCAATTAATTTTCATAAATTCGGTCGAGAACTATAAAAAAACCTTCACAAAATATAAAATAAATAAATGACATTGACAAGAAAAATGTCAAAATAATAAAATAATAAAAATATTCAAGTCAAGAAACTTATGTGTGTATTTAATGGTTCACAAATTTAGACTTGATTGGGGCGATTGGTACTTGTTGATTATATGATTCCTTACCAGATTATTGGCTTTGTTCAATTTTGAAAAACTGTTTAATTCGGGGTGCCATCGTTATCTTGCGCACCCTCATTATTTTCTATACGTGCGCGCGCACCGATAAGTAAACTAAACTTTGACACGGTTATGTACTAATATTTTCAAGTCAAAAAACTTACTAAGAGCTTCGAGAAAAATCATACAAAAATAACCTTCATCGTAACTTAACTAAATGATACGTTATCAACTTTTAATGTTTTGTCTTTTGTAATTGTGAATTCTTAATTTGCTTCCAAGTTGTTGCTCAGAAATTGTCGTACATAGAGTTTATAAACGAGGGAAAGTTTTTTTTATTGTTACTTTGGTGATGTAAAATAATGCTAATGAATAAAAATGTGGAAACAGATAACAGTACCCACCATATATACCATTCATATTATAATAGTTCTGCATTCCCATAAGCTAGTGTTAAAACGACGAATCAAAGATAATTTATATAAACTAATGCAATAGATGTGCTTTTGGATTTGATATACGTATAAAAATATATAAACAACTTGGTATTGTTATTGGAGTGGAAATAATAAACAAATAAGATTGTTTTTTTATTCTTCTAAATAGATATATCTTAATATATTATGAACTAAATGATAAATAAGCATTTTATATGTAGGTAAAAATAAGATATCAAATATATCGAGAACGTTTTATCCTTCGTTTACAGATAGAAACAATTCTGCGGATCTATATTATCTACGTCGTTTTACTAGCTTTTGTGAATTGAAGATAATTTCACGATTCCAAGTGTATCGGTATCCACAGGGAACGATCATGCTCACGGATACAATTCTATGATATCGATAAATTTATATCAAATGTTGAAACATAATAGTTCAGTAGAAGCTATTTGTTTTGTTTGGTTCGTTGTAAATACTTTTTTTTTTAAACCACAACACAATTTTTTTTTAGTTTTTATCAACACTAGTTTAATACAGTAAAACTGACACGTTTTTCTCGTATTTAAACAAATTATAATTTTTGTAATTCAATGTCTCTATTTTTATAATGCGCAGTCAGTACAACAGTTTACAAAAAAAAAAAAAATAACTTTTACTCAAAATAATTTAATCACAATCCACGTGAAATTTAAGGTTTATATAAACAATTATGTGTACAATAAATATAACATTTTCATTTAAAAAAAAAAATCGTTTTTCTTGCGTTTCAGTTGCTAAATTGATAGTCAGACGTTCAAACTTCGACTAAAACTCGAATATTTATTTTAAAAAAATATAAGAAACACGATTTCCAGTTTTCTTAACGCTTAAATAAAATGTGTACAGTAAAGACACAAAAGTTTCTTACACATATATTTTTATTAAATTTACATGCAGATCAACAAGAGAATAAATATAGAGTAAATACTATCTATATTAAGAATTTATTTAATTATTTTATGTAAACAACTTTAATAAACTTCATTGTTGTGATTCTAAGAAATTTTAATAGTATATTCAGGAAAATTTGTTTGTATATATTTTATTGATTAGCCACCATTTTATTATTAAAATATGTTGCTGCTACTACAAGTCTGACCACCGTGATTCTCCTAAAATACACTTTGTTCATAATAATTTGAAAATACAATTACAATCCGACTATTCTTAATTAATTCATTGGTTTGTGACGAAAATATAATTTAGTTGATGTTCCCAGTTTGATTCTAAGCATAAATGACAAGACCTGCCCCACCAATTTAACAATAAAATAACTGACCATGCAAAAATTAGTAATCATTTTGGGTATTTTCCGTTCCACAGATTTAATTTATGCTTAAAAGTTTTATAAAATTTAAAAATTGTAAATTCGATGATCTCTTTCAATGGGAGTAAGCTTTCGTCATAAATAAATGCCTTTGACATCACTCAGAGATGAAATCGATTATTGTTCAATATTTGTTTTTAACTATGTTAACGAAAAGAAGTCATCTGAAAACTGGAATATTCATTTATAAATTTTCAATAAATTAAGGCTCCTTAATATTAAAAATTCATTTTGATAATATGTAGCTTCATTTTATCTGATTCAAATCACATCATGTTTCATAAAACGATAAATAAATGCAAACAACTAAATGGATCAAAATTATAATCCAAAAACAAATATTAGTTCATTTTTTGTTGTTCATTTCAATGTAAACTTTGATCTAATCCGTATGAAATACGACTAAAATCATTTATACATATTGTTGGGTAAGTCCGAAATGCAAATTTAAATGTACATTTTTTAAAATGTGCATTTTTTGACTAAATGAAATTTCATTAAAATCATTAAATTAATTAAAATTGGACAAAACCAAATTAATAAATCGACAAATATGGTTAATTAAAATATAAATTGACATCAAACAAATGTATTAAAAATGCACATAAAAACTACATAGCATGTAGTTTTTTAAATGTGTCCTCAATAAATGCACATTTTCCATTTCAGACGCACCCCTTGATCGTGCTCAGTCGTAGTTTGATTATTAGCTTCTAGTGATGTGCTAAATCGATCTTTTTTGTTCATTTTCTCATATGATATTTAAAAAAAAAGATCGATTTAGCCCATCACTATTAGCTTCGTTTTCTACTGACGAATGGTTTGCTATCTCTCCTGTGGAGAGATGGTGTGGTTTTAGCTGAATTCGGTTTAAATAAATTCGACTAAGGTTTAAATACAATGTTGTCCTTTTTGCTCGATTTTTCGGGATAATTTAGGCTATTATTTTAAATGAAAGAGAGAAATTTTAATGCTACGAACGGAAGAGAATAAAATGAAAGCAACACTACCTATACCCCAATTAAAATTTTGGAGTAAACGAAACGACGGAGGCGCAATAGATAAAAATGAATGCAACGGATGGGTGCCTTAAGCGCTAAATTTCATTTTTTCAGTATAATTCCAATTGTTTTGCTTTATTTTAGTTAACATCTTCGAAACTTAACCAGTCGAATTAGTTTCTTTCGGGATTTTTTTAAATCAAAAATATGATTAGAGCATTTAGTCGATTCTAAGAACTAGCTATCATAATTTAAGTACCTGCGGCAGAAAAATGTTGAATGAATAAATTACTAAATTTATATATTGTTACTAATACGTAACTTCATTTTTATTTTCATAGAATTAATTTACATAAATAGGAGGTCGTACATTAACATTCGGAAGGTAAATATTAAAATCCATCATGTTCTGACTCCAAGATGTCATCGACTCTGAACCCACCCGATTTTTCGAAAACTTTAAATGGTGAAAAAACTGTGTGTTAAAATCGAAGAAATACAGTATATATTGGAGAACTATCGATAGTACTCGATAATATTGCTCGCATTGCTTTTATAAAATTTTTTGTAAAATTTAAAATGATTTTCTGTTAAAATTTTTTTGTTTTTTTTTTTTCATAATAACCTATAGTATGGAATAATTACAAAATATCGAAACTATTGATAGCGCAGACCTTCGATAGTTCTTTAAAACTATAGTTATAATCGATCAAGTTCCAGAAGATTTTAGGTAAAATAAAGCAAAATTTACAATTTTGGGTAAAATAAAATAATAATTTAGGAAAAAAAATGTTGATAAGTTTGAGTCGTTTTCTATTCAAAAATTTCACAGAATCCTGATGAAAAGATCATTCAATAAGAATGCTCAAAACACATTAACAATACATCATAAAACAGGTGACCAATATTTAACCCATTGTCCGTGCATTTGGGCCTTTTTGTTCGAGAGCTCTTAAAATGCAAAAAAAATAGTAGACAAAATCAGAATTTCACTTACAGTCTACGAGAAAATACATCATACAGCCTCCAAAAACTAGCGAAACTCAAAGATCCTGTAGCTAATGCTATCAAGGTTCAAAATTAAGAAAGACGATTTAAAAAAAAGAGTTGGTTTAATATTATTTAACAAATAAGTTTGGTTATTCATCCACCACCATCGGACATAATTCATCGTACTCGCACTTAAAAATTAATATTGTGTATCTGTTCTAGCTATAATATCTTGTTGGCCCACCTTTGGCCTCTATAATGGATTGCAATCTACATCATTGACAACACGATTTTTTGGGTGAACTTAACTGGAACCTTGCTCCATTCAGCCCTGGTTACTTGCCCCAACGTTTTTTTGGAAGTTATGGCGTGCGTATGCCTGTTTTTCCAAATAATTCCATAAATGTTCTATGGGATTCAGAACCGAACTTTGTGGAGGAGAATGCTGTTATTATTTCGCGGGAAATTACTAAGATTATTATTTTTTCTATAAATATCGCGGACACACTTTTGTGTTTTTCTGGAAAAACAAGTAAAATTTCTAATTAACCAACTGCATGCGGTACTTGCAGAAATGTGCACGCTCGAGATAACTCGAGCAACTACTTTTAAATTTATTTTATTGTGTTTTTGTTAGTAAGATTTGTAACTATTGTATTCAAATATGTTCCACTAAACATTATAAATACTAAACATTATAAATAAAAAAAAATTGATTTTTTTTTTAACGTTTTTTTTTCAAAAAAACTATGCGTTAAGGGGTAATAAAGAAGCCACTTGGTTTAAACGATTTATAATTTTCTATAGATCAAATATTTTCTTATAACAAGACTTGTCTTCTAATGTACTGATGATTACCTAAGATAATTTATGTTAATTTTGTTAGTTAGATATTATTCATTGAATAATCTTTCAAGAATTAACAGTCACAAGAACCACAGTAATTCGTGCGATTCGCCACGTTTCCATTTATAACTTTAGACTAATAAACTTTAGAATAATAGCCAATCAAAAGAGTCCGTTTTAAAGTCAAATTTCCTCTTATAATTTTAAAAAAGTCAAAGAATTTTCTGAAAAGGTTTATATCTCCAAAGTCACAAAATATTACGAATTTAAATTTTTACGATCGCTTATCGACAATACTTTGTTCGAACAGCATAAGCGACATTTTGAAAATTTTACAGGAAAAAGGAAAAAGGAAAAACGATTTACTGATTCATGTCGCTTGGAGCTTTTCGTAAGAAAACTAGCAGTTTGTCTAAATAGTCGCATAGAGCATAATCTGCTCTTTTCAATTATATGAAAAATAGAATTTTGAAAAATTGGCGCTTGTGCTGTTTGATCAAAGTATCATCGAATATGTGCTTAAACAGATGTAGTATTGTCATGTCTTAAGGTGTTAACCCCAAAATACATACATATTTCTAAAATCAGAATGGAAATAAATAAGAGATAAGAACTACAAAGAATTTGAATTTGATAATCACCATAAAATATATTTTTGTCTGACCATTCAGATTTTTGAGTTTATTTTATTTTTATTTTTGATAAGGCTCACATAGTAAGATCTAATCCCTCCAATTAAACACGATTGTCCTAATTACCGAACCCATCTCGTATTAAAAGATTCTTTAAAGGCTATTGTTTTTCAAATGAAATAAAAAATCGACGCATTATCAATTTAGAACTTTTTGTTTATATTTGTAATGATAATAGTTCAGGTCATTGAAATTATAATTAATTAAATAAAAAATCTTATTTAAAATGAGGACAATATTAAACAAAATATTTGCACAAACAAGAGTCAAATAAGGATCATCAAGCTACTGAAATAGCTCAATAATCGTCAATGCGCTATTATTCTAGACTATCTAGGTGAAAGGTGATGTAAATTGCCAATTACAATTAAAACAAGGTGGAAACAATTTTCTACACATACACACCTTTCGCTTTGCATTTTGCAATAAGTGATTGGATCTTAATTCATATTATTTTCTACAGATATATCGATACTTGCATGCTACAAAAGTATATAAAAGAATAACGTAAAGACGATATTTAGAGCGTTTCTATCCTAACTTAATTGTAGCCTAAATTCACTCCAATTTTACAAATAAATATATAATTTCTATCCTATTTCAAGTTACTTTTGACTTTGTGGTAACTGGAATAGTTTTGTATACCATAAATCGACTTACGCCCTTTTAATTCTTGAGCACAGATATAAAGACGTACAAGGTGTAATAGTAGTGTATAAAATAAATCAGAAAGTATATATGTAAATATACACAAACTATAGGTGATAGATTCAACGATACTAAAGTATTTTACGAAAAAATCTGTTCAAATACTGATACATAAATATCAATACATATGTAAATAAATATACATACTGATACATAAATACACTGCGCCAATTAAAAAAAGGAACAGAAATTTTCTTCGAAAAAATACCCAGATTTGAATGCTTGTATCTTGGTGAAATAACACCTTTCAAAAAAAAATTTTTGTTTCTAGTTGAAAAAAATTTTGTTTCCTTTTCGATATTGGAAACCGTTTTATTTTATTTTGATTTTTTATGACTTTTTTGAGTAAAACAAAAGGTGACTAAAAAAAATTTTTGCTGCTGTTTCAAACTGTAAACGAACTTGCAGGATATTTCGTTCAAAAACCCAAATCGGCCATTTTATAGAGAATTTAAAAACCTTGTAAAATTGATACTAGGAAAATTTCTGTGCTGGCTCTTTGTCGAGTTATTGAAGTTTTAGAGAAACCGTATCAAAAAGCGTATACACGTTAACTACGATAAAATTTTGAGCCACTTTAAATTTTACGTTATTTTATGGAAAACAGTAATTTAATTTATCGCATAGTTATTTCAAGAGGCAAGCGAGATGAATCGAAAAGAAGAATTACTCGTTCGCGCTACAAAAATTGTGGCTTTAGTTGAAGCTGGTGAAACTTATCGGGAAATTGGGCGAATCTGTGATATTAGTGTGTCTGTTGTGAACCGGAATTGGCATCGATAGTTAAAAACAGGCAGTGTGAGTTGGCGCGAAGGGTCTGGTCGACCAAGAAAAACTACAGTAAGAGAAGATCGAGCTATCGCACGTTATGCTAGAAAAAACAGGACAAGCAGTGCTCAGGAAATAAGAAATAATGTATACCTATACAAAACCAGACATCAAAACAGTTTAAAATCGGTTGAAAGCTTATCGATTAAGATCACGTCGACCTGTCACAGTTCCGCAACTGGACTCAGAGGTACTGGTGTAAAGTCCTTTTTTCTGATGAATCGCGGTTCAATTTGTATGCATCAGATGGCCGATGCAGAGTTTGGCGTTCACTAGGGGAACGATTACACTCTAATTGCGTGATGCCAGTCGTACCATTTCATGGAGGTTCGGTGATGGTTTGGGCGGGTATTTCTTGGAATTGCAAGACAGATTTGGTAGTAATACCACATCCAGCTTTAACTTCACCACGATATGTGGAAGAAATTTTAAGGCTTCATATGCTTTCCATGAAAAGGCAAATTGGGCGCGAATTTTTTTTATGCATGATAATGCCCGGCCACACCCTGCTCTAAACACACGCCAATTTCTGCAACAGCACCGCATTAATTTAATAAGCCATCCTCCGCGAGGATGGCTTATTAAGAGCCAGAGAACACGTCTAATTTGCAGGAACTTTGAGACGCTTTACAAGAAGAATGGCAACAAATCACCATGCAACAAATACGCAATGTTTTAAATATGCCACGGCGTATTTATGAAGTAATGCGGGCTAGAGGAGGTAACACGCGTTATTGAAAATTCCAGTTTGCTCGTAGATTTTAGTTTTATTACGTTTGAATAAAGTTTAAAAGGATTTTGTTTGCAATATACCTTATGAAATAAATCATATTTTTCACTGTAAAAACATATCTGTGGTCAAAAGGAAAAACAAACTAAACCAAATTTGATAATTTTTATAGGTAGAAAAAGTTGAATTTTAAATTCATTTTCCACTTATGCCAACAAAAAAGCTACTACGGCTTGCGCCCACCGCCCTTGGCCACAAGGCATTACTACTTAAGTCAAGTTAAGTGGAGTTAAAGGATGGCTATATAACGTTGAATATTGAAAATATTTTTTGTCTTATAACGTGTATACGCTTTTTGATACGTTTTCTCTAAAACTTCAATAACTCGACAAGGAGTGGCCGCACAGAACTTTTCCTAGTATCATTTTGCAAGGTTTCTAAATTCTCTATAAAATGGCCGATTTGGATTTTTGAATGAAATATCGAGCAAGTTCGTTTACAGTTTGAAACAGCAGTAATTTTTTTTTTTTAGACCATTTATTATACTCAAAAAAGTAATAAAAAAACAAAACAAAATAAAACGGTTTCCAGTATCGAAAAGAAAACCAAATTTCCTTCAACTAGAAACAAAAATTTTTTTTTGAAAGGTGTTATTTCATCAAGATACAAGCGTTCAAATCTGGGTATTTTTTGGAAGAAAATTTCTGTTCCGTTTTTAATCAATAAATATGTAAATAAATATACATACTGTACTACATTAGTGTTGGTTTTGATACTGATACATAAATATCAATACATATGTAAATTGTATACGACCGCCAGATCCGAAAATGTTAAATTTTGATTCATCATCGAACACAACCGAGTTTCAAAATTCTTCTGGTTTATTCGCATATCGCGAAACATAATCTAATCACATTTTCGGATCGGTTGGTCGTTGAACTGTATGGCGTTTAAAAGGTACTGAACTAAACAGTAGAATACTATCCCTACCGTAAAGCGCGGCAAAGGAAACGTCATGCTATGGCGTAAAGTAGGTGCAAGTGGAGTTGGAGATCTGGTGTTCAAAATCAGTGCAATACAAATTGGAATATCCGGAAATTGCATGCTTAGTAAAAAACTTCTTGATCTACAATTGTTAAATCCATTTTACCACATACCCCACAATCGCCACATCTCAACCACATCGAAAATATGTGGGATAATTTTGAAAACGGGTGCGACAAGATGAGATTCATAACAAAGAAGACTTTAGCCGCGTTTTTTTATTCGCTCCGGATAGCTGCTATCGAGAGCCGTCATTTTTCTACGCCTAAATTTAAATTTGACGCGCTATTTATTGGTAAACTAAATTTATTTAACATCAAACTATCATTTTTAATTCAATTGTTTAACAAAAACTTCATATAAAAAATATTTGGCTCTACCTATTTATACGGAGCGCTATCGGGAGCCAAATTTTATATGGCGGCTCTCGATAGCACCTATCCGGAGCGAATAAAAAAACGCTACATTTGTATTTTGGCTTTTAAGTAGAAATTATTCAAAGAACGGAAGAACAAAAGTTCCGCAGAGGAAACCAGAAAACTACTACATTCCAAACAGAGTCGCTTGAAATAGGTAAATGATTATAAAGGGTGGAGCACAAATTATTAATTACAGATAACATTAACAAAACTATGAACTGTGTTTTTTTTTTTTTTGTGAATTGTGTTGTTGTTTTGTGAAATTTTTTGTATATAAATAAAGATATTTTTTTACTTTTTTTTTATTTTCTCAAATAAGATATAATTAGTTAATAAATGTGAAAAAATCAAATGTTTAAGATTTTATATAAAGAAAATACATGAATTTGAAAGAAAAAAATAAGGTGTATGTTTTTTGTTTTTTAGTGTAGCTCATGGTGAAGCGAAGTCAATCGAAAAATTATTAAAATAAGACGAATTTTTTTGCCAGAATCAATACATTGCTGCAAAATCAACCAAATAAAATAATGCCTAATTGCCCATACATTGCTGCAAAATCAACCAAATAATTGGAGAACCAAAGCTGAATGACACAAAATTTAAATAACAGGAGAAATAGGTTGGATGTAAAGACTGGTTCCTAATCTTTATTTGTTTTAAAAAAATCGTGTAACGTATTTTGTGTTGCATAACCCAATAATCTATCAGCTTTTTATTAATTGTTCGTCAATATTTCTTTGCTGTATTTAATTACTGTAACTTTTTTATGGAGTTTATAAAAACACATAATATACTTTCGCCTCTACTCAATTTCAACTAGTTTGGTTGTTTAAAATGACTTGACGAAAACCTAACTCGAACCTCGTTTCCATGAGCACTAATTCCAACTGATGGCGCATACTCGAAAATTCATTTCAGTAACTTTTATGGTAATTTCGCAACAAGCGAACTTGACGGAGATAAACTTTTCTCAATATTTTGGTAATTTTTTTCCCCTCCATACCAACTTATGTATGGAGGGGAAAAAAATTACCAAAATATTGAGAAAAGTTTATCTCCGTCAAGTTCGCTTGTTGCGAAATTACCATAAAAGTTACTGAAATGAATTTTCGAGTATGCGCCATGAAGGTAGTTTGAACCTTACTTGGAAACAAGGTAATAGTTTCAAAAATGTTTGTTTCTTGATTTTCCTCAGTATGGTTTGATTTTTTGTGAAGTGCAGACGAGTACAATTTGTTGTGGAGAGATGTACACCAAAAGAGCGAATAGAAATGCTTAATCTGTTTATGAAAAACAGGCTTTGAATTTGGAGTCAATCGGTCGAATTTTTGGTTTTCTCTTCTTCTAATGGCGCATACTCGAAAATTCATTTCAGTAACTTTTATGGTAATTTCGCAACAAGCGAACTTGACGGAGATAAACTTTTCTCAATATTTTGGTAATTTTTTTCCCCTCCATACCAACTTATGTATGGAGGGGAAAAAAATTACCAAAATATTGAGAAAAGTTTATCTCCGTCAAGTTCGCTTGTTGCGAAATTACCATAAAAGTTACTGAAATGAATTTTCGAGTATGCGCCATAAATGAAACGTAATTCTTCAAAATTTAAATTTGTATATAAGTACGAGCTATACAATGCGGAAATTTCCCAACCGGAGAAACCTTTGGTATGTTTGTGAACCATTTCAAACCACAGAATCCTTACCCAAGCATTGGAGAATAATTTATTTATCATTGAGAAATGAGACAATGAAAGATTCTAGCGAAGAAGCAAACGAATGCCGATGCTGAGTAAAATTAAGTTGCTGGGCCTAACTTTGTTATATATTTATAGACACCTTTTATGTTAATTATATTATCTTTACTATTTGCTAAGCATTGTTTTATGAATGAGCTCTTGCTCAAAAAATGATGCGTTAGTTAAATGATTTTAAATTTTTGCCAATAAATAAATCTTCGGCCGTTTGCACGCAAAGAGCATTTCGATCGAAATATTGATTTGAAACCCCTAACGTATTTTTGTGGTGTCATCTGAAAATGAAGAGATACATCAACAGTCTACAGTCTCTTACCGAACTGAAACCCAATATTCAACCAGAAATCTCCAACATTTCGACCAACACACTGCGCCACGTAATGGAAAGTGTTCTAAAACTAACGGAAGCTTGTATCAATGCTAGAGGTGGCCATTTTCCGGACATAATTTGTCATACTCAGGCAAAACCAATTAAAATGGCGCTCTTAAGCGCTTTGCCCTTAGGAAAACGAAAAACATAAACAAAAAATTTGTCAATTTTTAGCATGTTTTCGTTTTGCCTTCCCCATTACCAAACCGAAAAACTATTTTCGTTTAAAACTCAAGTGTCAAAACTCGTGTGTTTGAAGAATGGTGCAAATATTTTTTTTTTACTTTAAATCACCATAGCTCTCAAACGGATGCAGATACAAGATAACCACTTAAACCTTAATAATAGCCTATACGATTACCATTTGGTTGGTCTAAGTTGGTTGCTCTCCGATAAATTTTTTGGAAGTTACAGTTTAATATTTGGGTGTACTTTTTTTCTGAACCAAATTTTTTAAACACCCTGTATCTCAAAGGATATCAAAAATGGATCCCCCCTCCACATACGATTTGTTTCTCAGAATGAACCAAGGAATCACCCCATGACGGATCAGCATCCCAAACCCGGACACCTGTATATTGGAGTTATAGTAAAAAAAGTAAAATCCGTTTTCGTTTTCCAAAGGGAAAAGATAGCAGTCGTAATATTGACGAATTTTCTGTTAGCTACGGGGTTATCCAACAAACAAATCGGTCATTTAATTCAATCGGTCATTTTAGTTTAGCTGTCACCTATTTTCCACAATTTTATTCACAAGTGATTGGTAAATCAAATTGTGGAAAATTCATGAAAAGTGGGTGACATGTAGGTAATTACAAATAAAAATTTATAATATTTGAGTTGTGTCGGTTTTTTTGAACATTCGATATGATATCATCACATATTCCTTTTTTGTCCACTAGATCAGACCGTACCATTCGCCAGTTCACACAGCAAATCAAATGAGATGAGGCACGTTTGATTATTTCTACAACAACAACAAAAAATATAAAATCAAAAAATAATGAACTAAAGGTTTTACAGTTCAAATTCAGTCTTTAGCAAATGATATTCAATTTTTGAATAACTTAAATTAAATGTATAATAAATTCAAATATTTTAAAAAAATATAAATTTTTAATTTTTCAAGTTTATAGATTTTTACAATTCAAAATCAATTTTTTGCAAATCAAATTCTATTCTCGTTATTACACTCGTAATTAGATAATTTGTGAATTTTGAATGCAGCGATTGCTTAATATAGAACTGGTATTTGTTTTTTAATAACCAATAAAATATTGTATTTTATCATTGTGATTTGTGATTGGTAAATGATACGATTGTATTATCTCATCATCGTTTAGATAAGTGTTATCGCTTTATCAGTAAATCATTTTATACATTAGGGTACATATTTAGCTTTCCGGTTAAAACGTTCTTATAAAAAAGAAATAAAAATTAGCTTGCATTCAATTTAATTTATGAAACAAAAGTAATTTCATAACAGAAGAAAGAGAGGAAATATTAATTAAATGGAGATTGGCTATGTTATGTAAACCGTGGCCGTATAAAAATGGAAAAACCATCGAAAAATGAAGGTTTTACTAATAAATCTATTCCAGCTCTATTAATTCGAAATCCACAAATTATCTAATTACGAGGATAACAACGAGAATTGAGTTTGATTTGGAAACACCACTGTAATTTTGAATTGTAAAAATCTACAAACTTGAAATATTAAAAAATTAATTTCTTTTAAAATATTTGAATTTAGAAGAAAGTTGATTGAAGTTAAATAACTAAATTGAATATCATTTGCAAAAAAGTGAATTTGAACTGCAAAACCTATAATTTATACATAAAGTTGCACTATGTTGCAAATGTTTATACATAAAGTTGCACTATGTTGCACGGAATGGATAAATGTAATTCCATTTTTCCCCGTGTTTCTTTTCTTTGGAAATAGAACGAAAAGATAGAATGGATCAACTATTACAGAGCTTTCACAGTCAAAAAATTTTTTACTTTTCACTTACAGGTTTGTATGAATTTCCAACATAACGAGCAAAAATTTTTGTTCGTTACGTTGGAAATTCATACAAACCTGTAAGTCAAAAGTAAAAAGTTTTTTCATTGCGAATGCTCTGTTAGTTTTCCCCAAATGCTTTTAAACTATAGTATAAATAAAAGAATATGACACGTGTCCACTAATTTTTTGAGAGATCTACTTTGCCAAACAATATTTTTCGCAATCTATTTTTTCATTTCTAAAGTATTACTACTATAAAGGTGCAATCAAGTATAAATAAAAAAACAAACCCCAAATATAGAATCATATGCAATGGAATTTAATTGACAATCCACCAAAAACCGACCAGTCGACCTTTTGGACACCGCTGGAATATGATAAATGAATTTGTTAGGACAAAATCACATTATCATTTTAATATGTCAAAGATGTTTATCAAATACCTTTGTCAAAGAAAAATGATAGTGTGAATAGTTTAGATTGAGTGTAAATTTTGATATAGTTTAGAGTGTAAATTTTGATATAGAAAAGTGAGTGTGATTCCAGCCATAGACAAGACAATTAAGATTTAATAAAATCGAAAGTAACGAAACTCAAAATTTTATATAGAACACATTTCCTGGTACATTTTAAATCTAATACATAATCTTTATTAACCACTTGTAAATTATCAGATATGTAAATGAATTTAATCAAAAAAAAAAATAATAATAAAATCATTGGACTCAATTTTTTGCAAATCAAATTTAATTTCCTTTGAAAGAATTTCTGATCATTCATTAATTTTTTTTATATAAAATGAGTAAAGAATTTCTAATTGGTAAACGAACTTAACAATTGAAATACACGTACATACATTGAGGCGATAATTTTATTTAATTTATTCAGAAATAACAAACCAGTCATTTAATATTTGTTTTTATAAATCAATTTATGACAAACAATTTAGTATCTTTATAATCTACTAAAAAGACTTTTCAATGTACAAAAACTTTTACCTAACTTGATTTATTAAAAACAATTAAAATACTAAACCGTTTATTAAAATAGTTATTAATGCATATTAAAAAATTAGTCTTAATAGTTAAATTCCGCAGAGTCATTATGATAAAGCGTGTCTACTGTCTATAAGATACGTCATATACCTGAGGTCATCTTTTAAAAATAAGCTATACTTTATTTAATCAAGAGTAATATTCGGAAAATTTCGCAATAACAATGGTTTTAAATAAATTAATTTGGTTCGCTCAAATAAACGTGTTTCAATGCACAACATATTCTCAAGTATAAGGTGTTATGTAGACACATAATTAAAATGACTTTCACTTACCATCTTTAATTATAATGTTATCGTTAAAATCATTAAGTTCGAATATTTCGAATTCAGCAATTTTACTATTTAAAAAGATAGCATCGTCAATAAGAAAATTATCTGTAAAAATGGAAATATGGTTAGTATTGAAAGTTCAAGTTTCCACGTTGCAAATGCTATGGTTTCAAACTTACTTTCAGCAAAGTTATCTTCGAATAATTGTAATTCTTCAAAACTAGTTGAAGCTATTTGGGAAGGTGACAGAGGTTCTGTCTTCCCTTCCCAGTGCAGATCCTTGGGCAGATGTAGAGACTCCATCATGTGTTGCAATGCTAGAATCAATTAGTAATCTTTCCAAATGGTGTATACTCGACGTGGAGTTTTCTATTAAATTGGAGTCTTGATGTTGGGATGGTGTAAAGTTTATAGCCGTAAAAGGCGCCATTTTGGCACTATAATTTAAAAAAAAAAAAATTTATTAGTTCCATTCATAATTTCCTGCACGTCATATTTCTTTAAACAAGAATAATTCTACTTCCGCAACAAGGTCACCTAAAATAAGTCTAAGGGTTATATGTCATTTACATGTAACAGATTTCCAAAAATTCAACCCACTATTTTGTACCACCTTTAAAGAATTCAATGAAATTCTCTAGTAGGGGCTCGGCCACTTGTAAAGATGGGTCATTAATATAATGATATTCGACACATAAACAAAAAGGAAATCAAAACAAACAAAAATCAAAAACTCTACATGATAAGTTCCCACTAAAATTCTACACGTGAATTAAACTTTCGCAAAAACCCTCAAAATTACGTCATGCAAATTTTCATAAAAATTTAGAAAAATTTCGCTTACATTCAATTAAAATTGTTTTTAAATAAGTTTTACTATAATTGCTATGTAGTGTGAATTCGACATATTTAAATATAATCAATACAACAAAAACGGAGTTGGCACGAATCAAGATGGCGGGGCTTGACCTTTTCTTTAAAACATGTAATCTGGTACTTACAAAATCATTTTTAATTAGTTTGTGTCGGCACAAATTAATGTGCAGCTTTGATAAACACTAGTAACCCATTTTTACCACTTAAACATTTGTAAAAATCTGGATAACAATTTGACACTACACTTTGTATTGAGCTTTATGATAAAAGTGATTGAATGTGGAGACCTTGTAGAATTTAAATAGAAAATTTATTTTCGAAAATCAAATTGAGCAACAAAATAATTTTCGATCTCGATTTTTTCGATTTTTCATGTACGGTTCAGTGGACTAAAATTGCCCAAAGCAGTGCTGCCAACTAAAAATACTTAACTTCCTTTCTCAAAATATACGACCTTTTTCTTTTGGCAACGTGCTATAGATAGGTGGAAAGTATGTGTTGTTCCGTGAAAAAAAAAGAATTTTTAATTGTAAATAGTGGATTTTAATTAATTTAATTGTGCATTTTGTGTTTTAGGATGGTTGCTACCGTAAAAAAATCTGAGGAGAAAAAACTCCCAGCTGTACCCGAAACAAAATTAAAGGTTCAAAAAACCAGATCGGAATTAAAAGATCGTGTTTTAAAATTGAAGAAAAGACGTCGGGCGATTATTTTGTTGAGACGCAAGGAGAATTTCGTCCGAGCTGAAAAATATCAACGAGAATATAAAAAATTGGAAAAGCATGAAATTGATATGGTGCGGAAATCCAAGGCTGAGGGAAGCTATTATATTCCAGCTGAACCAAAATTAGCTTTCGTTATGCGTATTCGTGGGTGAGTGACATAACCTAATTTTTTTTTTGTTTTGTGTTTTATTTGTAAAATCTGTTTTTAGTATCAACAAAGTTGCCCCAAAGGTACGTAAAGTTCTACAATTGTTCCGTTTACGCCAAATCAACAATGGTGTTTTTGTAAAGTTAAACAAAGCCACGGTCAACATGCTCCGTATTTGTGAACCTTATATTACATGGGGATATCCAAATGTTAAAGCAGTTCGCAATTTATTATACAAACGTGGATTTGTTAAACATAAGGGGCAGCGTATTCCAATAACTGATAACTTCCAAATCGAACGGAAAATGAAACGCGCACATAAACTCCAATGCATCGAAGATTTAGTGCACGAAATTGTTACAGTTGGACCACGATTCAAATATGCAACAAACTTTTTGTGGCCCTTCAAACTAAATACACCAACTGGTGGATGGCGTAAGAAGAATAATCACTACGTTCAAGGTGGTGATTTTGGTAATCGTGAAGATAAGATTAATAAGCTACTTAAGAAAATGATTTAAGAGTTTATAATTTTAAACAACAAAGATGATTAAATAAAACAATTAAAATTATGAGTTGTGTATTTTAATTTGACAAATTCTTGTGACAATTGGGTTGTTTATTTAGATTCCAAATCTTGTTTTTTGGCAATTTATTCAGAAATTCCAATGAGATTGAAATGTTCGTACTTGATCTTAGTTATAGGGTACATAGAAATTTGTTTTTTTTAGAAACTAGTTACTGCAAAAAGTAAATTTTTCATAAAACGCATTTGAAAAAAACGCAGTAGGTTTTAGTAGCAATTACTCATTTAGATTTTCTGTAAAAGTGGAGGAAATTATTGAAAAACAAATAATTATTATGTTAATATTTTTGCGGGAATCTGTGATAACTTTTATTATGACAACAAAGTAATTATGTTAAAAATCATCATAAACTTCCAAAAAATTATTAACAATAATTAAAAAAATTGAATTCAATAAATGTATAACTGGTTATTTTGACCGGTCGGTAGTTCTAGTGTTAAGGCTGTTTTCCAAACGATACTTATTTAAGTACTTTCCATACCAGGCGCCGAGGCTTTGAGCTTCGTGAATGAAAATTTTTTAATTCGTTTTTTAATTATGTAAATTAGTTTTATTCGATTGATACCGTATAATTTTATAGTAATAAATTCAATTTGTTGAAAAATAATTTATTTTTAAGTGATAATTTAAAAAAAAACAAAATATATTACAATGAAGTTATCTACAAAGCCAAGGCAGGAAACCTTATATCATTAACGATGCAAACTTTTCAAATGGCTATCCTATTGTTGTTTGAGACATGTGATGTGATCACGTAAGGATATACAAGAAACGCTACAGTCAAATAATGAAACGTTACAAAAGCATATTCAAAGTTCAATTGAATCAAAATTGTTGCTGTGGGACAGAGGTTGGTTTTTTTGTTTTACTAGGTCTTGTACCTTGAATACAATATAATATTGTAACGCTTTTTGTCTCTACAGAAATTAGAAGATTCAACCGGAATTACTGACTATTCAAATAAAAGGACTAAGTTTAAAATTTCTGCAGCTCTCCAACGTGAAACACCTCAGTGGCCCTATTCTGGCTATTCCCTGGGAATTGGGAAAAATATTGCTATATTTTCAAACTTCAATAATTCCCAATTTTTTATTCCCCAATTCCCAAAAGTGTATTCTGGCGTAATTGGGAATCATCCAATGGGAAAAACCACTATTTCAAATTTTGCAGCCGCCATTATTTAAAAATTTTATTTTCTACATATAAAATAAAAACTTTACCGATACTACGTTGTAAATAAAATTTTGAAAATACATAAAACAAACAGTTTCTTCTAATTCCCAAAAAAAAAAAATTGGGAAAAATAAACGTCAAAACTTACATAAAATGGAATTATTTTTTCCCTACAATAAAAATTCCCAATCGCCAGAATACACTTTTGGAAAAAATAATTCCAAACTGCTTGAATACTGTCAAAATAGTTCAATTCCCAATTCCCAGGGAATAGCCAGAATAGGGCCACAGGAAGTTGAACATGCGATGCACGCACTCACGCAGTAAATGAAGAAAAATATATTTACTCAGGTGGAGTTAAAATTTATATACACCTGTCCCTCGATTAACACGGTACTTGATTAAAACGGATTTAATTTAACACGATCAACGAATTAAGACAAAATCTTCATTAACACGCACAGAAGTTTCGCCGCGTTAATCAAATACCGTGTTAATCGAGGGACAGGTGTATTAGTCGCGATTAACACGGTTTTGAGTTACACGGTAATTTGGCGGAACGTAATTACCGTGTTAATCGAGGGACAGGTGTATTGTAATAAATGTAATATTGTAATTTATACATGTAATAAAAATAAAAAGTATTCTTCAAAAAATTTAAAAAAAATATATATTTTTAATTAAAATAAAGCTAGATTTAAATTCAAAAGTGAAATTTTGCCGCCAAAATTTATATTATAAGCCCCGCCCACAAATTTGTCGTACCATAACCTAACTTTTTTTGTCATAATTTTCCGAGTTTTTGCGACAACTGATAAAGTCGGACTTTATTCCTGACAAAAGTCGGTGATGAAATCCGCAAGATTTCAGGAAAATGCAAAATTTTTCGGAAATAAAAATACTTGGGGCCAAATCGATAGACGCAACTACAACTTTTAGGCCCTTTCCGAAAGTTATACTTATTTATTTAGACCTACTTATTTAAATAAGTATGTTGGCGAGGTAACTTAATATAAGTATGTTCTTACAAAAAAAAAATCTTAAACGAAAACCAAAATTTTGTTAATTTCATTGCATACATATTGTGATATTAGGTAGTAATTAAGTTTTATAAAAAATTTAATTAAAAAAATTATTTTATAGTTACAAAATAGTCAAAATAAAAAATAAGTATATGAAATCAATTCGGATGATTTTACATACTAATTTAAGATGGCGGCAAATAAGTATGTCTAAATAAATAAGTATAACTTTCGGAAAGGGCATTAGTTGTAGTTACAGTTTTTTCGGAATTGAATTCCGAAACTGGTATTTTTAAACGACATTAAAACAGCGAATTTAGTTGGGATTTTAATGGAATTTTTAAACGTAAATAAAACTATAGTTTTTCGAACATGACCTGCCAATATGAAAAAAATAATTTTCCTTTGTCCCATAGAACGTACAAGCAAATTTATTTTGTGATTGGAACAAAACAGTAGTTTTTTCAGATGTGAGATTAGCTGTCAAGAGAAATTTTGTTTATAATCCTAGTGTTCAATCGGGCAAAAATGATAAAAAATATCATGATATTTTTTATCACGTTTGGCATTAAACGCACTCATTTATCACACAAAAAAACCAACTTTTTTCTTGGTTTTTTGGGTTCCTGCTGTCAATTTTGAATTTATTTTCTTTATGATATTTTCGGTAATTAAATTAAATTAAATTTGCTTTTTTAAGATATTTATATGGTATTTACACCGTCACCTATTTATTTAAACATAAATAATCATTTATGTTTCGTAGTTTTGTCTGAGAACACAAACACAACGAAACTCAAACTAAAATTATTTGTGTCTCCAATATTTGGATAAAAACCAAATAGTTTCAATATCAAAATAATTTATAGAAAAAAATAATTAAAAAATATATACATTTAATTAAAAATCTGGCGACAGAACGAGTTTGTTAAATTTTACAAAGCGATTTAAAATTAAATGTAACATTTAAAATCAATTTATCATATTTTATCAATTTTGGTTGTTCAATCGGGTTTGACGTACAGTATTACGGAATGAAGTTAGGGTGGGATAAAATATCATGATATTTTTTATCATTTTTGCCCGATTAAACACGACCATTATTAATAAGGAATATTTAAAATGAAAACTATGAACTTTTGTGGCTACGTAGTCGTAAAAAATATAAATAATTTTGTAATTTTTATTCATGAATTGCAAATTACAAATCTGGAGTCTCGTTTGTTGTTGTTATTATTATCACAATTGACATTTTTAATTTTACTGGAAGAGAGGTGGGGGTAAATTTATCAAAATATCTCAATTTCTCAAAATTGATTTACGTAAAAAAAACATCAATAATATTTTCCCACAGGTACGCACAAAATTGCTGTAAATAATTATTTATTGATTTACAGCAATTTTTTTGTACCATAGAATTCCACATAATAAACAGCAACACAAACAATTTATGTTCCGAAAAAAATTCGGTATTATACGTCAGTTGTAAGAACTGTTTTAGTCACCGATATCCATGAGTACGTTTATGCTTAAGGTTCAACCTGGTTTGAACCTAGGTTATCTTTTACTATAAACGGAGTCGAGTCATCAGTAGTTAACTCGACTCGACCTAAAAAAATTCTAGGGTCGAGTCGAGTTAACTCTAAAATCATCCACTATAAACGGAGTCGAGTCGAAAAATAAAAACAACAAAAAATAATAATAAAAAGACACGATTTTGATTTCTTAATTCGTGTGCGCATCTCCGATTTTTGTGTTTCTGTAATTTTGTATACTGCAAACTTGTAAAATAAATTGCTTTAATCATAATTTTAATAATCATAATTTTTATTGAAAATAAAAATTATGATTTTTTTTGACGTTTCAGACTCGGTTTCAACCTAGTTTCGACTCGACTACGATTTGACTCTGCAGTATAAACGCTAAAAAAGATAACTACAAGATGATCCAAAGTTAACTAAAAGATGACTCGACTCTGAGCATAAACGTACGACTACAATCGTAACTAGAAATTAAAATCGACACTTTAATGTGGTTCAAAAATACCAAAAACAGACACTATAGTCGTATTTTTTATATAAAAAAGAAAAATTCTTTATTATTATTTATTTTTTTTATTATTTTAATATTTTTATCTTCCTTATAGTAAGGAAATTAAATGAAGGAATATTAAATTAAAAATTGAGAAAGGAAGGCGAAAGCATCCGAAATCGATTTTTTTAAAAAAATAAAACAGATTGTTACTATAAGGAAGATAAAAATATTAAAATAATAAAAAAAATAAATAATAATAAAGAATTTTTCTTTTTTATATAAAAAATTTTACAAAGTAACAAAAGCACACAAAATAGTGAAAAAATGGAAATCCATTCACACAACTATAGTCGTAGTTGCGAATTAATTTGCGTTTATCGATTTGGGCCTAATAATTTTCCAAGTTGTCAATTACCCGGTGTCTACACTATGCAATTCCACTGATATTTTCTATCATGAATTCATGATATAAATTTTATCAATGTATGTGTGTGTATATTATACGCATTTTGACACTATGAGCAAATTATCAGGAGACTATTTCACGAAATTATATTAGTAAAATATTAGGAAATGTCATAAAAAAGTTGTTTTGTTTTGCCATTTGAAATTGTTCTCAAGCTGACAAAATGTCTGTTTATTGTTGTTGTAACCGAGTCATTCGTTTTACTTCGTTAATAAAAATTCAAAACAATATACGCAATCAAAAAAAATTGCTCGTGATCTCCAATATAAAAAACAAAAAGCAGCATTTTTTTTTGAATCGGTTGGTTTTTTGAGTTATGTGAGAATCAGTTTTCGGCACGGATTGGTTTTAGCTGTCTCACTTGACAGGCGACGGTGGCAAATTTTGGAAAAGGAAGATTTAATTTGTTTTAAATTAAAATAGGAATGAAATAAAATTTACTAATGTTTATTAAATTGTGTATTATGTTTGCAAATTTTGGAAAAGGAAGATTTAATGTTTTTTTAATTAAATAAACAGCGATTTTTAGTTATTAATATTTCCACACCAAGAAATAAATGGCGCCACTTTGAGACAGCTAAAACCAATGCTAGCCCAGTTTTCCGTACTGTCAGATTTAACTGAAAATCACATACTAAAGATACATGTTAAACCGAAAGTGATCTGACTGAAAACGTCCGAGATAAATTCAACATGTAAACGGTGACTTGACTGAAAGTTAACTGAAAGTAGTCTGAGTTCGGTCAACTTAAATTTGGTTGGTTGAGTGCACACTTTGTGTGTTGAGTTAAACATGTTAACTTAGTTTAGTTGAATTGACCCATTTTTTCATACTGTTATAAAGGGAAAAGGTGTTTATACATTTTCGAAGTGGTTTTCAAATTATTTTTTAATAATTTAAAAGTAATTTTAGAATAAAGTAACATTTGAACTGTCAGCTCAGATCAAATAAAAAAGTCCCATGTAGCCACCAACTCAAATTTTCAGTCAGATCACTTTCAGATAAAACTCAGTCAGATCACTTTCGGTTTAACATGTATCTTTAGTAACAGTTTTTCATTAGAATAAAAGTTTTTCAGTTTTTCTGCAAAAAAAAAGTTTTTTTTTTCAAAAATTTTAAGCTTTTTAACATAAACATTTAACATACGTCGCTTAATAAGCACCTCGCAGCAAACCAAATTGTAAAAAATGACTCATTTAACGAGCGACTTTTCGCAGAAACGAGTCACGAGCAGACGGAGGAGATTCGAATTGTGTGCTTAATAATATGTATTATACAGGTAACCCTCGTATAACACAGTACTTTTACTACACGGTTTCGCTATAACACGGTCGACAAAATGCGCAATAAATTTTACATTACACGGTCTTGTATAACACGGTTTTACTATTACACGGGAAAATTTCCTCTTTTAACACGCTACCGTATGAATTTCAGTCCTGCGCAATGAATTCTCTCATTTTTGCTTTCTTTTTTCTTATTTTTTGTAAATATGAAGCACATATTTTTGTGTAAATCCCCATTCATTCGCAGTTTATACTTGAAATAGGATAAACTATAAATTATATGTAGTTTTGTTTAAATATTCTGTGCATAAATAAAATATTTATTATCCATAATTATTTGAGGGGCTATTTATATTGAAAGTGCCTTAACATAAGTTCAAATTTGTCTTAATCCGGTAAGTTTAGCACCTATAATATTATTATAAATATCAAATCAGTTTGAACAATTTGCTTGATATCCTTATTCAGCAATGGCCAGTCACGAAGCTAAAAAAACAGCTCTTAAAGAAAATTTATTTCTTTGGATGAAAAAATTAAAATTTTGGATCGTTTTAAAAATAGATAAGGCTCTACGGCTATATTTAAGACGTTAATCCTAAATGAAGCAACTGTTTGAACTATAATAAAAAACGAAAACAAAATAAAAACGAGTGTTTCATCTGCTTCTTCGATAAGCGCGAAACGCGTTGCTCGAACGCGCGATGTTCTAATGGAAAAAATGGAAAAGGCACTGGGCCTAGATTCTGATCAAGTGACAAATGACAATTTTTTGTGACTTTGTACTAAAATTTTAACTGCTATAAAATGACAATATAGTTGTGAGTTCTAAAATGCGATTCTGATGAAGTGACTTTTTCAAAATGTCACAAGAAAAAAATTGACAAATTAAACAAAATTGTCATTGATTTGGTTTTCCGTGACAATAGTCAGCTGCATTTTTAAATAAAATATGTAAATTTTGTTAATTTTTAATAATTTTTAATAATTCTTGTTATAAATTTTAATTGTTTATATTTTAATTAAAACAAAACAATATTTTATCTATTTTTGTATATGTACTCGTATATAATGAGTATGTAGCGTGTAATATCATTAAAATTAACCTTAAAATATAACTGCGGTAAACTAGAAATGTAACTGCTGTAAACTGCTGTTAATGTCATAACTCATTTCATCAGAATCGCAAATTTTCCGTGACAATATTTTGTACTAATAGCAAAATGTCACGAAAAATTGTCATTTCATCAGAATCTACCCCCTGATCATATGGGTTGAAGATTGTACCAACAAGCATATGCCGCTGGACGGAAATTTAATTAAACACAAAGCGCTTAAAATTTTTAAACATTTGAAAGATTCTGGTGAATCGTCAAACCAAGAGCCTTCGTCGAGTTTTGAGTTTAGTGCTAGCAAGGGCTGGTTTGAAAATTTTAAGAAACGCTTTGTGTTGCATAACATAAAGTTACAGGGTGAATCTGCATCCGCCGATTTAGACGCCGCGCAAAAATTTCCAGAAGAGCTGTTGAAGATCATTCAACAAAAAAGATATACGGCTGATCAGGTGTTTAATGCTGACGAAACAGGATTATTGTGGAAAAAATGCCAAAATGTACATTTATCTCTAAAAATGCCAAGTCTGCTCCTGGATTTAATGTCGCGAAAGATAGATTAACCGTACTTCTGTGCAGTAATGCATCGGGAGATTTCATTACCAAACCAATGGTTATTTATCGGGCATTGAATCCTCGAGCCATGAAAAACAAAGACAAATCCAGTTTACCCGTTTTTTGGCGTGCCAATAAAAAAGCCTGGGTTACAGCTGCGTTGTTTACTGATTGGTTCCAAAACTGTTTCGTGTCCCAAGTAGAG
The DNA here is from genome assembly GCA_958295665.1 of Tipula vernalis. Classification (NCBI taxonomy): domain Eukaryota; kingdom Metazoa; phylum Arthropoda; class Insecta; order Diptera; family Tipulidae; genus Tipula; species Tipula vernalis. The sequence continues at coordinate 214,052,950 of OY282558.1, read as the reverse complement.
AGTTATATGAAACGAAAAAATCTTACCTTCAAGATTTTGCTAATTTTGGGTAAAGCACCATGACATCCAAAAGAGTTGAGCCATCCAAACGTGGAAATAATTTATTTACCACCCAATACGACATCAATTATACAACCACAAGATCAGGGTGTTATTGCAACATTTAAATCTTATTACATTCGTCGTACTTTTCAACACATTATGGATCATATGGAATCTGATACGAATATGTCGGTGTCAAAGGCTTGGAAAGAATTTTCCATTATGAAATGTGTGGAAATCATTGCGTTATCAATAAAAGAGTTGAAGTCTTCCACACTTAAGTACTTTTCATACCAGGCGCCTCGGCTTTGAGCTTCGTAAATAAAAATATTTTATTTCGTTTTTTAACTATGTAAATTAGTTTTATTCGATTGATAACGTTTAATTTTATAGTAATAAATTCTATTTGTTGCAAAATAATTTATTTTTAAGTGATAATTTAAAAAAAAAAAAATATATTACAATGAAGTTATCTACAAAGCCAAGGCAATGCGTTCCACACTCGACTGCGACATTTTAAAGTACATAGTACAAAGCCAAGTGCTTTCTCAACATAACCTACAAATCACATTTTTTGCACAAATATTTCATGCTTACCAAACAATCTAGCTCATATGTACGTTACAAATTTAGTATATCTCAGTTCTTGCTATAATTCACGTGTAAAATAGACCTAAATAAAATATTTGATAGCAACCGAATGTTCAAAGCCAACGCCACCGGTATGAAAGGGTCTCAGCTTCGCATTTGTGGTAACTAAATATTTCGAGGCGAGGCGCCTGGTATGAAAAGTACTTTAATGCGTGCTGGAAGGCTTTATGGCCCGCTGTCGTACTCGAAACAAATGTCATACCACCCATTCAAAATGAAGTAGATCAGATTTTAGAAATGGCACATTCAATCGGCGGAGAAGGATTCGAGGATATATGGCATCCAATGATTTGGAGGAACTGCTTTTGGATGAAGAGATGAACGAAGAGGAACTATTAGAACTGACGACCACTCATAATGATAAAGAAAATGACTCAGAAGAAGATTTTAGTGAGCCAACTAAAAAATTTACTCTAAAAACCTTACAGAAAGGGTTGGAATTTGGGAGAAGTTTAGAGTCCTGTATAATTGATAATGACCCTTTAATGGAAAGAAGTGCGCAATTTAAAAGACAATTAGATGCGTGCCTTGCTCCGTATCAAGAAATTTTCAAAAAATTGCAAAATGAATGCCGCCAATCACTTATAACAGATTTTCTCGAGACATCCGAAAGAGAAGTCAATGAGAGGACAAGCAACTTCGTACGTTCGGAGAATAATGAATCGGAAACAATTCGTTTTGAGGAAGTTTCTAGTGACGATGATGTACACCCAGTCCATAGTCATAGACGAGATAAAATTTTATCAGACTCCGATGGATAAATTTGGATTAAAATGTTTATTTTTATTGGGATCACTTTTATGAAAGTAAGACTGACATTATAATTTAGTTTAATTTTTATTTAATTTTCGAAACGAAACTCTTGTAAAGTTATGAATTTTTGATAATATGAATTTTAATGATAAATAAAATCTTTAGGAAAAACGAAACTCTTATTTTTATTAACGTGTTATACATTATTTTCAAAATAAAAAATTTTTTGGAACATAACTTAATGTTTTGTATGAAGCTTTAGTCTCAGATAACACGGTTTTGGTTAGCACGGTGTTTTAATGGTACGTAATCACCGTGTTATACGAGGGTTACCTGTATTTGTATTTGGTTGTTTAAAAAACGTAACGAGGAAGATTCTACAGCTGCATTCTGAAAAAAAGTATGAAAAACCTGACGGGTATCGTACTGTTCCTTAACGTGGACGTTTCTTTGTTCTGGCAATTTTATCGATTCCAGTCGTTACTGCAAATGTTGAGAGAATATTCGCGCAAATAAATTTAAATATAAAACTACAAATAAACCTATAAAACTAACTATAAAACCAAAGAACATTTGAAAAAAACGAATAAAATTTCAAAAAAAGTTGAACCAACGATTCTAATTTGAAACAACATAATTCGGATATATATGAAGATAAATCAAAAGAATACATATTTAATAATTTTAATTTGTGATAATTTGTATAAATAAGCTTCCTTTCGTACGCATGAGATAACACTGAATTGTTTTTTTATTTTTCAAACGTTGTTCTCTGTTTTTATACAATTGGACACCAATACAATTTACCAATACTCAATCCTCAAATTGCGACCAAAATCGCTGTCCTGATGACATACTAGTTTATGGAACATGTGATACAATGGCCGAAGCAATAAAAGATCAAAATCTAAAATTGGAGAAGTTTCTAATACGTTTGCGTGAGAATAATTACAAACTTAACAAAAAGGAATTATATCTTTGTTGTTCAGAAGTAAAATTTTTCGGACATGTGTATTTAGGTAGTAGATACATGAAAAATCTGAGCACGGAAAGCTGAATTCTTCGAAAATCAACAATCAACAAGGCAGAATGGAAATGGACGAAAATCAACAATCGACAAGGCAGAATGGAAATGGACGAACGATGAAGAACACTGATAATATAGTTCAACCCCAGTTCGATACAACAATCAACAGGTCGTCCTAAACGAAACATTAAGCTGCCAAGGCAATATTAATGATTGATATTCAACCTTAGTTTATTATTTATTTCTATTATTTTCTTGAAATACAATATTTTGAAAAATAAACGTTCTTCACAAAATTTAGTATAAGGCCCTTTCCGAAAGTTATACTTATTTATTTAGACCTACTTATTTAAATAAGTATGTTGGCGAGGTAACTTAAAATAAGTATGTTCTTACAAAAACAAAATCTTAAACGAAAACCAAAATTCTGTTAATTTCATTGCATACATATTGTGATATTATGTACTAATTAAGTTTTATAAAAAATTTAATTAAAAAAATTATTTTATAGTTACAAAATAGTCAAAATAAAAAATAAGTATGTGAAATCAATTCGGATGATTTTACATACTTATTTAAGATGGCGGCAAATAAGTATGTCTAAATAAATAAGTATAATTTCGGAAAGGGCATAAGGCTGTTTTCCAAACGATAATAATTTACTTACTTATTTGTGGAACCTAACTCATTCAAGTACTTTTCATACCAGGCGCCTCGGCTTTGAGCTTCGTAAATAAAATTTTTTTATTTCGTTGTTTAAGTATGTAAATTAGTTTTATTCGATTGATACCGTTTAATTTTATAGTAATAAATTCAATTTGTTGAAAAATAAATTATTTTTAAGTGATAATTAAAAAAAAAACAAAATATATTACAATGAAGTTATCTACAAAGCCAAGGCAATGCATTCCACACTCGACTGCGAGATTTTAAGGTAGTACAAAGCGAAGTGCTTTCTCAACATAACCTACAAATCACATTTTTTGCACAAATATTTTATACTTATCAAAAAATCTAGCTCATATGTACGTTACAAATTTAGAATATCTCAGTTCTTGCTGTAATTCACGTGTAAAATAGACCTAAATAAAATATTTGATAGCAACCGAATGTTCAAAGCCAACGCCACCGGTATGAAAGGGTCTCAGCTTCGCATTTGTGGTAACTAAATATTTCGAGGCGAGGCGCCTGGTATGAAAAGTACTTCAACGTAATTTCTTATGGAATAAGTTAGGTTCCACAAATAAGTAAGTAAAAGTATCGTTTGGAAAACAGCCTTGTACTTTTCATACCAGGCGCCTCGGCTTTGAGCTTCGTAAATAAAATTTTTTTTTCCTTTTTTTAACTATGTAAATTAGTTTTATTCAATTGATACTGTTTAATTTTATAGTAATAAATTCAATTTGTTGAAAAATTATTTATTTTCAAGTGATAATTTAAAAAAAACAAAATATATTACAATGAAGTTATCTACAAAGCCAAGGCAATGCGTTCCACACTCGACTGCGAGATTTTAAAGTAGTACAAAGCGCAGTCTGTGCTTTCTCAACATAACCTACAAATCACATTTTTTGCACAAATATTTCATACTTACCAAAAAATCTAGCTCATATGTACGTTAAGAATTTAGAATATCTCAATTCTTACTATAGTTCACGTGTTAAATAGACGTAAATAAAATATTTGATAGCAACCGAATGTTCAAAGCCAACGCCACCGGTATGAAAGGGTCTCAGCTTCGCATTTGTGGTAACTAAATATTTCAAGGCGAGGCGCCTGGTTTGAAGAGTACTTTAAAGTCTCGTATAATACAACAAACAATTTTGATAAAATTAAATAAAAACCCTCCAGACCAGGTGTATCATAAACGTACGGTTTACGAAGACTTTGCTATACTAAGGTGTTCGTAAACGTTACACTAAAACAGTACGAATATAGTACGTAATGTGTACTTTTGTCACATGAGAAGTGAAACAAATTTGCGAAGACTTGTGTTTGTATTAGTATGTATAAAAGTGTTCATAATGTGTACGCTTAAACGTAATGTTTACGAACTGCTTAAGCGTAACATTGACGAACGGTTTAGTGCGAATTGTCCCATTTAATTAGAATAAAACAATTTTTTTAAATCAATCTTATCTTTTATTTGTATTTTTCTTCAAATAAGCCGCAACACAAGCCACAACGTGCCAAATTTGTTAATTAATCTTTTTCTGAAATGAAATAAAATGTTTCAATCATAGATGAAGTACTTCGAGTATTATTTAAATATCTTTCAAAATATTCATTATAATGATTTTTATATGATATTATGGATATAGTGCTGCTCTTGAATGCCACGAAAAACTAACAATAATTATCAGAAGTTTTTATATTTTCACAATACGACAACTTTAATTTAATTTGTACAAAAAAAAATTGAAACTAAAACAAAGCCGCAAGATATAATTGACAGCACTGTGTATAGAGAATGTAAATGTAGCAGTGTATTATAAAAAAAAGCGTTCGTAAACTGTTCGTACGCTGTACATTTTTGCTGTATACATTTTTGCGCCGGGAGGGAAATAATCTGCTGCACTGCTCTGTGTGAATGGATACAAGCAACCGATAGTGTGGATTGTTTGGGACATGTCGCGTTGCTCTTGGTTTGTTTCATGTGGTTTTCCTGTTGTAACAAAAAACAGATTCGGAGTCGAATCCGAGTTGAAAAATGACAGTTTTTTGACGTTTTAACTGGAACAGCCAAAAATCCGGATTCTGCGATTTTTTGTTTTTTATATGGTTGTGTGAATATACGTATTAATTGTCAAAGTCTATTTTAATAATTAGATTGTTAATACTGATGAATTTTGCCGTAAATTAATAAATAATTTATTGTAATCATGTTATTTGTTGTATTATTTGTTAATTATTTTACTGTTTTTTAAATATATTTTTCCGCAAATTTATTTTGATGTTTAAATGACATTTCGATGACATTTAAATGTAATTGTGTTAGTAATCGCTCGGAAAAATTTTACCGAGCGACGAATGACAGCTGCTGTCACTTGGGTTTCGCTCCGAATCTGTTTTTTGTAGCAACAGGAAAACGACATCAGCCTTAAGGGGTAACCAGCGAATCAGTAAGAATCCTTACAGAATTTAACGAAATTATTTCCTTACAGAATATTTGACATACCGGCCACCAAAACCGTAACAAATGACAAATACAGTATTAAAATTCTAATGTGAATAAAAAAATTTATTATTTTTAAGAAAAGTGTGCTTCGAAAATTTTGATGTATTCTGACAGATCCTTCAGTTTGCACGTTAATTTTCGCTCTATTAAGTGACAGCTGAACTGAACGAAAAGTTCTTAAAGATTCGCTGGTCAGTAACATGCACTTTCTGTATATCGCGTTCTTACTTAAAGTTGTTACTGATTCGCTGGTTCGCTCATAATGCGGCATAATTCATGTATGTACATAAATGGAATCCAAGTAAGCGCATAGTCCATGTCGATTGAAAATAGGCATTGTTCTTGTAGAATTCCTAAGACGCTATATATTTTATCAAGATAAAATTAATTATTTTATAATTTAATTTTGATTTGCGGCCGATTGTGAAATATAAAGTGCATAATTTCATTATATTTTGCAATTTAGTGTTGCCATAAATAAGTGTACTGCGTATACCAGCAAAATAAATCAATTTCTTCCCCTATCGCTCGCAAACGAAACTACAATACGCCAGCTTGACACAAGCAAATCGTACTTGTTCAATATCTCTTCCTTTTACATTTTGAACGCCATTATAGGCGTGTGTAATTTGTGTGAGAAACCGTAAAATTTCTTAAACATCAATCATGGTAAGTAAAATTCAACTTCTAATTAATTATCAGTGGATATTTAGCGATATGATGGGTATTTTATTTATATTGTGCGCGATTTATTAGAGTATCGATTTTTCGAGAACATTTTTTTTGTTTTATCCGAAAAATTGACCTCCACCATGTCAGCAAATAGAACACAGATCGGTTGAAATGAAGATATTTTCGCTTAATTACATAAATATGTAGGCGCTTTTAGTCTTTGGGGACTGTGGGGAAGGGTTTAAAAAATTAATATTGGGAATAGTCGAAACATATGTTTTTTTTTTTGTTTTTCTAATGGAATTCCCAAAATTGTATATTTACAGGTTAATTTTACCGTAGACGAGATCCGTGTCATGATGGACAAAAAGAAGAATATTCGTAATATGTCTGTCATTGCTCACGTAGATCACGGTAAATCAACTTTAACGGATTCCCTAGTGTCAAAGGCTGGTATCATTGCAGGAGCAAAGGCTGGCGAAACTCGCTTTACCGATACCCGTAAAGATGAGCAAGAAAGATGTATTACCATTAAATCAACGTAATAAAATCAATAACTTGGGATAACGTGAATTTTCTTTGTTAATAATCTTTTTTACATTATAGCGCTATATCTATGTACTTTGAACTCGAAGAGAAAGATTGTTTATTTATTACAAATCCTGATCAACGTGATAAAGAAGAGAAAGGTTTCTTGATCAATTTGATCGATTCACCCGGGCACGTAGATTTTTCATCCGAGGTAACAGCTGCCCTTCGTGTAACTGATGGTGCTCTTGTCGTCGTGGATTGCGTTTCAGGTAAAACTATTTATTAATATGGCGTGGTATAAATAATTTTTATTTTTTTTTTAATTAGGTGTTTGTGTACAGACTGAAACTGTATTACGTCAAGCTATTGCTGAACGTATCAAGCCAGTACTTTTCATGAACAAAATGGATCGTGCTTTACTTGAATTACAATTGGAACCCGAAGCACTTTATCAAACTTTCCAGAGAATTGTTGAAAACGTGAACGTTATTATTGCTACTTACAATGATGATGGTGGTCCAATGGGTGAAGTACGTGTTGATCCATCAAAGGGTTCAGTAGGTTTCGGCTCAGGTCTTCATGGATGGGCCTTTACGCTAAAACAATTCGCTGAAATGTACTCTGAAAAATTCAAAATTGATGTCGTCAAACTAATGAACCGTTTGTGGGGTGAAAACTTCTTCAATGGCAAAACCAAGAAATGGGCCAAAAATAAGGAACCAGATAATAAACGTTCATTCGTTACATATGTATTAGATCCAATTTACAAAATCTTCGATTGCGTTATGAATTTTAAGAAAGAAGAGACCGCATCTGTTTTAGAAAAATTGGGAATTACCTTGAAACACGAAGACAAGGAGAAAGATGGAAAACAATTATTAAAGGTTATAATGAGAACGTGGTTGCCAGCCGGTGAAGCTTTACTTCAGATGATAGCCATTCATTTACCATCACCAGTAGTTGCCCAAAAATATCGTATGGAAATGTTGTACGAAGGACCATTTGATGATGAAGCAGCTGTTGCTGTAAAGAATTGTGACCCAGAGGGTCCCCTTATGATGTACATTTCTAAAATGGTACCGACAACTGACAAGGGACGTTTCTACGCTTTCGGTCGTGTATTCTCTGGTCGCGTAGCCACTGGTATGAAAGCTCGTATCATGGGGCCAAATTATACCCCAGGCAAAAAAGAAGATTTGTATGAAAAGGCCATCCAACGTACAATCCTTATGATGGGACGTTACGTTGAAGCTATTGAAGATGTACCATGTGGTAATATTTGTGGTTTAGTTGGTGTAGATCAATTTTTAATTAAAACTGGAACAATCTCAACTTTCAAGGATGCACATAACATGAAGGTAAGCACTACTTTATATTTTATCGAATATTTTAAGTGATGATCCAAATCTTCACAGACCTGTTCTGAATAATTATGAAAGATAACGAAGCTCTGATATAATATTTCAGTTCAAATTAAACCGGTGATTTTTAGGCAATAATAATTTACCAATATTCATTTTCGTTTAGGTTATGAAATTCTCCGTATCACCTGTCGTCCGTGTTGCTGTCGAACCCAAGAATCCAGCTGATTTGCCAAAACTAGTAGAAGGTTTGAAACGTTTGGCCAAATCAGATCCTATGGTTCAATGTATTATTGAAGAATCTGGAGAACATATTATTGCTGGAGCTGGTGAACTTCATTTGGAAATTTGTTTAAAGGATTTGGAAGAAGATCATGCTTGTATTCCATTGAAGAAATCTGATCCCGTTGTATCATACCGTGAAACAGTATCCGAAGAATCTGATCAAACCTGTTTGTCAAAATCGCCAAACAAACATAACCGTTTATTCATGAGATCTCTACCCATGCCTGATGGCTTAGCCGAAGATATTGACAAGGGTGACGTTAACGCTCGTGACGACTTCAAAGTAAGAGCTCGTTATCTTGCTGAGAAATACGATTATGATGTTACGGAGGCTCGTAAAATCTGGTGTTTCGGGCCTGACGGGTCAGGACCAAACATAATCCTCGATTGTACAAAGGGTGTACAATATTTGAATGAAATTAAGGACTCAGTTATAGCCGGTTTCCAGTGGGCAACTAAAGAGGGTGTTCTCGCCGATGAAAACTTGAGAGGTGTACGTTTCAACATTCATGATGTCACCTTACATGCCGACGCTATCCATCGTGGTGGTGGTCAAATTATTCCAACAACTCGTCGTGTATTATATGCTGCGGTCATTACGGCAAAGCCACGTCTTATGGAACCAGTATACTTATGTGAAATTCAATGTCCAGAAGTTGCTGTTGGTGGTATTTATGGTGTGTTAAATAGACGTCGTGGTCACGTATTTGAAGAATCACAGGTCGCTGGTACACCCATGTTCGTCGTTAAAGCATATTTACCAGTAAATGAATCGTTCGGTTTCACCGCTGATTTACGTTCAAATACTGGTGGCCAAGCATTCCCACAGTGTGTATTCGATCATTGGCAAATCTTGCCAGGTGATCCAACCGAGCCAAGTGCAAAACCATACAGCATTGTTCAAGATATACGCAAACGTAAAGGACTTAAAGAAGGCTTACCAGATTTATCGCAATATCTTGATAAATTGTAAGTTAATTGTTTAGCAATTCGTTTTTATAATTTTTTTTTTAAATTTACCATCAAATCCCTGGATCACATAAGATAATTAAAAAAAAAAAGATAACAAGGATACATTATAAGACTATGCTATTTTTCGCGATATTTATTTACTATGTTTTTTTGTAAGCAACAGCAAATCCTTTACATACACAAAACAGACATTTTGTTTGTTCTGGTTTCATCAAAACTACTTTTTTTTTAATAATTGTTTTTTATTTTTATTTTATTAATTAAATAAAAATATATATTTGAAACAAACAAATGGAAATAAATCAAATAGAAATGTATTTTATTTTTGCCACCACCAAATTTCGTCATTTGCGCTAACGTATTTGCAACATGTGACTAAACTATTTGCTGACGTGTTTCTGACGCAAACGACACGTGGTCGTAAAGATATGTAGTGCTGAACAGCTGATTTCGATACTTCGCAATGATAAGATGAGATTGTTTAAAAAAAAGTTGGGATAGCGCTGTGTGTGTATGTGCTGATGTTAATATGTACATCCGTAGTGAATGGAAATCAGCCAAATTCCTACTTATGTCGAGTTCTATGGAATTTTTGAAATATGTATAGCAATTTTAAAAGTGTCCCATAGAACGTACAAGCAAATTTATTTTTGCATGGAAATAAAACAGTTTTTTTTAGATGTGAGATTAGCTGTCAAGAGAAATTTTGTTCATATTACTAATAAAGAATATTTAAAATGGAAATATGAACTTTTGGCTACGTAGTCGTAAAAAAATAAACAATTTTGTAATTTTTATTCATGAATAGTAAATTACTAATCTGGAGTCTCGTTTCTTGTTGTTATTATTATCATAATTGACATTTTTAATTTTGCTGGAAGAAAGATGGGGGGGGGGGGGGGGGTTAAAATTTCTCAAAATTAATTTACATAAAAAAAACCAATAAGATTTTCCCATAGCTAGTACGCACAAAATTGCTGTAGATCATTTTTTATTGATTTACAGCAATTTTTTTTGTATCATAGAATTCCACATTAGACAGAGTAAACCCTTGTAAACACGTTCAATTAGAAATGTTAATAAAGACGAATCGATAGGTAATTACTCTTGCGTCTTGCCGGTCATTCATAAAAACTGCATCACGCTTTTATGTGTGGGAGGGGAAGGGAGGGGGGTCCATGAATTTCACCTGACGTGTCTATGGGGAGGAGAGGAAATATGACGTCACTCAATAAATCATTTTTCAAATAACAAAATTTTATTTTGATGTTATTTTTGTTTTTTAATACAGTTTCGTGTATAGGCAATTGCTACTTGTGCAATAAGTATATTGCTTTCAACCAAAATGTATTGGATATTGTTTTTGGTTAACGATTGGACAACACTCAGAAAAAATTAACCAAATTTTGGTCTAACTTTTGGAAAACGGATTTTTTATCTAAAACATTTTATCTAAAAACAATTCATCTATAAACATTTCGTCTAATAACAGTTAAAGGCTTTGCCACAGCTATTTTTCGTGCGATGCGATTTGTTTTTTCTTTTCAAATTCTACTGCAATTAGAGTAGATTTGATACTAAATATATGAAAAAAATATCAAATATCATTATAATCTTTAAATCCTATACATTTGTCTTTTGGAATATAATAATTTTTATTCATATATAATTCATTTTATATTTTATCGTGCGAAGTTTGAAATTTCGCAATTGGAGAAAAAACTTTTTTCGCGTTTGGAGACTTTCCACATAAATACGAATTTTTTTATCGCATGTTTTAACCTCACTTTTTTGAGAATACATGGAACTGTACAATAGAAAATGATCGAAAAATTCGCAATAATTAAATATTTTGATGTATGTGCAATACACAATTATTAAATAAATAAAATAAATAAAAATAATTAAAATTTCGGGAAAAAACTACAAAATAATTTTAACCAATCCGGCTGTTCACACGCAGTTAACACTGCAACACATCATTTCCTCGTTTCTTACCTCTTTGCCTATAAATTACTTTCCCCCTCCAGTTAGTTTATAGGCAAAGAGGTAAGAAACGAGGAAATGATGTGTTGCAGTGTTAACTGCGTGTGAACAGCCGGAATGACTATGACTGTTGTTATGAAAAAAATCGCATCGCTGTTAAGTGTGGCATCCAGTGCGAAATTTGACGCGAATCGCATCGCACGAAAATAGCTGTGGCAAAGCCTTTAATCTAAATATAATTCGTCTAAAATCAATTTATCTAAAAACAATTTACCAAAAAAATTTATCTAAAAATAATTCATCTAAAAACAATTCATTTAAAGCAATTCGTCTAAAACAGCGGGGCTATTATGAAATTTTCGACGCGCGTTTTTTTTTCGACAACGTCGAAAATTAGCTATTATGAAATTATTCGACACGCTTTTTTTGCGATCATATCGAAAATTTTCCTATTATGAAACTTTGTTTTCGATAAAGTCGAACAATATGCGACTGCTCTTGAGGTGACGAATGCATACGCGTGTTCAATAATAAATCGTGAGGTAAAAAAATTTCAGTTCGTCACGTATATTTTAATTTTTATTTTTTTTTATTTTCCGGCAATTAATAAATTTATATTAATTCATTTTTTTTCGATATTGTCGAATAATTCATAATAGCTATTTTCGACCTTGTCGAGTTGGTCGACAACGTCGAAAATTTGCGATGTCGAAAATTTCATAATAGACCCCCAGCAGTTACGTAAAACGATTTAACTAAAACAATTTGTCTAAAAACAATTCGTCTAAAGCAATTGCCGTCTTACTTTGGGAATTTTACAAAAACAATGCTGGGTATTTTCATTCCGGAATGAATAGTTTCAAACCAAGTTTTTGTTGGTATAGAATTGTTCTAGCAATAATTTTGAAAAATTTTATTGTTTTAATGTCAATTGATTAAAGATAAAATTGTTTTCGGTTTTTATTTTAAGCATAATTTGAATTTTTATTTATTTTTATTTTTATACCAATAACTATTCCAGTGATCAAAGTAGACGATAAATTTAACTAAAACCAATTCATCTAAAAACATGTTGCTTAAAAACAATTCTTTAGATAAAGATAAATTCGTCTAAAACAATTCGTCTCAATTTATCTAAATTTATTTAAATATGTATAAATAATTACTGACGTATTCTTTGTCATTCCAAAAAAAAGTTTGTAAAAATGTGTTCTCCCAAATTTTATCAACAGTTGCTTTCCAATCGACTAACCGCTAGTTCACGCTACTGTCTTCCACCGTAAAAAACGCCTAGGCGCTTTATTCGGGAATAGCTTAAAATACGAACATTTTGAAAATGAAATCGAATTCGAATACCATTAAGAAATTAAAGATACAATTTTCAACGTAAATATCATACGTTTGCGCCAAAATTTCATGTTTTATAGAAAGGTACCCTTCAAGCAACTCGAAAAAAACTAAATTGCCGATTGTAGAATTTGGAAATGCGACACCTACCGCCGGAAAGTAAAGATTCGTACCCATTAAAAAACCTACATAGCTTTGAAATTGTAATCAATATCATATAATTGCCGTCTTACTTTGGTCACTGGAATAGTTATTGGTATAAAAATAAAAATGCAAATTATGCTCAAAATAAAAACCGAAAATAATTTTCTTTTTACTTTTATCAATTGACATTAAAAATTAAATAAAAAAACAAAAAAAAAAATTTCAAAAATATTCCTAGAATAATTCTATACCAACAAAAACTAGTTTTGAAACTATTCATTCCGGAATGAAAATACATGGCATTGTTGTTGTAAAATGCTCAAAGTAAGACGGCAAATATTTCAAGAATGATCAAAGCTAACTGTGATTATTTTTTTCAGATCTAATTACGAAATTTTTTTTTCCGATAGAGCACATGGTCCACTCATCAATAAAACTAGAGTTTTTAAACCCAATATATAAATAATAAAAGCATTCTAAGTCAAACTTTGTTATTTGTGTATTGGGGACACAAAATATATTGGATAACACATTGCACAAAATATAAACCAAAATAGCTAATTGTGTCATTGCCATTCAGCTGCTTCCGTTATCAATTTGTAGGTAAGGGAAAGGGTCAGTTCTCTAATTCATTCCAAGACAAATTAAATGAGTGTTCTGCGGGCCGATTTTTGATCCCACGATTTATTTATCGAATTTAGGATTTTGTCAACCGAGCTTGCCTTGGAAAAATTTACAATTTTACAAATTAAATTTCGAGTAAAAACGTTTTACTTATAGTTAAGAATATCTGAGCTATTACGTTTAAAATTTGTACCTGTAAGCCTGCGAACTGTAATAACGAAGAGAAAGTTTTTTGTTGGTAAGCCTCTAAATTGTCTGCAGTCGAGATTAAAATTCGAAATACTTTTAAAATAAATAAAAAAATCTATGGGTTAGAGGCCGGAATCGAACTTATCACGTCTCAACTGGTACTTTTCGAATTGTATTTATAACGTTTTGTTGAATGTAGTAGGTGGTCAGCCCAACGAACGATTGTGTACTCAAAATCGTTTTTTTTATGTTTGTCGATGCATGGTTGTGGTTAAATGTTGGTCTGTGGCTAGAATCGAACTCGAGACCGCTTGTTGTAAGCAGCTCTATTAATGCTCTATGTTTGACGACGAAAGTTTCTATAAGCCTTCATAAAATAATTCTGAAAAAGAATTACACGAACTCAGAGAAAAAATGATTCTTTTACATGGAATAGTAAGAGAATTTAATAGCTTCATAATTTTTCCACCACATCATCATTCTTCCTTCTAAAAATGTAAAAAACGATGATTCTACTTAGGTCAAATTCACTTGGTATTTAAACTTAAAATTAGATATTTTCTTTACAAAATACTAATTTACGGAACCTCGAAAAATATTAAATTCTTGGATTTTAACAAGAACTAAATTTTAATTGGTTCGATATTTCACGTTTTATTACACTATCAAGATTAATCTTTCATCACTTTCACTCTTTCAGGAATTTTACAGAAATTTGGAAATATTACGAAAACAATTGTATTTTAGTAACGTAAATCATTTAACTTGAATAAAACGCTCTGGGCGTTCTATTCGAATAAAACGCTCAGTAGGCGCACTATTCGTTTAAAGCGCCTATGCGGTTTTTACGGTAGAAGACAGTAGTAGTAAGATTTATGTCTTTGCTATGTGAACTCACAAAATAGTAAAACATCACTTAAAATTATTTTTTGAATATTATTAGTCAAAAAATTAATTTTTTTAGGTGATTTTAAATCAGTTTTAGTGATTATATAAATAAAAATATTTCTCTTTGATTAAATAACCTAAATGGTTGAAATTAATAAATTGCTTAAGCTAAAAATGACCGGTTCTACAGTTATCCACCTAGCGGCGAAATTGAGCGCAACTACTTCTAACTATAGTGGGTACACCCATGACAAAATAGCAAAATTTATTATGCGGGCCTCAGATGATCAATAAGTATTGCCAATATAATATTGTCAATATAGAAAAAAACTACTGGCAAACAGCAATTGTCTCAGATGATCAATACTATTGGAAATACACTTAAACGTCAAACAATAAAAAATATTTATTTTCAGGTAATACTCCACTTTGAACCATGTTAGACAAAAGTAAAGCTTGTGTAGTGATTATTTGGGCATTATCAATGAAAAAAAAAAATTAAAATAAAAAGGAAATAATATGGTCTAGGGTGTTGAAATTTTTTTTATTGTATGCCAGATTTTTTTTCCTCGGTTGGTGTAATATTTCCGTGTAACATAACACAATACTGAAAGTTCTCTATACGTATAAACAAATCTAATTAACGCTTCTTGATTTTCAAGGGTTTCTGGTGTATTCCTGTTGTCCATTGTGAGGTATTACTTATGCTATCGATGAATTCCATACCGCACCATGTAGTATACGTATAAATTAGCCAAGTTATTGTTAATTCCATCACATTTATTTCGATATATTGTATTTTATAACAGGCCCCACTTACATATATTTAATTTTATATTTATATTTGTATAAATGCAATGCTGCATCTAGGTAATTGTTTCATTTTCTTGGCTATGTGGACCAAATTCAAATTTTTACAGCTCTTTGCATAGGTATTTTGTCAATAAAGTATCTCAGAAGATCAATAGTACATATTGTAAATATTATATCAATATTAAAAATATTTTGGTTTTCATCAAACCATCGCCACAATATTTTGTGTATTGACAATCCTTCAATTAGTGTCCTCACATGTTCAATAGTATTGCCAATACTGAAATATTGGCAATAGATATTGATCATCTGAGGCCCGCATTATGACTCGATAATTTAGCAAAGTCAACAACTTGTCTACTATGATTCAGAAAATCAATCTAATGTCAAATAATTTCACGTGAATCAATTTTTTTGACAGTAAATTGATTTATTTTGCCCAATCGAACTCCACATAATATTCAGCGAAAATTTTTAGATGAACCTTTTTGAGTAGAAATATAAATAGAGGAATCACGCACAATTACAATATTACCTCAATAGATAGTGTTACTTGCACGATTTACAATTTATTTATAGTAGAAGTATACCAAAACCAAATTGTTTATACAAGCCGTACAACATATAGCTCATAACACATTGTCGACGTACTTTATTTAGGTAATAGTTTTTTTCATATCATATTTAAACAAGAAAAAACAGAGTTATACCCTCATACATATAACTAATATTAACCTAGGGTACTTCTTTATATCTTAATCTTAAGCGTTTGTACTGTATGGCTTGTAAAAACATTTTGGTTGGTTTTGAGTATACAGTAAATTTGTCGCTAAAAATACATATTTGAGTATCGTTTGAACTTTTCCCTCTTCCTACTCGTATCGTAAACGTACAACAAAAACAACAGCAAATGCAGAACCAAAAAAAAAAAACCAAATGCAGAAGATTTTTTTTTTCCTATTATTTGCTTTGATCGTACAGTGGCCCTATTCTGGCTTATTCCCTGGGAATTGGGAATTGGAAAAAATACTGCTATATTTCCAAACTTCAATAATTCCCAATATTTTATTCCCCATTTCCCAAAAGTGTATTCTGGCGTAATTTTGAATAATTTCCAATGGGAAAAACACTATTTCGAATTTTGCAGCCGCCATTAATTAAAAATTTTATTTTATACATATAAAATAAAAACTTTACCGATACTATGTTTTAAATAAAATAATCAAAACACACAAAACAACCAGTTTCTTCTAATTCCCCAAAAAAAAATTTAGGGAGAAATATGGAATTGTTTTTCCCTACATTCAAAAATCCCCAATCGCCAGAATACACTTTTGGAAAAAATAATTCCCAACTGCTAGAATACTGTCAAAATAGTTCAATTCCAAATTCCCAAGGAATAGCCAGAATAGGGACACAGGACAGTGAGAATATTGGGAATCATTTTGGCCACAATTTTTTTTAAATAACCACAGAGATTTCGAAGATGTTCAACAAATTTTGTGAATTTGTTTATGTTAGCGATATTATCGCATTTTAGGTAATATATTTTTAAATACAAATGTTATCCTGTTTCATTGTCAAATGTTTGTTCATATGACCGAATACAATTCCTCAACATCCCTTCCCCAATATTTCAATCGATTATCAAAATTTGATTAGAGTCAACGGACTTTTTTTAACCAACCAACGTAATGACTACCAAATGGTAAGAAGAAATGATAAAATGATATTCATGCAATGTTTATATGTAATTATGTATAGTTACATTTAGACTATGTCCGAAACCTGTGATATATATTTTCTACTACACGTATTTGACTTTTATTTGACAAAAGCCGCATGCACCTAAATTATCACGGTCTTTTGCTAGGTATGATAACACCATCCAACAGTATGTCTGTTGCATGGAATATTTTACGTCATTCTAAGCTAACTTTTAACGCTGATTTCAAATATATTACCTATAAGTTTTTTTATGTCAGTTGTAGTTTATGAATTATAAGGAGGAGTGTATTTTTAGAAAAAATACTTTCACCAAAAATACAAACTCTTGAAAGTGCTACTCTGCAATAATCGGCCATCATATGGACATTCCAGCGGTCCTGGAATCGTTCCTCCATAGTCCGAATATCTTGGTGGAATCGTTCACCCTGTTCTTCACTCATGGCACCGCGATTTTCCGGAAAATGATCTAAATGGCTGTGAAGTCTCTTCAAAGCAGTAATCAAACCAGAAATATCAGTACAATACACAAAATCAGCCAGCGAAAAATGGAAGTAAGTCTTTTTCCCGAGTGCGGTAATAGGAAACTTTAATACGGAAGAAGTTAGTAAGCTAGTAATATGGAAAAGTTTTCGACAGTCCAAGGTTGTTTTGATTGAATGGTCTCGCTTCCAAAAAATTTGTCAGATTCGAACTCGTCATCGCTCACGCAGCTCAGCTCATTCAGTTCGTCAGAGCTTTCTTTAGATGTAAATGGTACCGATAAATATGGATCTTTTGAAGTCTTAACAGGCCTAATAGCTGATGTTGATGTAGAGTAAATCCATTTGGCGTGATTTGTTTTGAAAGAGGTTCTCTTCTTAGTGCCTTATAAACGTAATTCCTCAGCACAATGAAATGATAAATGTTTTTAGAATAATTCTGTACCAACAAAAACTTGGTTTGAAACTATTCATTCCGGAATGAAAATACACAGCATTGTTGTTATAAAATTACCAAAGAAGGCAATTGTCAGCGACTTAATCTTACTGTATACTTCGATACATTGCAACCTAAATATATGGACCGTTTATTTTGAAAGTGCTGTAAGTCGATATTTTGTTGAAATGAGATAATGAATGAATTGATAGTCAATAAACCAAAATTTATATGGAATTTTTAATTTCTTATTTTTTACATTGCGAATTTAATTTTTTTATTTTAACTATAAATTGTTTAATACATATTATAGTTTTATATCTCTATTTTTAGTATTAACTTAATCTTGTTGAAAAATGAACTTACACCACTTTCAAAATTAACGGTCCGGCACACAATTACGAGGTTATGATTTACATATAACATCCAATTGTGAGCTTACAAATCGACCATAGCAATGACAAAAAATTTTCTACTAGCGTTTTGTTAGCGGGTGCTAGCGGTTGGTCGATTGGAAAGCGATTACTATGTACAAAACATTACAAAAAAAATGTGAATCATGCAAGCAACTATCTATTGAGGTAATATTGTAATTGGCCGTGATTCCTCTATACTCAAAGCTAATTATTTTATATCCATTCTTTTCCGATTTTTTTGTTGAATTGTTTTGGACGAGTTGTTGTATACGAATCGTTCTAGATGATATGTTTTTAGAAAAATTGATGTTAATTAACAGAGCATTCACAATGGAAAAATATTTTACCTTTTACTTTTACTTACAGGTTTGTATAAATTTCCAACATAACGAGCAAAAATTTTAGTTCGTTTAGGAAATGGACTTGACTTCTCCAAAAAGTCCAATCTACAGAAACAGGAGGAAAACCAACTGGGATACCTTTAGAACTATTCTGGGTAATTCACTACCAGTTCTGGTGCCAAAACCTCCAGAGAGAGTTGTCCACTGGAGTTGTCCAGCGCTTTTAATGAAGCGATACTGGGCTCTAGTCCCCTTAGCAGGCTTAGTAGATCTCGGCCACCCTGGTGGTCCAAGGAGATTCAACAAACACGTCGAAAATACAAACGACTCTTCAAAACAGCACGGAAAACAAAATCTGCTGTAGAATGGAACTCCTATAAGGAAGTCCTCAAAATTTACAAATATCAATTGAGAAGTGCCCAGAATAGCTCTTGGAGACTATACTGTGGCAACATTTAGGAGTGTTCGGAGATGTCTAGGCTACGCAAAGTACTAGCAACTGGTCCTTCCATCCCAAGTTATCTTCAACGGCCGGATGGGATATGGACCACTAATAGTGCGGAATCGCTGGAACTTCTGATGGACACTCATTTTCCTGGTTGTTCCGAATCTGTACCTAGCACATCAGTAGGTAAAAGGGCAAGTAGCCTCATAAGTCGCCTGGACTCGATATAAGGCGCCTGGACTCGATGGTATTATCCCTGCGGATATTCAACAAACTACGGGTTTAACAATTTCCTGGTTAGAGGTAATTTTCAAAGATAGCCTAGAACTATGTCACATTCCTAGTAAATGAACAGAAGTGAAGGTTGTTTTCATACCTAAGGCGGGAAAATGCTCACACTGCAATCCCAAAGACCTTAGATCGATTAGCTTGTCTTCTTTCCTTTTTAAAACACTGGAAAGACAAATAGAAGCTCATATTAGAGGCACGATTGTGTCGGAAAAGCTGTCTAAATCTTAACATGCCTATTGCAAGGGGAGATCTGTAGAGACTGCTCTTCATCCTCTTGTATTTTTCATTGAAAAATCCTTCGAATATAGAGACTACGCAATGGTAACCTTCTTGGATATTGAGGGGGCCTTTAACAATGTGCTTCCAGGGGCTATAACTCGGGCACTTTCAGATCTGGGAGTGGATGAATCACTCAAGGACTGGATAGATCAGATGCTAAGAGGCAGGATCATAAATGCCAGTTTTAGGGAATACTCCGTCAGAAGATTTGCAAGCAGAGGTACGCCGCAGGGTGGCGTACTTTCCCCCTACTTTGGAACTTGGCCATAAATGACCTGTTGCTGAGACTGGAGGACGGTGGCTTCAAGGTGGTTGCCTATGCGGATGATGTTGCTATTGGTGTCCGTGGTAAATATCTATGTGTCTATGCCTGATCCTTGTGGACCGCCACCCAAACCTAACCTACCCTACCCATTGATCGCAAGGGTGTTAAAAAGACATTAAAATCACTCATGGATTTTATTGTTAAGTACATTGCGTGTCCGGCGAGACGCGCTGTTCGATCTATTTAGTCAACTGGCAAAAACGCGGATTGTCACATGGACATATCCTCATTTGGTTGGTTCAGAGGATAATACCGAATGAAATCGATGATGTGATATCAGCGGAAATTCCCGCTAATGAAGAAGATCCACTGTTACATGAGGCTGTTACAAAAAATTTGATTCATGGTCCCTGTGGAATATTAAATCCCAATTCTCCGTGTATGGCTAACGGAAAATATTCAAAACGCTATCCAAGACAATTACTAGCAGAAACTATCACTGGAAATGATGGTTATCCACTTTATCACCGCTGGTCCACTGATAATAATGGAAGGTCAACAATAGTCAAAGTGAATCAACAGGATATTGAAGTTCATAATCGTTGGGTTGTTCCGTTTTCGCAGTTACTTTCCAAGACATTTAAAGCACACATAAATGTCGAATTTTGCCATTCCGTAAAATCTATTAAATACATTTGCAAATACGTGAACAAGGGTAGTGGCATGGCTGTGTTTGGAGTTGCTGACGAAAATTCAAAAGATGAAATCACTCAATTTAAAATGGGCCGCTATGTTAGCAGTAACGAAGCGTTGTGGCGTATTTTTTTCATTCGCTGTACATGAAAGACACCAAACTGTTGTTCACTTGGCCGTACATTTGGAAAATAATGAAAGAGTGTATTTTACAGCGGAGAACGTATTATTACAAGGAGCTGACAGGCCGCTATCGACAACATTGAGCCGTTTTTTCTTTTTTTAATGTTTACACTCTAATACAATATACTGTACAGATATACCAAAAATAAATTTTCGATAACTAAATGGCTGTAACATCTATTTAAATCGAGATACAATACAAAGCAAAATGTTTACTTAGGGCCAGCAAGGCGGACCGGGCTCAGCTAGTTTTATATAATTATTAAAATGTCGTGTAGTGGCCGTTCTAAATTATTTAGTTCTACATCTTCGGTTACTGTGTGTTGCAATTATTGCGTGAAGCAATTTCGCTAACTCGATAAAAAAATATTTAAATGTTTGCTATTTTTCCAACTGTGGCAAAGTTTTGATTATGAACAACGAACACTAAGCTCTTACATAAAATTGATGTAATTACCGAAAGAGCCGCGGAAAATATTGATCTGAAGAAAATCGAATCCGAGGTAGCTGAAAATCGAAAATTAATCAACCAACTGTTAAACCACTCTGGGAGTGTCACTCTCTCCGAACCATCATATGCAAAATTTTCTGAAATGGACTCGGGTGCTGGTACTATCATTAATTCACGGAACCATATTCAAAGTGTTATTGGTACAGGTGATCCCGTTGATTCAATTAAACCTGCCGTTATTCCTGCCAACAATAAAAAATATTTGTATATAAGCGGAATCGACCCATCCGTTTTACCTGAAATGCTTGTTGGCTACATTCAAAGTAAACTAGAAGAATGCTCGCCTGACAAAGTGGATTATAAATTATTAATTGCAAAGGGCCGGGTAATTGATAATTCCATTACCTTCATCTCCTTTAAAATTCGATTAAAGGATGCTCATTTCAATATGCTAAACAGTTCTGATATGTGGCCTCGTGGTTTGTTAATTCGTCCAATTGTAAATCATTCACGACTCGATCTACTACCACAACGCCTCCAATATTCGAGGTAAAGCTAAGGTTTTTCGTTTAGGCGTACTTGACAACGATTATGACGTCATAATAATTAGCGAGACCTGGCTTACGATAAATATGTTCTCCGAAGAATACTTGCCATCTGATTATGTCGTTCATAGAAAGGATAGATAAGATTTTGACACCAGTCGTAAGGATGGTGGTGTTTTGATTGTGGTAAAGAATTCGGTTCCTAATGATGTGATTGCCTGTCATCCTCGCCTAAACGTGATTGCTGTTCGAGTCAGATTGACCAATAATACTTCGATTGTTGTAGTCGCCGTGTATATACCTTACAGATCGGACTTTTATTACTACAACACGTTTATCAACTTCATCGACTCAGCTGTTATGCCTCTAGTTCGTTCTAGTGACCAACTTATCATTGTGGGCGACTTTAATTTACCCGGTATATCTTGGGACGATGTGAATGGTGTATTTTCTTCATCTTCTACGGATGAGAGGGCATTAGCTATCATCGATTACTTTGCTGGCATCTCAACTACCCAGCCCAACCGTATTAGTAACAGTCGGGGCAAATTCCTTGATCTGTTATTTGCTAATGATGTTATGCATGCCGAGATTTCTGCATGTTCGGATTTCACTGGTTTTGAGAGCATCTACCACGTACCGATTACGATAAATATTTTTCATTCTAATTGTAAAATTAATTATGTTTCTAATGATTTTAATTTCAATTTTAGAAATGCCAACTTCACCGAAAAGCATGTTCCGCGGGTTAAAATAAATAAAATCGGCCGTCGGGAGCCATGGTGTAATAATGAGTTGGTGTTGCTAGAGAAACGACGCAATAAGCTTCATTCCTTGTAGAGATTGCATGGTGTTAATATTATTATCCTGATTTTGATAGAGCCCACAAGGAATTTAAGCGCCTAAACTGGTTCCTTTACAACAACTATGTAACAGAAAATTTCTTGTATTCGTCCAATCTTCAAGGCTGGTAGAAGACGTGATGTGAGTAATTATCGGGGGATCACCAATTTTTCTGTCTTGCCCAAGTTGTTTGAGTCTATGGTTCACAGAATCTTGTTCTTCCACACTAAAAACTTCATTTCTCCTGTACCTTGTTGTTTTTATTGTTTATCAACGATGCGGTGCAATGCTTTGAGTTTGCTAACTGCCTCCTCCTCGCAGATGACATGAAAATTTTCGCCCGGGTTTCTAGTTTGTCTAATTTTGTAAATTTGCAGGAGGACTTAAACAGATTTTCTAGTTGGTCAATTAACAACAGACTGGCTCTGAACGTGAGCAAATGTAAGACGCTTTCTTTTAATCGTATCCGCACACCCATTTTTCAACAATATCAGCTTTATAATGAAGACGTTGACCAAGTCGAATTCATTTCCGATCTTGGTGTGATTTTTGCATCTGACGCTACATTTACCAGACATGTTAACACCATTATCTCAAAGTCGTATATTATGTTGGGCTTTGTTAAGCAAAACAGAGTTTGTTCGGTCTATTTTGGAGTATGCATCTCCGGTTTAAGCACCATTCTACTACTGTTATTCCGGGAGGATTGAGAGTGTTCAGAAGCAATTTGTTTTGTTCGCGCTCCTATGTTTACCGTACACACGTGCTGTGGAATATGTCCTCCCACCTTATCAGGATCGATGTAATCTTTTGCAACGAAAACGTCTAGACTCTAGACTATCGCCGGGACGTAGCTCCTGCGCTGTTCGTGCGCGATATCATTAATTCCCGTATCGATTGTACCGAGTTACTCGCACGTCTAAAATCCTATACTCCCCTTCCCTTGGTTATGCGAGGAGTATAGGAAATAAGATCTATAGAAGTATTAAACAGAATTGAATAACATTCTCCAAAGATGCACGCAAGGCAGAAGCCGAAAGAAGACATGCTACTGTTTTTCCAGCTGCTATGATTTTACAGTCAAAATAGCGTTCATGTCTAATAGAACCGCCCAATACTACACTTTGCTTTGTTCTCCGTGTTTGCCGTGACCATTCACAAAAGTTTAAATATGGAATCTCAACAAGATTGCCGTGAATGAGTAAAGCTGTATTTAAAAGCTTACAAGTCAGGATTAGATGATTAACTTAACAAAACGGTACTTTGCTGAAGCTCACCGAGACAAGGCGATACTGAAATTTAGTCATTTGTATTTTTCTGGGAGGACGTTCGTCCTCCAAACACAATATAGAATAACTTATTGACTTTTTAAACCAATTTGTAATGCAATTTTAAATACTGGGTGAACGGCAGCCGTCTATTTGCGTTGGTTTCTCAGGCCCATCGAAGTCAAGCCTCTTCAAAGATTCAATGGATACTTAATACTTATACATAAATGTTTTCACATAATACTTTTGCGAGTTGGGCGTGAACTCGCCCGTTGTTTTTTTTAATTTGTTGTGTACATTGATTAGTAAACGCGCAATGTCTAAGTGTTTGTTTCATAGCGGGTGGACTGTTATATTGTTTAAGTGTTACAATAATCGAACCTTAATATCGCGTGCGTCACATACCTCTAAAATGAAAAACAAGTGTAATAAAAGTGAGGTTATTTTTGTTGACAATAATTTTTTGTGATGTTTTGGTGGCTGTGGTAAAAAATTTCATTTTGCTTGCTCGTCAATACCAATTGCGAATGCCAAGTTGTGTAATAATTCGTCTAACATTAAATTTATTTGTAACGATTGCGTAAACATTCACTGCAGTCATCAACAATTATTACAATCTCTGATGATCCAACTAAGTGGAATAGCAGCTCGTTGACAAAAATGCTTGCTGACTTTCAGCTAGTATCTAGTAAGTTGTTAGCTGGTACATCGGCGAAAGTGTTAACACCACCGGTGTAGGAAATGTTCATTCGGGGATATTGAATGGTCTGCAAACTGTGATTGCTGGTACCGATGTCCAACAGTCCGAGTTGGAGATGGTGAAGCCCAAAAAGTACTTGCACGTTTCTAACTTCAAACCAACTATTACGTGCGATGATATAAAAAACCACATTCACTCCAAATTACAAATTCCTACTGGAAATGTTGAATGCCACGAGCTTGTTGCAAGGGGTGTGGATAAAAGCCGCCTGAACTTTATCTCTTTTAAAATTGGCCTGGATTCTGATAGTTTTGATAAAGTTTTTGATGGAATCATTTGGCCTTTAGAATGTGCGATTAAACCATTCATCAACTTTCGCCGCTCAGGAAAGGGTTGTATTACGGCATCATTACCAGCATAATAATAATAATAATAATAACAATATTAATAATTTTTTTTTTATGTAGAGGAGGAAAATGCATTATGCACGGTGTGTGGGACTCTCACCCACTAAAAACCTCCTCTATTTCAGACACAAATACATCCTGGAACTACTTTTCGTATTACATCGGGATGGTGTCTCGTATTTTGCCCTCATAGGCCTCCCATATTTATAATTTTTATAATTTCACTAATTTCACTTCTATCTTCGCTGGTGGATATCCATTGCTGCTTCCTTTCGCCGTAGGATCAGTTCCACATACTGGGCCACTAGATTCCAATTCGACTCCGTCCTGAGCTTCATGTTAACGATATTATCGGGCGTTGCGTTGCCGATTTTCCTTTCAAGTTCTTCTCTGTCCCGTTTCCATTTCTCGCATGTAAAGAATGTGTGTTGCACGTCATCAAGGCCTGCATCCCCATAAATGCATGACGGGTTTTCCACCTTCCCCATCGTGAACAAATATTTGCAGAAATATCCATGGCCTGTGAGGAATTGGGTGAGGAAATAATTTGTTTCACCATGTTTCCTCTCTATCCACTCGGCCAGGTTTCTTATCAGCCTTGCAGTCCACCTTCCGCGGTCCTCTGTTTGCCACCTCTCTTGCCAGCACAGCATGGTATATTCTCTGGCCACACTTCTTGCTTCTTCACTGTCAAGGTCGTCCTTGATATCATAGATCTTTTTCCTTTCTTCAGCCATTAGGTCGATAGGGATAACTCCCGCAATGACCATAACAGCCGGTTCCGATACCGTTCTGTAGGAACTACAGATTCTGAGCGCCCCACGACGCTGTACAGTGGCCATTACTTTCCTATATTTATCCGTCTTTAGTGTGTCCGCCCATATTTCACACCCGTATAAAAGTATAGAATTTATGACCGACATCAGTAGTTTCCGTTTCGCTGTCGTTGGACCTCCGACATTCGTCATCAGCCTACTCAGAGCAAAAGAGACTTTGTTTGCTTTTTCTGCAGAATGCCTGATTTGTTTTCCAAAATTTACTTTTGTGTCCAGGTAGACCCCCAGGTACTTAATTGCTGTGTTAGACCGTAACTGCTGGTTTTCCACCTCGAACAGTACATCGCCATGTGTCGTCTCGTAAGCAGCACAAGCTCTGTTTTTTCCGTTGCTAGGGCTAAACAACGGCTGCTTAACCACGAGTTTGCTCTGCGCATAACCTGGTTAAGCTTACGCTGTACATCCTCTATATTTCGAGCGATCATTACTGCCGCTATATCATCTGCATACCCCACCATGAAGGTGTCATCTGGCATTTCCATACGCAATATGCCGTCGTAAGATGCGTTCCACAAATCGGGACCTAGGATGGACCCTTGAGCAGCACCTCCCGTGATCTCTTTGCTACATTTCCCCTCCGTGGTTTCAAACATAAGCCTTCTATCTTGAAGGTAGCTATGCATTATTCGCAGAAGGTAGTCTGGCATATGAAAGTCGCTTGTTAACGCCGACAACATGTCCGCCCATCTCGCGGAGTTAAACGCATGCTTCACATCTAACGTGGCAAGCAACACTATTTTCCTCGAATGGTGATTCCCTTGTTGCGCCATATGGAAAGCTCTCACCACTTCCTTTACAGCGCCAATAGTTGACCGACCCTTCCTGAAGCCATACTGTTTATCAGAGAGATTTCCTGCAGCTTGAATTGCTGCTGAGATCCGCGACTTAAGTAAGCGTTCCAATAATTTTCCTGCTGTATCAAGCATGCACAAGGGTCTACATGCTGATGGGGAGTTCGGGTTGCCTTTCCTTTTGCTAATGAGCACCAACCGCTGGCTTTTCCATGCCTTAGGGAAAACCCCTTCCTCAAGGCAGTGGTTATACATGTTTAAAAGTATCTCAGGTTCTGATCGAGCGATTACCTTTAGTACTTCCATGGAGACCCCGTCTGGGCCCGGCGCATTCTTATTGCGGAGAGAGGCGGCGACTTGCTGAATCTCTTCCACCGTGAACGCTGGTATTTCCTCTGGTTTATCGGGGCAATGTGGCCGATCATCGTTTGTGTGACTCGGGAAAAGGGAGTTTACAATATGCCACATTTGTGGTGTCTCCATTACAAGGCTGGGCACCTGAGATCCAAGTTTGCGCATCAAAATTTTATAACCCAAGCCCCAGGGGTCCTTGTCCACGTCCCGTTTCAGGCTCTCCCATTTCAGGCGCTTACTTCTATTTATTTCGAATTTAAGCGCTCTTCTCGCCATTCGATAATCCTCATGTTCCTGTTCTGCCGCGAATCGGTCTCTTCTTCTTGCTCTAGTGACTAGGCGTTTAAGACGTATGCAGTGCTTCCTGAGATTCGCTATCTCGTCAGACCACCAATAAACCGCGGTGTTTTTCCCCCTTGTGCCTCGTCTTTTTGGCCTAGACGCATCACACGCTTGATTTATTAGCTTCATGGTGGTCCTCGCAATTTTTTCGGGAGATCCGTTTTTCCGTAATATTGCTACTTTTCCGGCTTCGATGGTTGCCAAGAGATTTTCTTCGCACAGTTTTGACACATTCCATCCTATCGCTCGGCCATTGCGACTAACAGGTTGTCGCAATCCGCCCCGTACATTATAGACGATATATTGGTGGTCGCTACCAGTGTAATCCTCTATTACCCTCCATCCCGTGACGTTTTGTGCCATCATGTCAGATACCAGAGTGATATCGGGAATCGTTTCAGCATAGCCCGGCCTTCTGAACGTCGATACGCCACCTTCGTTCATCACTGTGAGTCCTACCCTAGCCGCCATATCCAGAATATACCGTCCTCTTGGGTTCGTAGTGTTCATGCCCCAATCCAATGCTCTTGCAGTTAAGTCTCCGGCTATAACAAGGGGGCACCATTCAGTTCACGTGCTTTATCCTCTAATACATCAATTTTAGCTCGGAAATCGTCCATCGGCTCGTTTGGGGTAAAATAGCAACTCACGTATATAACAGATTGGATTTTAACCCACACGAAACCATCCTCGGCTCCATGATCGTCGACTGTGATCGGGTACGGGGTCCAGATGGCAGCTGTACCAAGGTTATCAGAGTACCATTCGGGTTCCGCTCTATTACGATGTTGCTCACTAACAATCAGCAGGTCTGCACCTATATCTAGCCTCAGTTGATCCAGCAAGGCATCCGCTGTCTTACTTCTATGAAAATTACCCTGAAGAACCTTCACTTCAAGCTTCTGTTTCTTGCTTTATCAAGGGCCTGCCTAAAGATTTTGCAAGCCCCTGACCCGGGTACGTGTTTTAGTTGTTCGGGCCCAATTGGATGCTCGGCGCAGAGAAAACACTTTGAGTCTGACTGACAGTCCTTCTTGCTTTGGTCTTTCTCCCCACATTGGATACATATGCCCTGCTCCTTCCTGTTGAGTCCTTTGCAGGTCGCCTGGTGATGACCAAAGCCAAAGCAAGCATAACACCTTATAACTACAGTTTTGCGCACTATCCTGCAGTATAGCCATCCTATTTTTATACGGCCTATCTTAAGAAGCTCATGTGCTTCTCGTGCATTGATCTCCACGAAGGCCATCCATTGTTCCATCGAGTTTGTCTTTGTACTGACACCTTCAGCTCCCCAGAGAAATCTTTAAGATCTCTCTGGATGGCTGCCTTCACTTCATCTTTAGTGGAAAAACAGTCAAGGTCCCTGATTTCGAGGGTGATTTTGGGTTCCAGGCTTCGCACTGTTGCCGTCTCGCACTGTTGCCGTCTCGCACTGTTGCCGTATTTGCGCCAAATTCCAAGAGGACATCGCCCATCCTGGTACGGCGTACAGATTTGATTTCTGTTTCCGAAGCTTCCGGGTTAACCTTATCCCTTATCGTACCCAGCACTTGTGCATAAGTTTGATCCTTTCCGGTTTTAATCAGTAGGGCCTCCGGTTTTATTTTGGGTTTCCGCGGTTTATTTTTTCGTCTTTTCTTTTTGGCTGGTGTTTTCCTTGACCGGACTATAGTCCACGGTTCTAACTCCTCCCTTTTCTCTTTTCTTTTTTCGCTGTCCGGACCAACCCCTTCTGGGTTTCCTTTATTCTCTTGTTTATTTTTCTTCTCTGCCCGTTTGTTTTTCGGGCTAGAGGATGCTCGCCTTTTGTTAATGTTCACGGTAGAAGGGGCTACGTTAGTATCCACCGATGTCAGGGACTCCGTCTGGCTGTCCCTTCGATAGTCCCTCCAACGTTTTCTTTTAAGCATAGAAAGTATGTCTATGGCTTCTTCTAGCTTAACTAGACCGTTTTTGGCCTCCATGCTTATATTCCTCTGTTTATGCGTTGCCCGTTTCATTGCTGAAATGGCGTCTTTACAAATCTGCAGCTGTTGATCTTTATCTTTCAGCAGCATAAAAATAGGGGTAATGACTGTGGCATTGTCCTCCGTCTGTAGTACTGCGTTTTTTTCTTCCTCTGTTGGTACTTTTAAGTGTCCAGCATCCCTTGGTACAGCGCTCTGCTGTGATAGAGGAGGCGGTGACCTTTGCACGGTACTGCTTCTTCGAAAGATGCTTGGTCCATCAAACACTGTCCAATTGCCGTCAAAACTGGACATGTGTTTGCCTCCTTCTACCGGTACGTTAGTGCCGCTTCCATCCGCCTGGGGTTTGGGAGCCGCAATGGCTTTTCCGCTATTTTGTGACGCTTGAGGAGTGCCACCATCCTTTTTTGTTGGTATATTTTGTTTTGTATCCATTTTTATTCCCACGAGTTGCACGACAAATAACGGTCACCTATGACAGAGCTCTGCATTATCATAGGAAGGCTACGGGTTTAAAACCAAATGGCGCCTAATTTGGAGTTCGCATATTAGCGACTAAGCTTCCCCTTAGCCATGCAGCTTTCGGCATAAGCAGTGCCACCTTAGCTTGGGTGAGCTAGTTTTTGGTCCGCCCCAGGTATTTGATTTCCCCGGCACCTGCCATATCCGGCGGGCTTCCCCTATCCGCCACCCGGGGAGGCGCCCGATGGGGGAACTAGCATAACCCCACACGGGGAACAATATTAATAATAGTAATAATAATAATAATAACAATAATAATAATAATAATAATCGTAATAACTACCTACATAATAACTACTTTAGCACCAGTATTACTCAGTCGAATATTCAACAAGAATTCAATTGTGACAACCGCAACAGTATTATCATGGGTCACTTGAACCCTAAACTGATGGCATTTACGTCGATTTATTACCACAATGCATCCAGCATTCGGAGCAAAGCTAAAGCCTTCCGGCTTGGGGTTCTCGACAATGATTACGACTTTATAACTATTGGTGAGACCTGGCTTACAGCCAGTTTTAATTCCGAGGAATATTTTCCATCCAACTATGTCGTCCATAGGAAAGACCGTTATAACTTCCTAACCAGCATGAAAGGTGGAGGAGTGCTGATTGCTGTGAAGTGTTCGATTTTGAACGAGATGCTCGCTTGTCATTCTCAACTAGATATTATGGCAGTTCGTGTAAAGGTTGCCCATTCCTCCGTGATCGTGGTCGCTGTATATATTCCTAGTTACTCAAACTTGGATTATTATGTGGAGATTACACAAATTTTGTTGATTCAATTGTGTTACCTTTGGTAGGAGCTGGCGAACACCTTATGTTTGTTGGCGACTTTAATCTTCGTGATGCTATTTGGTTCGATGTTGATGGAGTTTTTACTTCGTCTTCTACAGATGAAAGGGTGTTACATACGATAGAATATTTTGCGAGCATTGCTACCACTCAACAGAACAGAGTGTCCAATAGCTGCAGCAAGTTTTTGGACCTGGTTTTCGCTACTGATGTTTTACATTCGGAGATTTCATCTTGTGAGGATTTCACTTACTGCGCGAGCATTTACCATACTCCTACTATGATAAATATATTTCATGAAAAGTGTGTTACTAATTTTACTTACAATAGTGGTTCTCATTTTAATTTTAGATGTGCAGATTATGTCTCTTTAAACGAATTTCTAGCCAATTCGGACTGGAGCTTTCTTCAACGGGGAGTGGACTTGAACAAGATTGTCCGTCTCCTGGACGAGCGGATGATGGCTGGCATCGAAATGTTTGTTCCGAAGGTAAAAGACAAACCGCAATTTCGTGAGCCATGGTATTATGATAAACTTTTGCTACTCGAGAAGCGTCATAATAAACTTCATTCATTATATAGGGTACATGGGGATAAGTTTTACTCTGCGTTCAATGCAGCCCGTATGGAGTTTCGAATTTTAAACCGGTTCCTTTATAATAATTATATTTTGCAGATTGAAGAAGATCTTCAATCATCAACAGCAAAAGAAATGTTGTTGGTTTTCCGTCACCTATGATTTATCAGAACTCATCTGCAAGTCGGCCCTCGGATATCTGTAATTCATTTGCCAACTATATTAAGTCTGTCTATGAGCAATCTCATACTACTATTACTAATTCTAGTGACTGTTCGGAATTTAGTCTGTTGAGGTTTTCTGTAGATGAAATCTCCGATAGTTTGGCGCGACTTGACGTGAATAAGGGCTCAGGACAAGACGGCATTCCACCCATCCTTATGAAAAACTGTGCGGATGGTTTAGCTGTTCCTCTCGCGTTTATTTTTAACGAAACCCTCCGTACAGGGGTTTTCCCGGAGCCTTGGAATATTTCCTTCATTCGCCCGATTTTCAAATCGGGCAAAAGGTGTGAAATCAGCAATTACCGTGGGATTGCTATACTCTGTGCTATACCGAAACTATTCGAAGCATTGGTACAAAAATTTCTATTTTTTCATTTGAAATCGTTAATTTGTCCTGCTCAACATGACTTTTATACTGGAAGATCCACAGTGACCAACCTGATTTCTTTTTGTGGTCACTTACATAGCAGTATTGCAATCAGGCAACAACTGGATGTTGTGTACATGGACTTCTCAAAGGCTTTTGATAAGATTGATCATTTGATACTTATCAATAAGCTTGGGAAATTGAACTGTCAATTCATTCCAACTAAGTGGCTTCAATTTTATCTTTCGGATCGATGGCAGTATGTTAAGATCTGTGACTCGTCCTCAGTTTTATTTCGAGTTACCTCTGGTGTCCCACAGGGAAGTCATATTGGACCTCTTCTTTTTTCACTATTTATTAATGATGTTGTTCAGTGCTTTGAGTTCGCGCATTGCCTGCTGTATGCAGACGATTTGAAAATATTTGCACCAATTTGTAGTGTATCTGACTGTCTTAGGATGCAAAGAGATTTAGACACATTTTGTGTCTGGTCGGCTAACATTAAATTGTCCCTGAATATAGCTAAATGTAAAAATATTTCTTTCTATCGCATTCGCTCTCCGGTATTTCATGATACTGTTAAAGTTAGCCGAAAGTTGCCACCCGAAAGTGAAAAGTCGATAATGTAGATTGTCTAATCCCAGCCGAAAGTAAAAAGTCGATAATGCAGATTATGATATTAACATTCCAGCCGAAAATAAAAAATTTATTAATTATCAGCCGAAAGTAAATAGGATACATGGATTTAAATAAAAAATTTTGTAAATAAATTTACGTGTAAAACTTTGCTTCGTAGAAAATATCGGAAAATCAGAAGAATATACAAAATTGCAATAAAATCAGCCTCTAGAGTATATATCTGAAGTTGAATCGTTTTTATGTGATTTGTCAATAGCTATCGAATGAAAAAATTCTGTTCAAGTTTCCCGTGGGAAATCTCGGAAAATTCGATTTTCCAAAAATTATTAGAAAATTTGTATAAAATCAGCCTCTAGATTGTTATGCCTGGAGATGGATTGCATTGATGTGACTTGTCAATAGCTATCGCAGGAAAAAAAAATTAGTTCAAGTTTCCCGTGGGAAACTTCGGAAAATTCGATTTTCCAACATTTTTTACAAAATTTATATAAAATCAGCCTCTAGAGTGTTATGTCTGGAGATGGATTGCCTTGATGTGACTTGTCATTAGCTATCGCAGGAAAAAAAATCAGTTCAAGTTTCCTGTTGGAAATCTCGAAAAATTCAAAAAAGTTTCCAGCCGAAAGTAAGAAATGGATGAATAAAGTCAGCCTCTAGAGTGTTATGTCTGGAAATGGATTGTATTGATGTGACTTGTCAATAGCTATGGCAGGAAAAAAATTCAGTTCAAGTTTCCCGTGGGAAATCTCGGAAAATTCGATTTTCCAAAAATTATTAGAAAACTTGTATAAAATCAGCCTCTAGAGTGTTATGTCTGGAGATGGATAGTATTGATGTGACTTGTAAATAGCTATCGCACGAGAAAAGTTCAGTTGAAGTTTCCCGTGGGAAATCTCGGAAAATTAGGAGCAGCTCTAGAGGCTGACTTTATTCATCCATTTCTTACTTTCGGCTGGAAACTTTTTTGAATTTTCCGAGAATTCCCACGGGAAACTTCAACTGATTTTTTTTCCTGCGATAGCTAATGACAAGTCACATCAAGGCAATCCATCTCCAGACATAACACTCTAGAGTCTGATTTTATTCATCCATTTCTTACTTTCGGCTGGAAACTTTTTTGAATTTTCCGAGATTTCCCACCGGAAACTTGAACTGAATTTTTTTCCTGCGATAGCTATTGATAATCTCCAGACATTAATTCTAGAGGCTGATTTATTTTCGGCTGGACTGTCAATAACATAATCTGCATTATCGACTTTTCACTTTCGACTGGAAACTTTCGGCTAACTTTAACAGGGTTATTTCATGGGTATTCGCTGTTTAATGGAGTCGTGGAAAGGGTAGAGTTTATGTCCGATCTTGGGGTAGTATTTTCTTCCGATCTAACATTTGTGAGGCACATTGATTCTGTTATAGCAAAGGCTTATAGGATGTTGGGTTTCATAAAGCGTAACTGCAGGGACTTTTGTGACCCGCTTACATTAGAGTCGTTGTATTTTGCCTTTGTCCGTTCTCCGCTTGAGTACGCCTCGCAAGTTTGGTCTCCTTTTTATAAGTGCCATTCTGATAGAATTGAAAGCGTTCAAAAGCAATTTGTTTTATACGTACTTCGCAGTACACCATCAATGAATAATTATGCTATTCCACATTATCATGAGCGTTGCAACCTTTTGGGATTACAGCGTTTAGAACAGCGTCGGGTGGCAGCTTGCGATTTATTTGTTGGCGTCATTTTTTTGTATCGTATTGATTGTGCTGAATTACTCGCACGACTCAATATTTATGCTCCTGAACGTTGTTTGCGTCGTCGTGATGGTTTTTTACTAATCGATTCTGGCTAAATAAACTATCAACTTTCGGAGCCAGCCTTGACCACGTCTTGACTTTTCAATTATTCATACGATGTTTTTGATTTTAATTTGACTAGAGATTCGTTTAGACGTGAGCTTTTTAAGACCTTATAGACATTTTATTGTTTTTATTTTGTTAAGGACATACTTTTCATTTATTGATTTAAATTATTGTTGCCAATTGTATACCACTGTAGGTAATATATTAAATAATAAATAAAACAAATTTACACCCCTTGATTACTACTGTACATTACAATGAACAAATCGAAAAAGCCGGAAAACCGAAAATTCGAATCTTCTTACCTTAAGTTTAAATAAAAACTAAAAAAATCAATCACAAACTACATACTTACTAGACCTACCTATAGAATTCTGGTACATTGATTTGAGACTTTAGAACTTCTAAGAGTCTGCCATTGTGAATAAAACTAATTATAACTTTATTGTATTGTATAATAAGCAAATTTATTTCATTTGTTTTATTTCAATTTACCATTTTTTTTTTAAACAATATATTTATTTATATAACCATAATAATAATTAATAATATAATATATATTATTTATAAATTTATTTTAGTTCACCGAAATAATTAATTAATGTACCTGACTGACTAAAAATAATATAAGTATGTATTATGTATTTTTTATTTTTTACATAAAATTGACATAATTTTTAATTTAACATTATATTTCTTTTGATTTCACTAAGCATTTCTTAATATTATGTCTATATAATAAAATATTAATTTCTTTATTTATTTAATTAATATTATAATTTTAATTAATCTTGTATTAAAATATTTTTTTTTTTGTTTATATATTTTGTTTTTGTTGTGCTAATTAAATAAGGTACTGACAGGGTTAAATTTTAGGTGTTGGTGTGACTTTAAAATTTTTTTTAGTCACACTTTGCCTTTTTTTTTTTATTTAAACATATTTCGCGTAAATTGCGAAAATTTTGTTTATTTATTTATTAACATTTACAAAATGATTTCTTTTAGTACTTATATACGTTTTTATTTACTATATGTATATAATTTCTATATAACACAGTCTTAAATATTATATAATTTGTTAAATAATAATTGTGCAATTATAATAAATTAAAATAGTTTATTACTCTTTCTATACAGTTACTTAGTGTGTAATTTAATTGAAACGAATGTTTCACTGATCTGTGTCATTTTCATATAATGTAAAGATTTTATTATTACCTCAGAGCGTTCATTTCTCAAGTCTTCACTGAATGCCTTTTAGACAGGTAAGTAAATGTTTGAATAAATAGTCTTACAAATAATTAATCCCAATTTATTAATCACCGAATTATTTTACTTCCTTATTGTTTATTAAATATTCTAGAAAGCTAATTACTTTAATATTATATTTTATATTATGTATTATGTACTTTGTTTTGTTAGATTTTTGCGGTTTGATTTCGAATTAACAATTACTGTCAAACAACAGAAAATTTATAGAATTCAATAAAAATTATAGATAGTAATAAATTAATAGAATTATAGGCTATATTATTTAGATTTATTTGATTAAATATGGATATTGATGAATTTGAGATTTCATAACTTTCGTCGTTATGTTCCCCAAGAGGTACATCTGAAAATAAATTTATAGAAAAATTGTGTTAACATTACATTTAATTAATTTATTGACATTTTCGGATTTGTCAGTTTCGGACACAAACCCTATTGAGCCCCGTTCAATCAAAAAAGTTACTCTGTTAGGGCTGCCCACTTTCTAAAGTGAACCGGTCGGTCAGAGGTAAAAACGAACAAAATAATATTATTACAACATTCATAGTTGTTAACGTTTTTTGTTCCTATAAAATCAGTTCATCCGTTGTTGAGATATATGTACATAACTAAAATAACAAAACGAGGCGAAAATAAATCGATTATTGTTGGGGAGTTTACAGCTCACAATTCTGACGCAACTCACCAGAACCATTCATGTTCATTTTCTAAATCTTTATTCCTTCTGTATCCACCGGTGCAACAACTTTCTATATGCTCTTTCTATTTCCGTGCAATTCTGAAGAAACGAAGCGAAATATGCCAGCACATTTCATGTCTGTTTGTTTGTTTTTAAGTTTGCTCAGGTCAGATCTTTCAATCCATAAGACCAGTGAGCTGAGAACAGCCCAGATTTCCAGAGACCACTCAGGGGAGGTTCTGAAGGGTTGAATAAGTGTATAGTTGAAATTAGATTTATAAATTAAATGAATTATAAATTAATTAATTAAATTAAGCATAATTATATAAAATAAAACTCAATAATTAAATTAGATTAAATGAGAATGAAAATTATTAAAAGAAAAATGAAAGAATACATATTACTAATAAAAGTTTAGAAATTAAATAATAAATCCTAATTTTTTTTTTTAAATTAAATTAATAATGTTTTAAGAAAATACAAATAAAAATAAAAATAAAATGAAATGATTCCAAAACGAAAACATCGTTGTGTGAAAATGAGTCAATAAAAATTAAACGTAGTCACAGTTTGTAATTAATTTTATCCACAAAATTCACAATATTTTAAATTTTGCTTCTACAGGAAACCCATATGAAAGATGATCTTCAACTTTTGAATTGCGGATTAATAAATTAATTTTCGTACATTGATTCTATTCATCATGAACATTATGGAATTGCGACATTTATAAGAAGTGATTTATGTGACGATTGTTCCGTTTTATTAAAATCAAACATCAATTATATTGAAATTCTGGTTATCAAATTAAACGACGTGAAAATTTTAAATGTTTATAAGCCTCCTGGCTCTTCTTGGTCAACACCATTACCAGTATTTAATCATCCCGCAGTTTATATGGGCGATTTCAATAGTCATCATTGTCTGTGGGGTTACAACCAAGATGATTTGAATGGAGAATTTATACTTGATTGGGCAAATAGAAACCGTTTACACTTATTATTTGATGCTAAAGATAAATCAACATTTCATTCTGGTAGATGGAACAGAGGATATAACCCGGATCTATGTTTTGTTTCAACAGACGATTCGTTCATTTTATTTATTTATTATATCTATTCTACAGTTAATAACTTAATGAATAGTAAAAAAAAAAAGAAATATTTTAGATTAAAAAGAAATAAAAAGAATACTAACAATACGGAACATTACCTGAAAAAACGAAAACTTTAAAAACGTAAAATGAGATTAAAAATTGCAATTACTAATTGCCTTCCGAAAATACACTCTGGATCTCTCAAAATAAAATAAATGGTAAAATTCATTAAAAATTCTAGCAATTGACTTGGTTGGTTCATTGGAACCATAATTCGTTCTATGAAAGTCAACAAACAAAAATTCCCTTGGACGCAAGCTTCTGGGTAGGTACATAAATGCTCCAAGCAGAAATGAGTTCAAGACACTTAATGCGGCCACTAAGAGAATCACTAACAAACAAGGCAGAGGCAATTTTTCGGCGTTTAACCAACGTATCAATGTGAAGGCACTCACACCGAATCACATACGATGGAAGACTGCGCACCTGTTCCCACATAGGTAGATGTCGATCAGGTAAATGACCAAGCTTCCTGGCCATATAGATAGTAAAACGTGTCTGAATAGATTCCAATCTTGCAATATGCACATCATGATGAGGATACCAAACCACTACAGCATATTCAAGGTGAGATCTTACTAAAGAAGTATATAAACTAACACACGAAAATGCATCCATAAAATCCTTTGTCATTCTAAAAATAATACCTAACATAGAATTGGCCTTTAATATTATTTTATCTATGTGTAACGCAAAAGCTAATTTCTGATCAAACAGAACTCCTAAATCAACAGTTGAAGTTACTCTACAAAGTAGATCTCCATCAAAATAATAATTGACAATATTTGGATTGATTGTTCTGATCACCTTACACTTCTGTACATTGATGAACAATTTATTCTTAGAGCACCAACTAGACAATGTATTAATTTCAGATTGCAAAACCTCAGCATCACTTACAGATTGAACATGCATGAAAATCTTCAAATCATCAGCAAATAATAAACATTTACAGAATTTAAAAATATTAGGAATATCATTCACGAATAAAAGAAATATAATTGGGCCTACATGGGACCCCTGAGGGACTCCTGAATGACAATAGATATAATCTGACTTAACATCATTCAATAGAACATACTGCTTCCTACCAACTAGATAAGAATAAATCCATTTAAGAAAATTTGGATCAAGACCAATAACTGAAAGTTTTTCAATAATAATTTTATGGTCGATTGAATCAAAAGCTTTGGCAAAATCAAAGTAAATTGAATCAACTTGGGCGCCTTTAGATTCAAGTGACTCAATAGTAAATTTAGCAAATTGCAACAGATTGGTAGTCGTAGATTTTCCACTGGCGAAACCATGCTGGAAACAAGAAATTATCTCTTTAGTATGGAATAACAAATGTTTCGACACAATTAATTCGAAAAGTTTTGGTATAGACGAAAGAATTGAAATACCACGATAATTCGATATATCAGAACGGTTACCCTTTTTGTAAATTGGAACAATGTGAGAAATTTTCCGAGCTGTAGGAAATTGTCCAGAAATTAATGATTGGTTAAAAAGATAACATAATGGAGTTACAATATATGAGCACACACATTTAAGTATTGACGAAGGTATCCCATCAGGCCCACATCCATCATTAAAATCTGACCGATATTCATAAATGTCATCTTCAGTTATTGTTAGGTACGGAATGTTAAATTGGCAATTACTAACAGTAGGGTCGCTATCAAAGGATCCGTAATTAACTTTATACACCGATTGAAAGAAACTAGCAAAACCCTCGCAGATTTCAGGAACCGTGCTCAGTTTACCTCCATTAAAAATCATTACCGATGGAAAGCCAGTTGTATTACGTTTTTCGTTAACAAACTTCCAAAATGTTTTAGGGTTTTGTTTGATATTAGTTTCAATCACACTTATATACTGACAATATTTAGAATGAAATACAGATTTAAATTGTTCACGTAGTAAAACAAATTTGGATTTATTAAGTTGACGGATCTGAATCTATAGTAAGCTCTATTTTTACGGTTACGTAAGTTGATCAAATCAGAATCAAAACATAGTGGGTAATTATAGTTACGTTTTTTCCTCAAAGGTACGAATTTATCAAAAGCAACAAATAGTAAGTCATTAAAATTTTTTACATTTTCATTAACATCATTGGCTCGAAAAAAATCATCCCAACAAATGCAACGGAGATATTCAGAGAGACCAGGTGTGTCGCATTCCTTAAAATCATAAAACGAATCATCAAAAGAAAAAATCCGACATTTATCATCTCGATTACCAACATGAAATATAATCTCGAGGGAATTATGATGAATATCATTTTCCTTGAAAGATGTCAAAGACTCATGAACTGACAAATATTCCGTATTATTAACAAAAATTAAATCTAAAAACGAATTGTTATCATTACAAAATAAATTAACTTGTTTGAGATTGAAACTGAACAGTGCATCCACCACCGCTGCATCATTTGCAGATAGAATATCCGAAGGAAGTAACCCCAAGGACTCAGTTTCACTATCAACCAACCAATGAATATTAGTTAAATTAAAATCACCTAATACAACTAAAGTATCATTATAATTAATATATTAACCAATTCACATATACAATCTACATGACTCAAATAAACATCAGAAGGTGAGCTAGGTGGTATGTACAAAACTATAAAATAAAATAAATTATTACAAATTAAAACTTTGACACATAAAAATTCAATAGAGCCACATCCAGATTACTACAACCAGCTCACTTTGCATAAAAGAATGGGCTGCAAACAGCACACCACCTCCACTTTTTTTAGTGCTGTTAAAAATAGATCTATCACATCTATAAACGACAAAGTCATCAGAAAAGAACTCAATATTAAAGATCCCCTCATGAAATCCAGTTTCCACAAGAGCAAAAAATTGAAAATCCGTTGAATAAAAGAAATTCAAAAATTCAGCTGACTTAGACGACATACGCCCAACATTACGATAAAATAATCTCGGAGACGTCAAATTATAACGATTAGTTTGTTTATCAAAACGACTGGCATCAGTTAAAGAGTTGGTTGGTTTCGTTGAAGAACGGGAAAATTCGATTTATTGCTTCGTCCCTTATTAAAAATTACAAATTCTTAATTAATGATCCAGCAGGCCAAGAAGTAGGTTGTAATAAATTCTCAAAATCAGTAACGTCCACATATAATTTAAATGACGAAAAATCAATGTCTTCAATGTTCTTCATGTTCAATGTCTTATCTGCTGTAAGAACTGTAAGTAATAAATTTCCAAGAAGTCAACATCGATGTGTTTTTCTAGAAGTCGGAATAAAAATTCCAATAATAAAATCATTGACGAAACCGAGATGGAACTTTAAAAAAGGTAACTGGACAGAATTTGCCAAAGCGATAGATTCGAACATCAGATGGATTCCTCCGGTTGTTGAAACTTATAATAGATTTGTGGGACTCCTAATATCTACGGCTAAACGATTTATTCCAAGAGGGTTTCGAAGAACATACATTTCAAATTGGTCCGATGAATGTGAAAGATTATGGTTGTTGGATCAAGAGAACGAATCTAAAGAAATTGCAGATGAATTAATTAATGAATTAAATCAGGAACGTACTGCGAAATGGATAAATTTAGTTGAAACAATGGATTTTTCACGTTCAAGCGGAGAAGCATGGGATTTACTAAAGAAAAGTAGTGATTCCAGTAATAAGAATGGTGTTAACATTACAACAGTACATCCGAAGGATGTTGCGTCAAGATTAGTCAAAAATTCAAAATGTCGTATACCCAAAAATAAAATTCGAAACGTTAAAAATAAATGAAGAAGATCAACGAAATTAATTACGGATTCTCCATTGGCTTCGTCAGTATCTTTTAATGAAATTAATAGTGTACTAACATATCTAAAACCAAGAAAAGCTAGTGGAGTGTATCAAGCCGGTGTTCGTCCAGGAAGAAATTGTTGTGATCAAGTTTTTGTCTTTGGTAACACATATTGAAGCAGGATTCCGAGACAAATTACAAACAGCTGTTGCTTTCTTGGATCTAAGTGCAGCATATGATACGATTTGGAAGAAAGAATTGATGTTGAAATTAAGTAAGATTTTAAAATGTTCATAAACTTTAAACATGATCTCTGCTTTGTTATCGAATCGAAAATTTGTTGTACATTTGGGAAATCAGAAAAGTAGAATTCGATGTGTGAATAATGGATTGCCTCAAGGTTCAGTTCTTGCTCCTGTTTTGTTCAATGTATATACATCTGATTTGCCAGAAACAAAATCTAGAAAATTTCTATACGCTGATGATTTGGCAATAGCTTACCAATTTCCATACACTGACAGAGCGGTGGTTGATGCAGAGCATACTTTGACGTTGAATTTGGATTTACTAAATGATTATTACAAGAATTGGCGATTGAAGGCGAATCCCAGCAAAACCGAAGTTGCATTTTTTCATTTATCAAATCAACATTCGAATACTCGTTTAAATCTTTACATGGATGGAATTTTAATCAAATTTAATCAGAATCCGATATATTTGGGAGTTACTTTGGATCGAGCTTTAACTTTTAGAATTCATTGTTTAAAACTTGGACAAAAGATTAAATCAAGAGTGAACATTATCCAAAAACTATCTGGAACTCGATGGGGTGCGAATGCTAAAACGTTACGTATATCAGCAATTTCACTGGTGTATTCAACGGCTGAATATTGTTCACCTGTTTGGGAACATAGTGCCCGTACAAATCATGTAGATACAAAACTTAATAGTTGCATGCGAATTATTTCGGTTACAATTAAAACAACACCATTACCATGGCTGCCGATATTGTCCAATATTGAACCACCTCACCTTAGAAGACAGTTAGCATTATACAAAGAACATTTAAAAATTACAAGAAACTTAAACCTTCCTATTCATTTCGACATCGATGGAAGAATAGAAACCCGTTTGAATTCTAGAAAACCTTTTTGGACAAAAATTGCTGAGTTGGGAGACTTAACCAACTATGACATCAATAACAATTGGAAGGCACGAAGATCCAACATTAGTTGTCCCTGGATTTACAAATTTAAGATATCGTTGGACCTTAGTCAACAGATTTAGAACAAATCACGGGGTGACAAATTCTGAATTAAATCGTTACAATCATGAAATTTCAGCTGCCTGTGATTGTGGACATCCTATACAAAATATTGTTCACGTTTATCAAGAATTCATATTTAGAAGATTTAAAGACAAATTGGAGGAAATTCATCAGATCACTGACGATGCGATATTGTGGATGGATAACTTAGACATTTTTATATAACCTAATTATATTATCAAATATTTGTAAAGACATATATATATATATATATATATATATATATATATATATATATATATATATATATATATATATATATATATATATATATATAATATATATAAGTTAAGATTAATAATTCATTAATCTTTAAAAAAAATGTTTTTTATTTGGACTATGTCCGTTTTATTCTAAATCTTTCTTAAAACTAATTATATCTTTACAATTTTTCAATTACAAAAACTTCTATATTGCGAAAATGCTGATTAAAAAAGTTTTATGGAAAATTACAGAAATTATATTTATGTGAAAATAAATGAAATTTGAGTGTTAGGAATTTTACTTCTATGCAAAATATGCAATGTTGCGATTTTACTATACATGTTGAATGATGTTAATATTGATGACGATGGTCATTATGTTGTCTTAACTTATATATATATATAAGCTTAATAATAATAATATTCTTCCATTCTCTGATCCTTTAAGATATTTACTAAGGACTTTCTGTACAAAAGTGGGAAATTATTTCTTATATTGTTATATATGAAACAATCGTTAATAATATGTGCGTTATCTTCAACGTTGTTGCAAATCTCACAATTAGGTGTAGTTTCAAGACTCAAAAGGAATTTAAATTTTTTGTTAACTGTATAATCCGAGATTAATCTGTAAATTAATCTGGTTTGACAGGATGTAAAATTAGAGTCCTTAAAGAGGAAAGATGATCTTGGAGAAAACAAACTTGTTTATAAAAATGACCAGATGAATGTCACATCGATGTGTAGATTTCCTTCCACTTATTATTCATAGATCTGGAGATATCATTAAATAAGTTTGTAAGACTAGGTTCATTATCAAGAAAATGAGTATGAGAAAAAACTGCTTTTTTAGCTAAACCATCTGCTACAGTATTTCCTTTTAACCCACAGTGACCCGGGAACCAATGAATGACAATGATTAAGGCCGGCAGGTGAGTGAATAAAAAAACATAGCTAGAGCCGTTTTTAAGGAAATATGTACAAGAGCTTTGAGAGTCAGTAATAATGATAATATTATTGTTTTTGATAGATAGTGATATGGTAATTGCGATTTTGATAGCAATGGTTTCGATATTTTTAATATCAGTAGGGTTATTTAGTTGGATGGCAGATTTCCAATTTTTATCCTCAACGAAAATTCCAATTCCAGCTTTATTGTTAATTATAAAACCATCTGTGAAAATTTTTCCAAAGTTATTATATTTATTAATTTCAGCCATAGATAACGCATATTGTTCAGAATGGTTACTAAGATTTTTGTTTGTACTTCCTTCAATACTTGTTATAATGCTAAAATTAGTGAGAGAAGTTTGTTTTATATGAAATTGTTTAATTTTGGAAAGAAAAGAATAGTTAGAATAAAAGTCATTAAGTTTAGGAAGAGATCTTTTAAATTTAATGTCGTTACCAATTTTGGAATTATTATATAGATTTTTTGTAATATAAATTAATGATTTTTTAATAAAATCCAGATCTGAAGATGTTTCTAGGGATTCAGATAATATAGCCGGAATCGGAGTACTTCTTAAAAAGCCTAGACAAGCTCTCAGACAAGCATTTTTAATAGATTGACAGATATTAATATCTTTTTTATATTTAGTGTCTGTAAAAACATATGT
This sequence comes from Tipula vernalis, assembly GCA_958295665.1. NCBI lineage: Eukaryota > Metazoa > Arthropoda > Insecta > Diptera > Tipulidae > Tipula > Tipula vernalis. The sequence continues at coordinate 214,008,400 of OY282558.1, read as the reverse complement.
GTATTCAAGTTTTGATTTAACTATTGCTTTAAAAATATTGATCATTGTTTCAGGATTTACACCTCCATTAAAAATGCCTATGAAGTTTATACTATATTTTACTAAAATTGTTTTAGTATGATTTTAGTAAATTCTTCACTTGGGCACACAACGGGATGAATATTTTACTAAATCAGTACTAAACTCAAAAATAATGCTACTCAAATAATGACATTTAGGGGAATTAAGTAGGTCAGGTTCCATTCAAAGTTATTGTGTACTAGTAAGACCAAAATATAAAATTAGTTGTTTATTTAAAATTTTTTTACTGGCCCAATAACACATTTGCAAAAAATTAGGAAGTTCTATTGGACTTTGTCAACCCTTAGTATTAAAAACTAAAAATCTCAATTTACTGCTAAAGCCGAAATATAAAATTAAATGTTTAATTAAAAAAATTTTACTGGCCCAAAATCACACGATAATTATCGGTTAAGCTATAGGCTTAGCTATATCTATAAAGGACAGCAAAACTTGTTTCGATAACTTGCTGAAAAAAAATAAACATAATAAAATATTTTCTATATTTGCGTGTGTTTTATTGAACAGCCTTTGACGGTCCGACAGATTTCCGCGGTCAATATATGGCGGAATGCACCATGTTTCAGTTGAATTTTGAATGTTTCAAAATAATAAGAAACATTTTGTTTCACATTTTTGTAAAAGATGGAATTTTTAAAAATCTTAAGTTGAACCTATAGCTTAACCGATAGTTATCGTGTGATTTTGGGCCAGTAAAATTTTTTTAATTAAACATTTAATTTTATATTTCGGCCCTCATAGTAAATTGAGGTTTTTAGTTTTTAATACTAAGGGTAGCAAAGTTCAATAGAACTTCCTAATTTTTGGCATAGATATAGCTGAGCCTATAGCTTAACCGATAGTTATCGTGTGATTTTGGGCCAGTAAAATTTTTTTAATTAAACATTTAATTTTATATTTCGGCCCTTATAGTAAATTGAGGTTTTTAGTTTTTAATACTAAGGGTAGCAAAGTCCAATAGAACTTCCTATTGTTTGGCATAGATATAGCTGAGCCTATAGCTTAACCGATAATTATCGTGTGATTTTGGGGCAGTAAAATTTTTTTAATTAAACATTTAATTTTATATTTCGGCCCTTATAGTAAATTGAGGTTTTTAGTTTTTAATACTAAGGGTAGCAAAGTCCAATAGAACTTCCTAATTTTTGGCATAGATATAGCTGAGCCTATAGCTTAACCGATAATTATCGTGTGATTTTGGGCCAGTAAAATTTTTTTAATTAAACATTTAATTTTATATTTCGGCCCTTATAGTAAATTGAGGTTTTTAGTAAGCTTCCAAAATTAAAATTATTACATTTATTTCATTCATGAATTTCTAACTTTTCGTTTTTTACACAAAATAAAAATAAAAATTAGCTTAACGAAATTTTGATTTTAATGTATTTTTATGCAACGAATAAATTCGTTAAGCAGGGAATTGGTGCAGTTGTTTTTGTAAATTATCAAAATATAATTTGCAAAATTAATTTTAATAATTCCTTTTATTGATGAATTGCCCCTGAATGTATGCATTTGAATAGCTTTTACATTTATTTATATTTAGTAAGAATTAGTAAATACTTCATTCGCGTCATTAAAATGGGTGAGAGTTTTAAGTAAATAAATGGAATTACAAATATTTGCTTTTAAACTTGTATAATGATTTGATAATGAAAGTTTGTTAGTTAAAATTGTACCCAGTATTTCAGTAGTTAATCTTTCTTTTTTTATAGATATTGTTAATTTTTAAATTTAGAGATTTGGAATTTGTACGTTAATGAGAGTAAAGTAGAATCTGTTGTTAATTGTAAGTTATCATAATTATCGGCAGAAATTACAATGCAAATATCACACATTATTAATGTCGTGTAAAGAAGTGGTATAGATATTAAAAAGGGTAAGACTCTCAGCTACCCTGAGGAATGCCTTTATTAGTGTAGTGGGTGGAATAGAATAGAAATTATTCTATTTGTAAGAAATTGAGAAATCCAATATGTAATGTTATTAGGGAAATTGAAATTTTTAAAGATGTTTAATAAAATATTTTTATCTACATATCAAAGGTTTTGGAAATGTCAATTGTAGCGTTTTTATGCGCTCCGGATAGCTGCTATCGAGAGCCGCCATATAAAATTTGGCTCCCGATAGCGCTCCGTATAAATAGGTAGAGCCAAGTATTTTTTATATCAAGTTTTCGCTAAACAATTGAATTAAAAATGATAGTTTGATGTTAAATAAGTTTAGTTTACCAATAAGTAGCGCGTCAAAATTAAATTTAGCCGTAGAAAAATGACGGCTCTCGATAGCAGCTATCCGGAGCGAATAAAAAAACACTACTAATATGTTAACTAAAACAATTTTTTTTTATTTTGTTGTTTGAGGAAGTTTAAAGAAGAAATTTAAACATTTAAATAAAATAGTTAGTGATACTTTTGTTTTTTCTAAAACCAAAATTGTAATAGTTAAGAATATTATTGGAGATTAGATTCGTTTTAAGATGAGTTTATTGAAGATTTTTGAGAAAAAGAGTAACAGGCAAATAGGACGGTAGTTAATAATGTTTCTATCATCTTTCCCCTTTTTCAAAATGGCGATAGTGTTAGTGTATGATGTTTTCCATTTTGTAGGGTTAATCTGATTTTGCCAGATGTTATTAAAATAATTTCTAACAATATTGATTAGGTTAAGATTAGTGGAAACTAATTGTTTAATGATTTTATATGAGTGTCAAGAATTTCAGTGTTTTTAAATTCCGCCGGATTAATATTAGGATTTTAGGATTAAGGTTATTAGAGGGATTAGGAGAGGAGTCAAAGGAGAAAGGAAAATTATAATTTAAAAAATTATTTGCTAGTGTGGGATCTTCTAAAATTCTGTAGTTGGATTGTTTTTAATTTTATTAATATTGTTCCCGTTTTCTCTTCCGATTGTTAATTTAAGTTTTTGTGCAGACTTTTTTAATTCAATAGCGGTAAAAATGATTTTGATTAAATTATAAATTAGTTCTTGAAGCATAAGGTTTTAGGAATCGTGGAATAAATTTTTATAATGCTGGCACACATTTAAAGTCAACTCCTCATAATTAACTAGCCACTCCTCATCAATCTGTGTTTTGATCAATATTAAGATATCCTTAAACTTGGCCAAATTTCCTAATTGGTCAGCTATATGGTTGCCATTGATTCCAACATGAATCGGTATCCATTGTATTGTAATATATTTGTTTGGATTATTTCCTATGATGTCCAGAATTTGGTTTTCATAGTGTTTGTCACATTTTTTGTTTTTAGCAGTAATTATTGATTTACAAGCACTTTGTGAATCAGTGATAAATTTTTCCTCTCTTGCCCAATTGTTCCAATAGTGTAGCAATCTTGATGGCGATAGTTTTAACTGTTTTGATATCTGATACGTTTTTTAATTTAATGGATAGATTTAGATTAAGTTCTTTGTAAAAAATACCAATACCCGCAATATTATTTTTTATAGATCTTCGTAGTTTTCCAAAATTCTCAATGCAAGAATTTTGAGTTGGATTTTGTTTTGAGTGGAATTTTTGGATATTCCTTCGACACCAGGAAATATGGAGAGGTTTGGTGGATTCGAGTTTGTTAGATGAGTATAGATTTACGGCGTTATGGAAGACGTTAGTGCCACGAAAACATTACTGTTAAAATTAAATATACGTACTTACATAGTTTTTATTTTGTGATATTTGTTATTTATTTGAAATGCTTGCTCTTTATGTAAATGGCGGCACGTGGTTCTTTAACGAAAGATACACCCAATCATATTACAGACCTAGACCAAATAGACTCAACAGAGGATAATAAAACAATAATCATCGGATTGCTGAAGGAAATATTTGGTCGGCGTTAGATTTTGCGATTAAATTTGGCCAGCTTATCGATGTATCTAACTAGTTTTCTTCTACATGGCCTCGAAAACAAGCTATCTAAAGGCATTGCCACATAGAAAACGAACGAACGATTTTTTAAACCGACAATCTTATTTTTTGACAAAGCTGTTATTTGTACAATGCCAAAATTATTAAAAAATGTTTCAAATTTATGAAAGCTATCATAACAACAAAAAAAATTGTTAAAATTCCAAAATTTTTATTAAAGAAAACGCTTTTAATCTTTTGTCGGACGAAATTCGACTCGTCGTCCGACAAAAGATGAAAATGAAGTTGCTTTAATGAAAATCTTGTAATTTAATGTTTTTTTTTATTACTATTATGACTTTCATAAATTTGTATAATTTGTAAATAATTTTTTCATTGTAGAAATACAAAATTTATTAAAAATTGGAAATTTCGGTTTAAAAAATCGTTCGTTCGTTTTCTATGTGGCAATGCCTTAACTTTGAACAAAACAATTTACCCTATTTTGTTAAAATTTCCCAACTTCAAAGCCTTCTACCGTAAAACGATGTTTATGACTTAGAATTATTTTGAATGGATAGTACGATATATAATCCAAGAATATATTTCGCTTTAGATTATCTAAGAGCACTTCAACAATTAAACCCCCGATATCGAGCACCGCACCACACTTAAAACCACTGCTGCTTCGTCGGATAATCTACAATTTGTGTGCATTTGGGCTAAGGTATTTCATTATTTATTGATATGTGTCTAATTATTATATGATTTTTAATAGTCTTATTACATTTAAAAATTTCAACGTTGGCTTTTTTATAGAATACTAAATTAATTTAAACCATGCAACAATCATTTTATTGATCATTTTATCAATCTTTCGTTAACTGTCAACTAATGAACATAAAAGTACATTTGAATTTTATACCTTGTACATTATCGTACTCTGTAGTACTACGCTCCAATACTAATACTACTCTATAAAATATAATTACATATATTTATTATATATGTATACAAAGTACGATAAAGTACAAGGTATAAAATTCAAATGTATATGTTCATTAGTTGACAGGTAATGAAACCTATGTACTCAGTATTTTTATTGTAGTCCTTATTAATCATAATTTAATTTACTAATAAAACACTTATGATGACTCGAAAAGTCGAAAATTGGGGAAAAATTATGAATTAAACCTACGTGGTTTAAATTAATTTAGTATTCTAAAAAAAAGCCAATATAAGAAAGCCAACGTTGAAATGTTGATATATAGCTCATTTGGTTACTCTTTTCTCTAAACCAAAATTTTTTATTTTTACAGGTAGATGAATACCTGGTATGATTGTCGGAGAATGAGTTGAGCCACGAAAGAATCTTCCTCTTAATAATAGATGCACAGTCAATTTCGTGTAGCACACAACTTTTCTGTGCACCTTCGACATACTCTTTAAATTTTTTTTTGTTTTTAGGTTGAAATTTGCTCGAAATTGTTTATATTTCTACAATTTCATGGAAGTTTATTTTTTTTTAAATTACAGTCGTAATTCCGATGCCTTGTGTGCAGAATATTCGCAACAACTATTTTAAAGCTTTGTTGTTTTTAATGTATTTGACTTGTTGAAATAAAAAATATTTAATGAAAATAAAATCCAAAAACGATTTTTTACTTTCTTATACATAGTATAAAGGAAGTATAGGAATCATGAAAAATTTCGGTTGCGAGATTTTGATGGAAATACATGTTTTGGGGTCCCCTGGATACGTTGTGACTATTTTCGTAATGAGATCTGTGTGTGTGGATGTGTGGATGTGTGTCTGAATGTTCATTATCTTAGAAACGAGCAAAGACAGGACCATGAAACTTCATATTTAAAAGTCTATTAACTATGCGAAGAGCTGATTAGATTTCCAGAATAATCGCACAACCGGAAGAGGAAGTTTACTTAACATTAAAATCAAACATTGTGAATTATTGGAGAAAATAAAAGAGATATGGAAAAAGTTTTTAAATAAAAGTTATAGGAAACAATAATCTTAAGATAAAATGTTCTTTCATTTTTGTTCTATCTTTATCCAATTTTGAGTAAAATGTATTTATGCATTGGCATCAGAGATAAAAAATGTACATTCCGTTGCAACTTCGTGAATGTATTTTCGTTTTTTTTCTCTTTAAAACTTTGCGTATTGTATTTATACTACTTTTTATAAAAACATCACAAATACGAGACAATACGACACACCACAAATTTTTGAATTTCATTATACTGAATGTTCTTATTTGAGCTTCGTGTTTTTATTTTTTTTTAAATACAGTATTTCGTTTTTTCTTTTCTTGTATTTCATTTTGCATTATACATGTATTATGAACAAAGACCAACATTTAAATACTTTACAGAATGAATTAATAATTTACACATTCAAAAATTTTTGTATTATGATTTTACTTATTCGCCACGTGATGAATTTGGGATTTTTCGATTCATGAATTTCAAAATCGTAAATACAGTATTTCAAAGAACGAATATTCAGTATAATAAACGTATGAAGAATGCAATGAAGCTAAAATAAAAGTACGAACTCCATCGTTATCTTAGTTATTTATATTTTATATTTTTATAATATTTAGGTGCGTAAGTACACCTTTTGGGGTAAGGTTGGTTAAATGGCCAAAAATATAATTAAATGACTCAGTTCATTTATCTTCGCTCCCAAAACCATCTAATGTACAATATTAATTTGTTTTTATTGCCAAAACTTTAAATATGGCCGAGTATGATGAAACTGGTCTATTTCTCAACCGACTATGATGAAATTTGACACGTGCGTTGGAAATGGTATTCTTTAATGATTTTTACATGAAGTTATGATGGCCAATTAGGACGGAACTTATCTATTTCTCAACAAATTTCAGTGGAATTTGGCATATGCGATAGAAATGGGATGCTAAACTGATTTTTAGATGAAGTTCTGGAATCTGGCAAAATATGATGGAACTTCCTATTCCGTAACCGATTATGTTGAAATGCGACATTCGCGTTGGAAATAGGATTCTAAAATGATTTTAGATGAAGTTTTGGAATATGATCAAATATGATGGAACTTCCCTATTCCTGAACCGATTGTGATGAAATGCTACATGTGCTTTGAAAATGGGATTCTAAAATGATTTTAGATGAAGTTCTGGAATATGGCGAACTATGATGGAACTTGCCTATTCCTTAACCGATTATGATGAAATGCGACGTGTGCATTGGAAATGGGATTCTAAAATGATTTTTAGATGAAGTTCTGGAATATGGCCAAATATGATGTAACTTGCCTATTCCTTAACCGATTACGATGAAATTTGACATGTGCATTATTTGTTAAAGAATAGGCAAGTTAAATCATATTTGTCCATATTCCAGAACTAAAAATCATTTTAGAATCCCATTTTCAAAGCACAGGTCGCATTTGATCATAATCGGTTACGGAATAGGCAAGTTCCATCATATTTTGCCATATTCCAGAACTTCATCTAAAAATAATTTTAGAATCCCCTTTCTATCGCATATGCCAAATTCCACTGAAATCCGTTGAGAAATAGATAAGTTCCATCATAATTGGCCATATTCCAGAATTTCATCTAAAGATAATCATAGAATCCCACTTCCAGCGTAAAAATCGAATTTCATCATAATCGTTTGATAAAAATTTAAGTTCATACCTGACCATATTTCAGAACTTCATCTAAAATCATTTTAGAATCCCATTTTCAAAGCACATGTCGCATTTCATCATAATAGGTTAAGGAATAGGCAAGTTCCATCATATTTGGCCATATTCCAGAACTTCATCTAAAATCATTTTAGAATCCCATTTCCAATGCACGTGTCAAATTTCATCATAGTCGGTTGAGAAATAGACCAGTTTCATCATACTCGGCCATATTTAAAGTTTTGACAGTAAAAACAAATTAATATTGTACATTAGATGGTTTTGGGAGCGAAGATAAATGAACTGAGTCATTTAATTATATTTTTGGCCATTTAACCAACCTTACCCCAAAAGGTGTACTTACGCACCTAAATATTATAAAAATATAAAATATAAATAACTAAGATAACGATGGAGTTCGTACTTTTATTTTAGCTTCATTGCATTCTTCATACGTTTATTATACTGAATATTCGTTCTTTGAAATACTGTATTTACGATTTTGAAATTCATGAATCGAAAAATCCCAAATTCATCACGTGGCGAATAAGTAAAATCAAAATACAAAATTTTTTGAATATGTAAATTATTAATTCATTCTGTAAAGTATTTAAATTTTGCTCTTTGTTCATAATACATGTATAATGCAAAATGAAATACAAGAATAGAAAAAACGAAATACTGTATTTAAAAAAAAAAATAAAAACACGAAGCTCAAATAAGAACATTCAGTATAATGAAATTCCAAATTCGTCACGTTGCGAATATGTATATTGACAAAATTTTTTGTATTTTGTGTTTTTTCAATTTCGTTATACGAATATTCGTTCATTTTTGAACGTAAGGATTGTTAATACATTCTGTATAGTATTTAAATTTGATCTCTGAATGTAAGTATAAGAAAGTAGTGTGGTGGTCACAACAGACACCGGATTTTTTATTATTTGAAATTGTTTAGACAGCAATCTAGTGAAATCAAGGTACAAGCTATAGAAAAAAATGATGACGTAGGATTAACTGGAATTCTGCTAATTCATACAGTTTTTCCCGATTATTTTACTAGAACTTTAGTATAATAATTGCCGAAAATCTGATAGTTTTGCAAGAAAATCTAGTATTCGATTTTACTTGAAATCTAATTAAAAAATAGTATTTCTCATAATTTTACCAGAATTCCAGTCGTAAAATCCAGTAGGTTTGCTTACTTGATTTCCAGTACTACACATTTGTATTTCAAGTAAAATTACCAGATTTTATTACAAGCAGAAATCTAGGATTTTTAATTTTACTTGATTCAACTAGATTGTCTAGTATGCTCACATCTAGTGAATTTTTATTTACCGTGTAGCCATAATGTTATTTAAAAAATTGTTGTTGATGAAAAAGTTGGTTCAGCTTTTTCCAAAGGTTTTTGGTTTTTGATATCAATTCCAATTTTGGAATTTCTGAATAGTTCTCTAGCAATATGCACATATACACATTGTGTGTAATACGAGTTTGTTACAGTTTGAGACAATTTATTGTACGGTAATTGGTGTCGGTAAAATCTAATTACTGGTTACTCAATATAAAAGATAAAGTAACGAATTTTATCAAAGCTTGCCTAAAATGTTTGGTGTTTCATCTGAAGGAAGGCAAGAACAAGGGTTTCCTAAATATATTTGAGAAATATTACAACTCATTTCATACCGTCCACATAGATGATAATCTGTCATTATTGCTACAAAATTTTCATCCCGAAACATTTTTCGTATTTGTGGTCCGTCAAAGTTACCTGCTTTTATTTTAGTTTCACTTAACTATGGAAAGTGCTCGACCAAATGCTTAAAACATTGGCTTATTGTTTCATCAAACCTGTTTTAACAAATTTCAGCCGGTAACTATCCTGAATGGAATTCTCTATAAACAGATGATTTTGTGCCTTCCGCGTCTAAACCTCGTCTTTTTAGTTTTGTAGCCATATATTCAACCATATCTTTAGGTGCTGCAATATTACGAATAAAATCTTTTAACTCCCCTTGGTTTAAAGATTTTGGTTCTTTTGGTATAACCTGAGGGTGCAAATTTCGCTTTCTTTGGTTTTACTAATATTCGCCTTCAAGCTTCTCGTGTTCTACTATGATAGAATCTTCAACAGCTGCAAACTACTCTCTACTACTCTGCCTCAGATAAATAATGGGATTTATCACTGGGAGGACATTTGCGTATGATATTGTCGATTTTGTTTTATATTAAAATCAATTACAGTGGTCTTGAGATTGTGGTTTTTGCCAAATTGTGGATGTTCTATTTCATCTCTTAAATATGTTTAAACAGGAACAACAGATACTTTGGGGAACCGATGAATAATGCTAGATTACCTACTAGTCTTTCAAAGCTTTGAAAACAATTCTCCTTAGTATTAAATGGCATGTTTTCGTGTAGTTCTGAGACTTCAAATTTTTCACAGACATAGCAAAACACATCAGGATCATTGTTGCATTGATGTTGAACTACAACATTTCTTCTTCTAACTTATACTCTTTTATACTCCCCACCAACCAAGTTGCCAAACGAGGAAGAGCTACGGTCGCATGATGACGACGCCTGCGTACCCTCTTTCCCCGCTGACAACATCATCGTCGACAAACTCAAGATCCAGAAACTCATCGACAATGGGAATTGACACTAACTCGAATGCAGTATCCCTTCTGTCAAGAGCTTATGGATTTCTTGGAGACTCGATGGCAATCATTGCCACGTTAAATTGGTCGCGATAAATCACATCGTCGTCGATCCGCCGGAGAAACGAGCCAACAATAACTAGTTCACTATCAACAGCTCAACCATAGTCATCATGCCCGAGCTCGAAACGTGAATCTTCATCGCAACCGTCTCACTCGTTCTTCGCTACTTCGACTTCAACTATCGTAAGTCGCTGAACTGTTCATTCTGCAGCGAGGGACAGAGTGCATTCCAGTGCAGCAAATTCAAATCGTTTCAATAGTCTACGGAAGTGACATCGTAGCACAGAGTGTCGATCTAGTCTCTATCAACTCTCCCTGACATTACACCCTAATTCACATACCTGGTGGGTCAAATGCCGATCATTCTACCGACGTTCGTTCGAACCACACTACATCGCTGCCGAAAGATGTCTTACTCGCAACAGGAGTTGCAATAGACGCAATCGGAAAACAAGATTTCACCATTCAACCCTGCTTGATTCCGGGTCGCAAGTGAATGTCATTTCGGAATTCGCCATAAATCGGGTTGGCTACAACGGAAACCAGTTTCGATCTCAATCAGTGGGATCGGTGCCAGAGAAGCAGCCAAATCACAATCGATAGTCGAATTCATTCCTTAATCACGTGTTGTTCGCAGCGGTAGTCGTCGAAGGAATAACTGAACTGGCTGATGACATGCACAAACGAATTCAAGGACTTGCTTGAAATCCAGGAAGTAATGGTAGCATCATTCCAACGTGGCGGCTTTGAGCTCTGACAATGGTCGTCGGATCTATCAACTTCTGAATCGATGTTCCACTCTCGGAAAATAACTTCAAGTTACACCCTACTGTAGACGTTTCGTTCAACAATTTCATATTATCAAAGCCGATTACAATCCCAGTTTCATCGATGCCTGAGAAGAATCGGTCATTCAACTGTTAGGTCCGATTTGTGCAGGGGACTCATTTCGCCGACGAAATCATACGATGCCAATCAGGAGAAAACCTGTTGAACAAAAGTGTGGTTCGTTTACTCAACCCTTTTATCGATGGTGATGGAATTTTACGAGTCGGTGGACGATTAAAACATTCGTTCAAGTAAGCGTCCGATAATTCTACCGAAAACTAGTCATCTACGTTAATCACACAGGCATATCGAACCACACTCCACGGTAGTCAACAATTAATGTTGGTCGAGAAGCTGGTCCGCGCGCATATTCGCCATTGCGTGACATGCTTTCGTTCGTTATCAACCTTCCAGCACCATGCGTCATTCCATCGAGAGCTTTTGTACACCGTGGAGTGGATTACGCGGTTCCGTTCTCAATCAAACAAAGAAAAGGCCGCGGTATAAGATCAACGAAGGGTACATATGTCTGTTCGTCTGCCTATCGACAAAAGCGCTTCAATTGGAGATGGTGACGGATCTTACCGCAAACGCATTCTTCGCTTCGTCTTCTTGTACGGCGACCGTAGCACCAACTTCATCGGATCCAACCGTCAACTAGCGTCTCTTCATCACCACAGCACACGAATGTGAACCTTGAGGTCGTCACAATGTTGGCTCAAGACAGATCGATTTGGTGCTTCAATCCGCCCACTTCACCACATTTCGGAGGACTATGGGAGGTAGAGATGAAGTTAGTAAAACATCACCTTGGAAGAATGATTGGAAATACACTACTCACCTTTGAAGAGATGACAACACTAATATGCCAGATGGAAGCGTGCCTCAATTCACGACACTCACTCCAGGCAACTTTCTCATCGGAGAGCCTCCGATCACCATTCCAGAACGATCATTGCTTGACATCCAATCGAATCGTTTAAATCGATGTCAGCAAATACAACAAATGTACCAGCACTTCTGGAGGGTCTTGTCGACCGAATATTTTCACGACTGCAGCAGCGCCCCAAATTAGGACCAACGCCAACTTCACGTTCGGTTAACTTGTCCTTATCAAAAATGAACTTTGCCCACCCGCTAAATGAGCAATGAGGCGACTCATTGCGATTCATTCGGGTACTGAGGGCGTTATGCGCACATAGTCACGCTTAAATGTCAGGGTATCACACTCTTGAGACTGGTAGTAAAATTGTATCTACTACCGATCCCAGATAACATCGTCAACTAACTTTAAGCCATCCGGCAATATTGGTGACACCAAGGAACAACACGACCAACATGCCATCGGGTGGTAAATACACCGAACCAACGAATTACCAATCGTCGGCAACACCAAAATTAACTAAAACGAAACCAACATGACGTGTAGATTCTTCCTCTCTCTCATCGACCGCCGACCAAGCAACATCGAAATTAATTACGACATCGTGATCATGAAGTGTGTTACACAGTGGCCATCTTAATAATATAATCTATATATATATATATATATATATATATATATATATATATATATATATATATATATATATATATATATATATATATAAAATGAATTCCTGTTTGTTTGTTTGTCTGTTCCGAATGGGAGTCTCAGCCGCTCAACCGATCGCCATGAAATTTTTACCATGTACAAGTTGCATATCCAGAACCAACCTCGCGATATTTTGGAAGAAGCTGGACCCCGGGGTCTAGGGGCTGCGGTACAATTTTTTTCGAAAATTTTAAATTTCTTTAAATTTTTCCACGAAAATGAGTTTATGGGGCTGGTTATATGAAATTACTAACATGTTCGAATCCGAGGGGCCCGGCTTTGGATCAAAAATTAATTTTTACATGTATAGATACAAATATTTGATTATTCCAAAATGACTTCTCAGTCGCTCAACCGATCGCCATCAAATGTTTACCATGCAAATGTTGCATGTTCAGGACCAATCTTACGATATTGTGAAAGGGGCTGGACTCCGGGGTCTAGGGGTCATGGTACAACTTTTTTCAAAAATTTACATTTTTTTACGAGAATGAGTTTAGGAAAGGGGTTATATGAAATAAGAGACATGTTCGAATTCGGGGGGTCAGCCCCTGGATCAAAAATTCATTTTTACATGTAAAGATACAATTATTTGATTGTTCTGAAATTACGCCTTAGCCGCTTTACCGATCGCCATGAAATTTTTACCATGTATATGTTGCATCTTCAGGACCAAGCCCACGATACTTTTGAAGGGGCTGGACCCCGGGGTCTATGGGCTGTGGTACAAATTTTTTCTCAAATTTCAATTTTTTTAAGATTTTTTGACGGGAATGACTTTAGGAAAGGGGTTATATGAAATTAGTGACATGCTCCAATCCGGAAGTCTGCCCTGGATCAAGAATTCATTTTTACATGTATAGATACAATTATTTAAACGTTCCGAAATAGCGCCTTAGCCGCTCTACCGATCGTCATGACATTTTTACCATGTTTAAGTTGTATGTAGCTGTACCCAGGTTACGATATTTTAGAAGGGGCTGGACCCCGGGGTCTAGGGTCTTTAGTTCAAGTTTTGTCTAAAATTTAATTTTTTTTTTTTAAATTTTCACGGGAATGAGTTTAGAAAAGGAGTTATATGAAATTAGTAACATGTTTGAATCCGAAGGGTCCGTCCCTGGATCAAGAATTTATTTTTACATATGTAGATACAATTATCTGATTGTTCCGAAATGGCGTCTCAGCTGCTCAACCGATTGCCACGAAATTTTTACCATATTAAGTTGCCAATCTTAAGCGTTATTTTTAAGGGGGCTGGACCCCGGGGTCTAGGGGCTGCGGTACAATTTTTTCCTAGAATTTGAATTTTTTTTTATTTTTATTTTTTGATTTTAGGAAGTGGGTAATATGAAATTAATGTTGTTTTCGAATGCGAGGGACTACCCCAGGATCAACAGGGTATAAGGGCTGCAGTACAAATTGTTTCTACAATTTAAATTTTTTTTAAATTTCTTTCGGTAATGAGTTTAGGAAGGAGGTTATATGAAACTAATGAAATATGTATTTGAATATGAGGGGTCCATCCCATGGATAAGAATTCATTTTTACGACTTTATGTAAGAGAAACAATTTTAGACAAACTTACGGTGACTTGGCGTTCCACAAGAAATTCCGAATATTTTTAGAAGTTTATTGTACTATTTTGCTATTTGGTTATTATTGTATGTTGAATTGAAACTGCAGTAAAACACAGAAATATTTTAATCCTTAACTTCTTTCCCCTTAGAATGAGAAAACATTTAGGTTTCTAATGTTGAATGATTGCTGCACATTTAAATTTAGACACCAAAAAGGATATCTAGCGTGCGATTGTTATACACAAATCATACCTCTACTATAATTGATTTAATTATTCAAATTAATTTTATTAATTTAAATTTAAGACAATCTTTCATCACTTTAACTGAAGACAAATCTCTGAACACTTATATTATCCATACTAATAATCCATTTTTACTAGTTTGACATGTACTGTTTAGTGATATCCTATTTATCATATCCTGTTTTGAAATGTACCATAGTCAGCGAGTTCTAATTTCCACATAACTTCACATAACATTCTATTTTAATCCACTATTGCAACCGGCGGCTTTTAATGAAAATAGTAGTTTCATACTAAACGCCAATAGTTTATTACTTAAATAATCAATGATTGTTTCATAAAATCAATTCTAGGAAAGGTACTAAAAAATATTGTACGTATAAACTGATTTACTTTGAAAAGTACTAGCGTTTTATATTTGAAAATAGCATCTTCTACAAGAAACATTCTTGGATTCAAATTATTGTACGTGTAAAATTGCCTTAGTTTGAAAAAACTTCTTTTGTTTTTCGAAATGTCATTTTCAACCACAGTTCGAGGTAAAACGTATCGAAGTGGACGTAGTTTTAATCGTTTTGAATAAATTAATAGTTAGCTATATTGCAATAAAATATTTGTAGGTGATTATTTTCCAGGTATTAAATATTATTTCAAGTGAATATACATTCTTATTAGATTTAAGTTTTCAGTTTATAAACGTGTTAATCTATGATTACTTTTTGATTGTAGGTAACATTTGATTTTGCTTAAAAAAAATTCCGTAAAGACATTTTCAAACACAGCTCGCGGTGAAACGTATCGAAGGAAACATTAAAATCGTTTTGATAAATTAATACTAATTTCTGTTTTGAATGCCCGTCATTCCTGATTAATTAGCTACACGTTTCATTTTTGCTTAAAAATGCCACCGAAAAAAAGATCAATTGGGCAGGTAACTGCAAAGTCGAAGAAGAACAGCGTGAAGCACTACTTGAAAATGATCGAAGCAGTACGACTTCTTCTAGAGCTAATGAAACAACTAAACAGCGCGAAACACGATTTGCAAACGTTCGAAGCAGGATGTCTTCTTCAAGAGCTGATGAAACACAGACAAAACACCGTCTGGTCAACATGAAAGACGATTCAATGCTCCAACAATCAACGAAGTTGCTATTGTTATGGTCGGAACGGATTTCAACCGACGTGATATTATTATCCATGGACAAAATGAAAGCCTACAGCATGTTACTGAAACACACAGATCGTATGATGCTCTTCAGTATCCAATACTGTTTTGGCAAGGAGAAGATGGGTATCATTTCAACGTGATGCAAACTAACCCAACAACAAGTGCTGCGATGACGAAAAGGGTTTCCTGCATGAATTTTTATGCGTATCGTATTATGATTAGAGCACAACAAACAATCAAACCACATCCTGAAGTGCCGTCAACTTTTTCACCAATTCATTGTTGATATGTATGCTAAAATCGAAAGTGAACGACTTCTTTTCATTCGCTTAAATCAGAAAAAACTTCGTTCCGAGGAATATATTCATTTGTGCGTTGCAATTGCAAATGATGGGAACGTTGCTGACATTGGGAAATTGGTCATATTACCACCGTATACGGTAGCTACGTATACGGGAAGTCCAAGGCACATGCACGAATACGCTCAGGATGCCATGACGTATGTCCAAAGATTTGGACGTCCTGATCTATTTATAACGTTTACGTGTAATCCAACAAGGACTGAGATTATAGATTTACTTCTAATTGGGCAATCATCGATCCATCGGCATGATCTGGCAGCTAGAGTTTTCAAACAGAAACTCATAAATCTCATGAACCTCATAACTAAAAATCATATTTATGGAGATACTCGCTGCTGAATGTATTCTATAGAATGGCAGAAAAGAGGCCTACCACATGCTCACATTTTGATTTGGTTAAAGGACAAGATTACTCCGACTCAAATTGATAGTGTTATATCAGCTGAATTACCCAATCCCCAAGAAAAAAACATGATACATGGGCCATGTGGAGCCGTGAATCCCAATTCACCTTGCATGAAAGACGGAAAGTGTTCGAAAAAATATCCCCGAAAGATGTATCAGGAAACACAAACTGGTGACGACGGATATCCACAATACCGGAGACGAAAACCCGATGACGGAGGACACACAGCCACTATCAAAGTAAACAATGTTCATCATGAGGTAGATAATAGCTGGATTGTTCCTTACACTCCGTTACTGTCGAAAATATTTAAAGCCCATATTAACGTTGAGTAGTGCAACTCGGTTAAGCCAATTAAATATATATGTAAATACGTTAACAAAGGCAGTGATATGGCAATTTTTGGACTTTCGAATACAAATTTACCATTCGATGAAGTCAGGCAATTTCAAATAGGACGTTACATCAGCAGTAATGAAGCTGTCTGGCGAATTCTAAGTTTTAATATTCACGAGCGTTATCCAACAGTTGTACATCTTAGTGTACACTTAGAAAATGGACAACGAGTTTACTTTACGGAAGAAAATCTGTTACAGAGAGCTGCGAAACCAACGAATACGACATTAACAGCCTTTTTTCAATTGTGCGGAATAGATTCATTCGTAAAAACGTTGCTGTATCATGAAGTTCCAAAATATTATACATGGAACACGTCGAAGAAGCAGTTTTTCAGAAGAAAGCAAGGCACAATTATTCGGGAGTACCCTGGAATACGTGGTTCTGATGCCTTGGGTCGAGTTTATAATGTTCATCCGAACAATATGGAGTGTTATTTTCTGAGAATGCTGCTTCATGAAGTAAGAGGACCAACGTCTTTTCAAGCACTGAGAACTGTAAATGGCGAAGTATGTCAAACCTACAGAGAGGCATGTCTTAAACTGGGCTTACTTGAAAATGATGAACACTGGGATAGAACACTAACCGAAGCATGTCTTATGTGTCGTCCAGCACAAATACGCAAGCTCTTTGCAATCATATTAACAACATGCACACCTTCCGATCCTAAAGGTCTTTGGGAAAAGCACAAAGAAAGCCTTAGTGAAGATATACTTTGGCAAGCACGTAGAACAAATCCCGATATGGAAATACAGTTTTCAGCAGACATATTTAATGAAGCACTTATATTACTCGAGGATGCATGCTTATACATTAATAACAAAGTCATTTCCCAACTTGGGTTGCCAGCACCGACACGCCGTGGAAACATTGTTCGTGATAGAGATCTATTACGAGAACAAAATTACGACGTTGGTCAGTTACGAGTTTTCGCTGAGACTCAAAAAAGTCTCTTAGTGGATGATCAAAGACAGGCATACACTAAAGTGATGCAATACATAGCAAACGGTAACGGAGGAATTATTTTTCTTGATTCACCCGGAGGCACTGGAAAAACATTTCTTCTTAATTTGATACTTGCTGAAGTAAGGCAGCAGAATGCAATCGGCCTCGCTGTTGCATCATCTGGAATTGCATTCACTTTACTCGATGGAGGACGCACAGCACATTCAACGTTTAAACTACCATTGAATTTGAATAAAGCGGATAATTTTTCTTGCAATATAACACGACATTTGGGAATTGCCACGTTATTAAAAACATGTAAAATCATTATTTGGGATGAATGTACCATGGCACACAAAAAAGCATTTGAAGCGGTTGATCGTACTTTGCGCGATTTGCGACAAAATAACCGACCAATGGGAGGAGCTCTAACACTACTAGCAGGTGATTTTCGTCAAATTTTGCCAGTCATTCCACGATCAACACCCGCTGATGAACTCAATGCCTGCCTGAAGGCGTTTCATCTTTGGAAACACGTTACGAAAATCACACTATCTACAAACATGCGTGTGAATTTACATCACGATGGTACAGCTAAAACATTTGCCAGGCAGCTTTTGGACATGGGTAACGGGAAATTGCCAAATGACCCTGTAACATGTGAGATATCGTTCCCGCCTAATTTTTGTCAAATGCTGCCATCAATACAGGACGTGGTAATGAAAGTATTCCCAAATCTGCCCGGGCCACTAATGAAATACAAATCTATCGACACGGTTACTGATGTGGATCAATCCGTCAATTATCCAATAGAGTTTCTTAATTCTTTGGAGCCACCTGGTATTCCACCACACATACTATTTTTAAAAGAGGGTTCACCAATAATACTGCTCCGAAATTTAGATCCACCGAAATTGTGCAACGGAACACGGCTTTGTGTGAAGAAATTGATGCGGAATGTGATTGAAGCAACGATTATTACCGGTAAAAGTAAAGGAGAAGATGTGCTAATTCCGCGCATTCCTATGATTCCCACCGATTTGCCGTTTGAATTCAAGCGACTACAATTCCCATTACGCTTTGCTTTTGCAATGACAATCAACAAAGCCCAGGGGCAATCATTGAAAATAGCTGGTGTTATTTTGGAAAATTCATGCTTTTCACATGGCCAACTGTATGTTGCTTGCTCCAGAGTGGGAACGCCAAAAAATTTATTTATTTACACACCAAATGGAAAAACCAAAAATATTGTTTATCAAAAGGCTTTATAATAAAAATTATTAACTAAAATATCTTTATATTTATTATTCACTTTGATCTGGTTGAAGGTTTGTAAAAATGGAGTATAATTATTTGGCAATTGGTAACAAATACCAAACCAAAATTAATTAACTATCCCCACAAACAGGATGTCCAATAATATCATTACAAAAGCTCGCCTGGATGCATTGACGGAGGCACCCGTTACTGAATACAGCTACATAATTTTCTTTTCATATGTGATTGCAACTACAGCGATGTAAAGAGAGAATTCTTGCATAACAATCAAGGTATTTGAATTATATACCTCCCGTGCGACGCCGGGTAACTCAGCTAGTAATTAATAAAACATAAACGGAAAACAAAATATTTGAGTACAAATTTGACCAAGTGGTTTAATTCCAGTGAAAAGGGTGGTGCCACTGTCGTGAATACCATCGCTAACTAATTACAACATCAGTCAGGCCAACGACCTTCATCTAAAAATCATTTTAGAATCCTATTTCTATTGTACCGTCCCAGTTTCATAGTAATCGGTTCAGATATAACCAAGTTTCATCCTAATATTCTAAAACTTCATCTAATGGTGATTAATTTTTCTCCAATCGCTCTGTAGTATAGGTCGGGAGTTAATAAACGAGGCTTCATCTTTTAGAAAGTGTAAAATAACTACAACAATAATTACCTTTTCGTTTATGTAAACTTTCACTATCATGCTCTGTTATTGTGTTGGCATCATAATTTAGTCCCGCCTTTCGTGCCTTATCTGAAAAATTAAGTTCTATTTGTAACGGTAAATATTAATCATTTCTTAAGTATGTAAAATAAAAACTAAAAAACTAAAAAATTTTAATTAAGAAATTTACCTTTGTGTCGATTATCGTAGGTTTCAAATAAATTAACTGAATTTCGTGGTATTCCTTTTCGATTGAATTAAGCAAAAGACAAAATGATAAATTACAATATTTTTATGTTCGATATTCAGATTTGTGGGGTTTTATAATTATTTATGTACTTACGATATAATTTTATTGTACCATCGGTATCGCCTAATGAGTTTTTTGCCACACACTTATACGAACCGAAATCAGAGGCCGTAACCGATTTTATACTTAATTTCATTACAACTTTATACGCATTATCGGTTAGAATTGGTTCAAATTTTCCACCTAGAAACAATTAAATAAATTAAAAGAGGTTAAAATTACATGTATTGTTATAGTGTACAAGTAGATTGTATACCTCTATATGTACATATATTACATAATACTGAGACTAACCTTGCGGAACAATTTCACCTTTTTCTCTAGTCCAATAATTTATTGATTTGGGATATGCTTCCGATTGACATTCTAACGTGATACGTTGTCCTTCAACCGCACCAACTAATTGGTTTTGTACCCATATCATAGGTGGAACTAAATATCAATTTAGGGTGGTTAAATAGACTTATTAAAATTGACAGTTTAATTGTTTAAAATTTAATTTGTTAATTATTATAGAATTTAATGAGTGGCATATACTATTCTCTAAAGCTGACTAGTGCTTCATTTATTTATTAATTATTATTTGACCCAGGTTCAATTTTAATAAAAGGCTCGAATTGTATAAGCCACCGATTTCAATAAAAAAATTAAATAAAAAATAATTTGGTTTATTTACAATGTACAATAAGCATAATCCGTTTACTAACTGTTGGCGGTACACCGTTCGATGCTATACATAAGTAAGCACCCATGTGTAATCGATTGACACGTGAAATGGTGAGCGAGGTTCCTTCAACACTAACAACTGGAAATAAAAAGAATAAGAAGAAGACATTCATATTATGAATAATTTAATTTTTAGTATTTTTTGTAGACGTTTTGTTCTATAATAACACTTTAACATCAAGTAAATTTCGTTCCTATTGTTGTTGTCACTTCATTAAAAATTTATCGTTTCCATATTATGTATTATTACATATGTATATTTACAGTCGGATTGTGTGTGGTATGTACATGTATTACGTAGTAATTTATTTATTTTAAAAACAATTAAAAAGCAGAAACATAATCAAATTTACATTTTTCATTTATGCGTACGTTATATGCAACTCCCTTGTCGGTGTGATCGTCGATAAAGCGAATTCTCAAATGGCTGATGTGTTAATTGAAAGTAATTAAGTGCACATTTCATTTTAGATTTGCCGCGTGATTAAATCAATCAAATCATCAGGTTTGTTTTGAAAATGATAAATGGGATGGATTTTTTTTTTATTTAAAATTCTAATTTAAATTCCATTCATAGTTGTAACGATTTATTATAAATCACAAAGTCGCACAAGTACTAATATTGTTATACACCGCCCTAATTTTTAATGCTTTACATTGCGGTACAAGAACATAAACAACATAAGGAAAACAAAAGGAAAATCGGTGGATCACAAACTGGTGGGGGTGAGACAAGCTTTATTTTTTATAATTTTTTTATTGATATATTATAACAGAAAGAAAAAAAAAACGTGGAAGTTTAATTATTTATGTCTTTATTAAAGCTTATCGTTGTTGAGCGATGTTAGTTCGAATATTATTGATGGTGTCAAGTCATGATAAAGATAACACATTGAGCTTGGATTAACTTTTTGTTTTTAGGGTATACCTATGTCCTAAATGGAGTCTTCCCAGAAATCGCCCTAAACAAAATCAGGTTCATATCTAAATTTTGATTCGTGGGTTTCATTTTGGTATAAAAACTAGCAGTGAAAATTATAAAATTTTCAGATTCATTCGACAAATTTAAAACAATTAACTGATGTTTTGGAAAAGAACCCAAAATTTAATTACTGACAACATTCGGCAACTTTTCGTATCAACACTTACGTAAAAATTCTGTTTGAAAAGATTAAATTTCTGTTACAAAATTATAATATACAAATTGTTGGTAGTGCATCTCATACACTGAAAAAATTGGAGGTGGTCTGTGGCGTCTTCACGGCCGTAGGTGATTTGCGTGATAACGTTTATACGCGAGATTAATGATACGTAGAATATATTTCATATTTTAATTTAAAATAAATTAACCGCCACTGTTTTTTAACGCAATTTTGACACTAGAATTGCTCCGATTAGATGAAGCGTTGTCTCGCTACAGTACTCTCAAGCATTGTGTTGACAATGTTATCCGTTGTATCGGATTTATGTAAATTTAATTAATTAAAAGGTTACCGCTGATGGGGTCTTTTAATTAATTAGAACAAAATCAGTTAGTGTTAATTTAAATTCTGCCTTATTTTATTCAATGCTTCGATTTATACTAACTAGTATATAATTTTAGATTTTTAATGTCAGCACAAAAATGTAAAGTATAAATCAAAAACATTTATAGTATGCATATTATTACAAATTAAGTTAAGTGTCAGCACAATAGATACAAAAAAACAACAAACACCAAAACTTTATACTTTCGTGGAAATTAAACGTTGTAATGTTGATGAGTTAAAATGATGAGTCAACATACTATATTCCGGGCTATATAGTTTTGAGTAGCCTCCTGTTTACACTCCACTACTTTCATCCGATCGAGGAAGAGCTGCCGATATTAGAACCAAAGTACTATTAAGATTACTATAGTTAAGTAGGATATCGTGTAATGATGAACATCATGGTGATTCATTTGTGTTGGTAGTTGTTCCCTTTCCTTTATCACTTTTAGCTCCCTTTCCAAACCGGTAGTCTCAATTGCTGGGATCAGGTTAAGCTTATCGGGTTTTGTTGTTTTGAGTTTTATTTGCAAACTGAATTCCTTTATTTTTTATTTTATTTATTTATTTTATTTATTTATCAATTAATCCTGGATAAAGCATCGCTTTTCTATCCCACACACTTACATAATGAATACAAAAAAAAAAAAGAATACAAAAATAATTACAATTCATTCTTAACAAAATCAAATAATAAAACATTAAATCTAGCAAAAGTTTTAACACTTCTAATCTCTACCGGAACCTGATTCCAACTTGTAAACATAGTAAATAGTGGCGAGTTGTTGTAAACATTAGAACGGTTAACTGGCAGCATTATATTGCTATTTCGAGCTGAACCAATTTTTATTTTGTTGTATAAATAAACAGGAACTTGATTATTGATAATTTTATAGAGGAGCAATAATGATCTATAATAAAAAAATTGAGTCATTATGCAACCAAATAATTCTCTAAACTTAGCAGAGATATGATCACATTTCCTCAATCCATTGACGTATCTGGCTATGTTGTTCAAAGTTACTTGTAAAATTTCCCTTGAGTTACAATCGCAACTAATGTAAAGAAATTCACAATACTATACATGGGGGATTACCAACGTTTTAGCAAGCAAAATCCTGACGGTTTTAGGACAAATGTTCTTATGGAGTTTCAATCCATATAATGTAGAGTTGATTTTACTACAAATCTTGATAGTCTGGGAATCCCACGTGAATCTATTGTTAATAGAAGTTCCTAAATTATTAACGCGATTTTGAAATGGGATTATTATATCTGGGATGACTAAAAAATCACGCCTAGAAATGAAGATTGCCTGCGTCTTTGAAATATTCAATGAGACTCCATTAGATATAGACCAATCTAATATGTTGGATAAATCATTATTAATTTTATTAAAGGTTTCAGATATATTATCTTTAACGCCCCCGAGGTAAATTTGACAATCGAGTTGCTTTGAGTTGACAATTGAGTTGCTTTGATCAAGATGATATGCAATATCATCGATAACTTGAAGAAGAACGGTGCTTGTACTATGATTGTTACGGAAACCCGATTGAAACTGTGTTAACTATTTATATTTTTTATATGGTCGTTAATTTGATCACGAATTAGAATCTCGAAAACTTTAGATAATACCGATACCATACTGATTGGTCTAAGATTATCCAGCGAGTCATTATTTTGTTTCTTTTCAACCGGAATCACTAAATTGGTTTTCCATATATTAGGAAATTCAGACCGCATGATACAATTATTTATTAAGTACGTTAACGGTGAGATAACAAAAGGTAATGTCTTCTTTAAAAAAATTAGATTCATTGCATCATGACCAGCTGCGTTAGATTTTATACTGCAAATACTTTTCAAAATATGTAATTCCATTACACAGCTAACTGAACACAAATTAGATGTGAAACTACTTGTAGCATTACAATCTGGAAGAGGAAAAACAACTGACTTGTTAGGTATGTTGCAAAAATAAGAATTTACTACAGCAGGGTCCATGTCAATTAAAACATCAGATCTACTTTTCCCTATGCCAATCGTATTAATATTTTCCCAAATTCTTGCCATGGTTAGCTTATGGTTACGAAAATAATAATTTTGTTTAGCGGCTCTAATCAAATCAGTAACACAATTTCGCTCATTCTGATATATTTTGCGGTACTTTATATCGGAAGTTTTCTGAAATTTAGAAAAGGCCTGATCCCGAAGTAACATTCTATGAGCAATTTCAAAATTAAACCAAGGAGCTGCAGATTGGCCATCCAGTACTCGTTTTACCGGGACACAGTTGTCATGAATAGAGTATAAGCACTCATAAAATAAGTGAAACATAGAATTAATATTATCGCTCGAATACATCCGACACCAATCAGCGCAATGGCAAGAAGAAATTGCTGCATTATTTATGTTACTATAGTCGTAAAGCTTGTTCCGAATTTTGACCCGTTTAGACTTCACTTTATAGGAGATGAGTAGAAAGTCATGATCGGATGTATGTGGCATAGTGTATTGATTGAACTCCAATATTCTGGCCTGTTCCGGATTAGAAACAATAAACTGATCTAGCCACGATGGGCCACGAGTTGGCGAAAAAGGAACTGAGAAAGGTTATTGGATTTTAATAGATCATGGAATATATGCGACCTGTCAAGGATATTAAAATTGAAGTCACCGCTTATTACGAAATGACTATATCGTAATACGAAAGAAGATAGTATTTTCTGGAAATCATCCAGGTCAGTTTTTATAGCAGGTGGGGGATTGTAACAAACTACTATTATAATTGTCATGGAAGGAGGAAGTTTCATTTCTCCCATTATAACTTCAGTTTTACCATATGTACCTGAATGAATCATATTGAATTTGTAACATTTTCTGTAGTATATACCGACCCCACCACCATTTTTGTGTGTTCTGTCGTTTCGTAGAATATTATAGCCATTTATGGCAACAGATTGATCATTGATCTTACACGTAAGCCAGGATTCCGCCACGCAAAAAGGAATGTTATTAAAATTAATAAAAATTCGAATTTGATCTATATGGCAAAAAAGACTGTGAGCATTAAGAAATTCAATCTTTAAACATGAACCATCACCATCTCTCAAGTTTTTGTCAGAGGTATTGTGTATATGCCGATAGAGACTGAAGTGTGAAAATCTAAAATACAAAAAATATTAAAAATCAATTTAAAAAAATCATAAAAACTAGAATAAAGTACATAACTTTTACAATTACGATGACCTTGTTGAGTGACCGACGAATAATCACTATTAATAAGTTCATTACTGCAATGTTGCTGTGGCAGGAAATTTCTTTTCACGTCTTACATTAATAAACGGTTTAATGGCACACTGTAGTGGCCAAATACTACCATCATAAGCCTTGTTGTATATGGTAGACTCT
Source organism: Tipula vernalis (assembly GCA_958295665.1). NCBI lineage: Eukaryota > Metazoa > Arthropoda > Insecta > Diptera > Tipulidae > Tipula > Tipula vernalis. The sequence continues at coordinate 213,982,595 of OY282558.1, read as the reverse complement.
AACCCAACTTTAAACGAAATAAAGTTTAGCAAACTTCTATCAACATTTTTTGGAACAAGTTCGTGACATTCGACTTCAGCCACTGAAATATTCAGCTTATGACTAAGATAGTTTTTAATATCGTCACTAGTTGTGGTTGGTTTAAAATTTGAGACGTGCAGGTAATTTTTTGGTTTCACCATTTCCAATTCGGTGTTGACTTCAGTTCCAGTTATGACATTTTGCGAGCTCAATTTGTTAATGCTGTTGGTGTTGTCGACGTTGTTGTTGATAGATTGCCCAGACTTGGTATTGTTGTTAACAATCATTGCTCCCATTTGATCTTGGGAGACAAGGTTGTTTGTCACCGTTTGAAAATTATTAAACATATTAGTCAGCAATTTGCTAACCTCACTTAATTGAGACAACCATCACAGACAAAGTTAATGTTAGAATTGTTGAGGCATAATTTAGCATTCGCAGTTGATAAAGAAGAACAACCGAAATGAAATTTTTTCTCACAACTGCCAAAGCATTTTACTATATTATTGTCTGTAAAATCAACGTCACATTTATAGCACTTATTGTTCATTATGAAGGTTGTAACTGTTGTAATACGGAATTAACGATAACCACGAAGGATGTTATTTATTTTATGTATGGTTATTAACGGCTTTAAACCGCTATAAAATGTTGCACTTCAATAATAATATAAATCAAAATGAAGAAGTTTATGCCCACACTGTGATCAATTGGTCAAAAAACTTTAATAGATAAATAGAGTTTATGAAGAAACTTATATTGAGTAACTATTAATATTATAGAATCTTATTTATTTATTTAGTATTAAGATAGAGTCAATAATCACAAAAACATTTAACAATAACTGTAACACTAACTGTTTGCACAATGTTCAAAAATTGATAACTTAAAATTTGATAAATATTCTTAGATATGTTAAAATAGTTTATAAACAGATTTATTCGTTTTATTAATTAATAATTATATTTAATATCACAATTTTTAAAATCACAATTTTTGCTGTCACAGGTTAAAAAAAAAACACGTCTATTCACTTTAACTGTTTTATTCTCATCCTTTAGATTGATCGCTCCGCTTAATATATTAGATGATTTTTCAAATGTCTTGCTTATATTATTATGTGCTCCGCCGATAGCGATGATGACGAGATTGTCGTCCCTTAGCGTACAACCAGCATCTATCGTCACTATTTCGGACCCCTGAAGGCTGTATAAGTCGATGTTGGGTCCGCATATGATATTAACTGTCGGTTTATTTGTAATTACGCCCATTGATTTGGAGCATGCAGTTTTATCCAATGGTTGGTTGAATTTATTTCTTTAACATTGCATAATGTGTCAAGCGTTGGTTTTCGCTGTAAGATTGCTACTTCACACTGGGTTTTGTTAGTCAATGCATTGAAAATTGGTGATATTTCGCATAAAAATTGCGTAGTTTGGAATATTTGACAACGTTTAACTTCTTCTGTTGTTAGAGTGGCAAAACGTTCTCGATGATTGTCCATTGCTAGACATTTTGTTGATATAACGATGTGTGATTAAGTGCCGTTATGATTAATATCCAGAACTGGGAAGACAACTAACAGGTTATAATCCGTTGCAAAGGATAACGGTATGATAATCTCAATTATCACATTTCGTTGTATTACCCTACTACGTACATCCATGAATGTTATGGCCAAGAATGGTTATTGATGCTGGTGTATGTTGACGAATAAATTGAAATTGGTGTTCTAATTGTGACGGCGCGAGTATCGATGGATGCAAAATACTATGATGTGCATAGTAAATAATATCAAGTAGACCTTGTTGCGTATCCTCTAAGTTTTTTAGTATTAAGGTCAACTCGAGTGCGCTCATTAATATCAGGTGAACCCTTTCTTCGTATGTTCGATATTCGTTTAGTTGTATCATCTCCAATCTTAACCTCTGTTGATCCTTTATCAAATTGTTCAATGATGTTGTTTGCAGAGATTGGAATTATATTTCATCAGCTTTATTGTGTTATCGATTTTTGATGTTTGGTTTCTCATTAATGCCATTAGATGCCTTTCGTCATTGTTGATATTCTCGAATTGGGTTTCATGCTGGTTGGCCTCGCGCTGTGTAAGAATTCCAAATATGTCTCCTAAGATAATGCCTGTTGTGTCTCCTAAACCGCGCTTCACTCGTCGAGGTTCCTTATTGCTTGTTAATTGAAGTTGCTGCAGGATTACGTCGCAATTAAAACCAGACCATCCTTTACAAGCTGCTCCCAGTTCGCCTTGGGCTTGTTTAAAAGTTTCGATCTCTTCCCAATAGTTTGTCATGTTGTAATAGATCACTAATGTCCACTTCATGGCTACCAATTCAAGTTTGCCTAAAATCTCGAAATATATTCCTGTTGAGTAGTTAAATGAGGCAACCTTGATCTGAGCTTGCGCCTGTCCTAGAATGCAGCAAATTGAGAGTAATGCTAGTGCAAGATAATTTACTTTTATTAAATTCCTTGCTGGTCTGTGAGGCTGCACTCTTTGGTTCTGGTTGTCTTTTCCGGGCAGCGGTAGTCCTTTTCCTATAGACTGCGGACTGTTCATCTGCGTGGTTGTTCTTTCTGAATCTGTTTCGTCTATAGGCTTTGTGGGGTTGGTAGTTGTTGAGTTGTGCTTGTATCTTTAGTTACTACCGCATGAACTGGATCATTCTTCTTGTTTTGCATGTTAATGTAGTCCTTTGGCTCGTTGGATATCGGTAGGCGGCATATTTTAGTAATATTCCTTTTAAACGTATTGTTCCTGAATTTCAGTGTGACTACTCTAACAAGTCCATCTTGTCCTGGATGAAGTTCAACGACTCTTGCTAGTGGCCAGTGCATAGGAGGTAGTTGTTCGTCTTTGAGGATTACCAGTTCTCCCAATTGGATGTTAGGATGTTTTTGCAACCATTTTGGCCTTCGTTGTAGTCGTGAGAGATATTCCATACGCCATTTTTTCCAAAATCCTTGACTGAGCTTGTTGAGCAAATTCCATCTTGTAACGGTTTAGATACCCTCCATATCATGTTGTGGCAATGATATGATGGCCCTCCCTTTCAGGAAATGTGGCGGACTTAAAAACCCGTCATCATCCGAGTCGTTTGAGACTGGAGCTAGTGGCCTAGAGTTCAAGCATGCCTCTGTTTGAGCTAGAAGTGTTGAGAGTTCCTCAAAAGTTAATGTATAAGTTCCAATTACTTTGCGTAGGTGTTGTTTTGTTGACTTGACTCCGGCTTCCCATATTCCTCCAAAGTGAGGACTTCCCGGCGGTACAAAGTGCCCAAGCATAATCTACTCCGCTGTTAGTGAACGGTGGTGCTGGTGTTATATTCGTTCTTATGGTAACATGCCCATTAGGTGGTGTGACGCCAGTTTCCTTGCTCTCGTATAGACTATAGATTCATGTATAGTGTGACGAATCATATTTTTGGCATTCATTACCCAATACTGCGCTCTCAGGTGTGCTAAAGTTGCTTGATTGCCACCATGTAGTGCAAACTTGACAATTTGTGACCTTTGGGCATTATTATCGGATTATCGGATGTTTTTCTTCAAATGGGAGATTCGAACTTGTTATCCTACCTCCGACTCTGAGTAGGTCATTTCCGTCTAGAAATGGAGTTAGCGTACTATTCTTTGGTAGGTTTTGATTCGCTTTTAATTTCTTTAATTCTGGTTCAAAACCTTCCTGCTGTGCGACTCTGATTATCTCTCTTAGCGATGCGTTCAGTTCCTCTGGTTTGAAATGGGAGTTGTTTAGTTTTAGTTTTTGATTTTGTATTTGATGGAAATCGTAGACAGTATGCAATGCTATGAACAAGCCGTTGAAACGAAGATAATCTATCGAATTCAATCACAGATTTTTTCACTTTCACTTCCCACCAAATTTTGTAGGTTAACAATTGAACTGGGTTTAATCCTCGAGATGCACAGTCAGCAGGATTCTCATTAGAGACCACGTGATGACATTGGTTAGGATCGGTGATGGCTTGTATCTCTGTTATTCTGTTCGCCACAAAATTCTTATGGTATTGTGTGTTACTTTTTATCCAGCCCAAAACTGCTGTGGAATCGCTCCAGAAAAATGTTGATATATTGTTGTTGATGTTCAACGCGTGTTTGACATTTTTGAGCAATTTAGAAAGTAGCAATGCGGCGTTCAGCTCTAATATTGGTAGGGATATTGTTTGGTTTAACGGTGCAACCTTTGTTTTGTCTGCAATTATTGTGATTTGGTTACTGTATACCACTGCAGCATATGCTTGATTCGAGGCGTCACAGAAACCATGTAGTTCAATTTTGGCGTCACTGTTGTAATTTATCCAATGGTGAATTCTGATTTCCTCTAAACGTGGTAATTCCATTTTGTAGTTTAACCATCTTTTTTCAAGATTTAAGTGGAGTTTTTTGTCCCATCCTACATCGGAAGCCCATCAATCTTGAAGTAGAATTTTTGCCTTGATCACCACTGGCGCTAACCATCCTAGCGGATCGAAAACCCTCGATGCTTCTGATAAGATTGTTCGTTTGGATATTGTTGTTTTCGATACTGGCTAAATAACTTTGAATTGAAAGGTGTCTGTTGAAGAGTTCCACAGGAGTCAAAGTGTTTTCACTGTATCACTAAATTCTATAGTGTGGAGTCCTGTTTGTTTCAGATTTTCTGGAAGCTCGCCTAACAACGCCTTTTCATTGCTGGACCATTTTCTAAGGTTGAAACCTCCCCCGGGAAGGAGATTTAGTAGTTCTCCTTTCGCAGCGATTGCTTCTACGATTGTGTTAGCTCCAGATATAAGATCATCCACATAGAAATCGTTTAGAACAATCTTTGAACCAATAGGATATCTTGACGCTTCATCAATAGCTAATTGTTATAACGTTTTTGCAGCCAAATAAGTTGCAGATGCTGTTCCGTATGTGATAGTTTTTAATCTATAACTGCACATTGGCTTATTTGTCTCAGATAGCCAGAGGATTCGTTGAAAGCCTTGACAATCGCGGGCTATTATGACCTGTCTGAAGATTTTCTCAATGTCCGCTGCAATCACGTAACGATGTTTTTTTCCATCTGATCAATATTGCCGTTAAGTTGTGTTGTAATGTTGGACCTTCATGCATCATTTCATTTAGTGATGTCCCTGTTGTTGTTTTGCAGGAAGCGTCAAAAACTACCCTCAATCTCGTAGTTGTGCTATCTTCTTTTATGACAGAATGGTGTGGCATGTAGTAAACCCGAGAAACATCTTTTCCCGTATCTTCTTTAATTAGTTCCATGTGGTTCAACTGGATGTACTCGTTCATGAAATTGTGATATTGATTCTTAAACTCTTCATCCTTCTTGAATCTTTTTTCAATTTGAAGCAATCTAGCTGCTGCTTTACTTTTAGATTCTCCTACTCCCACTTCTTTGAGCTTGTTGTTGTGAAGCGGCATTCGAACTTCGTATCGTCCATTTGTTAATCGCTTGTGAGCCTCTTCATAGTACTGCTCACATTCGATCTCTTCAGCAGTTAGGCTTCGTTTAGGATGCAGTTCTTTGGATTCCCAAAAGCATTTTAATTGCTTGTCTATCTCTGTTAATGTGACGTGTCTATTTAACCGGGTGACTGAAATGCTGCTGGATTGAGTAAGACGACCAGATATGATCCATCCTAGCTCCGATTTTTGCGCTATGCACTTATGTTGCGGATCCCTTTTTATGCCTTTTAACAAGATTTCTCCATATATGTCGGCACCTATTAAAAGATCAATAGGTCCGGGAGAATCGAAAGTAGGGTCGGCTTGGATTACTTCTTTTTGTAGTTCGCTGTCTAAACCCAATGAGTTCTTGTCTGGAAGTGGTTTAGTGATAGTTCCCAGAACTAAAGCATTAACTTCGACCTTGAAAATCGATGGAAATGCTGGACTTATTTCTATCGCTATTTGTTGACGGGCTCGTCCTTTTTATTGCTGAAATTCCGGAAATTTTAGTTAGAACCCTTGTCCTTGGCAGGCCTAGTTGTTGTGCTGCTTGCTCTGTGATGAAAGTAGCCTGTGAGCCTGAATCGGTCAGTGCTCATAGTAAAGTAAAACTACCGAACATATTCTGTACTTTTATTAGGGCTATAAAAGTACCGGCCACTATCCTTGTCGAGTGTTGAGATGTTCAGCTTTGCAATATTGTTTTCATGATTTTTTACGTGTAGCAACGTATGATGTCTGCCTTTGCAGGTAAAACAAGTCAGTTTGATGCTGCAACTTGTTGCCGAATGGTTTTGGCTGAGACAATTTCTGCACAAATTGTGCAGCATGGCCATCTGATTTCTTTCAGAAATGCTTAAATCTTTGAAACGTTGGCATGATTCGGTCCTGTGATTTTTCTGACAGCAAACGCAAATATTACTTGGTTGTGTAGCAGTTACAAATGCGCGTCTTAGCGGTTGTGGATGAAATCTTACTTGTTGGGTTGGTATTATCTTGTTGTTACCGATTGCTTATAAAGATTGAAAACGCCTTTCTAGAAACTTCAAGAATTGGTTTGTTTCTTGAAATTCTCTTGGGTTTTCTAGAGAGCTTTCGTATAGCCGTCGTGATTCGTTGTCCAACTTTTTTAACAAGCTGAAGATGATGAAAGGACTCCATGTTTCTATATTTATGCCTGTGTTCCTTATGACGTATATGCACTCGGTTGTTGTGTCATGCAAGTGTTTGATTGCAACAGCCGACTCCGTGTTGCTCGTATGCTGATTCAATAAAGTGTTCAACAAATTAGATACGAGTAATCTCTTGCTGTTGAAGCGGTTCTCTAATATCTCCCAAGCTGCACCGTAATTGTCTCCACTAGGTTCCAAATGACTCAATAATTTTCCAGCTGACCCTTCTACGTAACTTTTAAGGTAGTTCATTTTATGTGTCGTGGTGCGCTGATTATTGTTATGAACTAAACGTTTGAATGTATCAGAGAAACCTACCCACTTCGTCTAGCCCCCGTGAAAATGTGGGATTTCTACTGGTGGTAGACGAATTTCTAATGGTTTTATCTTGCCTAATTCCTTTTCTTCCAATAACGTTGTTAATTGTATTACAATCTTCTCGTGTTCATTGTTTAAATTTTCGTAGTGTTGGTCTACGAAATATTTTGAATTTACTTCCTGTTCTTCGAAAGTCTCCATGCATATTTGTTCATGAAGGTCCCTGATCTGCATCATCAGCCTCTCCATGTTTTTTTTTAGATTTTTAAAGCTGGTCTGGATCTGTTGTTACTAGACAGTATGTCCTCAGGTAATCTGATTTCTCGATATAAACCCCGCATTCGGATGTCTTGCTGCTTCAACTGTTGCTTGAATTTTGGCAATTGGCTGGTCCCATGCTCTGTTGTGTTGTTGTTGGCCACTTCAGATGGGATGAATTTAAATTTTTCATTTGTTCCTGCTGCATCTGATCCGATCGATTTTCCTCTCAAGATAGGTTTTTGTTTTCCGCTGCGCTCCATCTTTGTTGTAATTTGATATGAGCTGCTGTATCTCTTATACTTTTTGTTCTTGTTTTCTTAGCAGTTCTTCCATATTTATGGTTGTACTTGAGAAAACTTATTAGGCGGCAAGTGGCAGGAACGATTTTTAATGCGAACTAGTGTTTCGTGGTGCAGCTTCTATGGTTGTTGTTTGGCGTATTTCTAATAGGTGCCAGTTGTTTTTAATGGCTCGAAGGACCAATGTTTACAATGTTATCCGTTGGTTACCACTGGTGGAGTCTTTTAATTAATGAGAACAAAATCAGTTAGTGTCAATTTAAATTCTGCCTTATTTTATTCAATCCTACGATTTAAATATAATTTTAAATTTTCAATGTTAGCACAAAAATGTAAAGTATAAATCAAAATCATTTATAGTATGCATATTATTACAAATTAAGTTAAGTGTCCGCACAATAGATACAAAAAAACAACAAACACCAAAACTTTATACTTTGGTGGAAATTAAACGTTGTAATGTTGATGAGTTAAAATGATGAGTTAACACATTGTTAAAATTTATGTGGAGATGAATTATTTTAATTTACAATAAGTTATCTGCCAATTATTGTAAATAGCTATTTTTTAATTTGTAATTTTAATCAAAATTTATGTAGAGATTAATTATTTAAATTTAAAATAAATTAACCACTAATGTTTCTTTAAGCAAAAATTGACACCAAAATTTCTCCGATTGGGTAAGCCATTCTCTCGCTACATTGGTTCATAATATTATGCGTGAGGCATGGGCTATGGACCAACCTAAGCAATCATATGTTCAAATAATGTAATGCTTATTGTTGATGAGTAATTGCCCACGACCAAGGCAAAAATTTCGGGTCACTCACTTTCTGAATATTTTGATGGAATTTGTTGTTATAGCTTATGGAATTTCCTTAAACATTATTAACATTCACCAACAATTTTTTACAATTAACTTTTACCAAATGCCACTATATAAAAAGCCGTGACAACAAAATTTTTAGTGGTACTAGTTAAGGCAATAATAGTGTATTATGCAATGAGCATATGAGGGGTGAGTGTCTTAAGTCATCTTCGTGAATAACAGCCATTATTGCAAAAATGTTGGGTATTAGAAAACTTTAAATTAGGTTCCTTTTAATTCCACTGACAGACTAGCGATTATAGAGCGGGAGCCGTAGAGGGAAAGAAAGCAACGACAATTTACATGGCATCACTGTACATCATTCAAAAAATAATACAAATTCGAGCTGCAACGTAAAAGTTAAAATAATATCTTCGATGACGATGTGTTTCAAAATGGACATCAAAGTTGAAAATGTCGTTGTTCAAAAAAAGCGATAAGGTACGCACACAATTGTTTCACTAACTTAAGTAGATGTCCCGAATTAAGAAATAATATTTGTATTATCATCTGTTGTTGATAAAAAAGCGACAAGGTAAGTATTGGGTTCTATTGTTGCAAGACCCATACGAATTGACAAAATACAATTTTGTGTTCAGCAGTTTTAACAACAAACATTAAAAATAAAATAGGGCCGGAAAGAATGCTGAATTTGTTGAAATTACATGTCAATGTAAAATGGTGGAATCATTTGTAGTCATCAGAATATCCCAAACATGTTATGTTAGTTTGGAAAATTCGCTTTTTAGACCACTTCAATTTTTTTTGTTATTTTGGAATTCGGCTCTAGAGAAAAATCATTTAATGGGCTACATTCTCGATACCACATTACAAGCAAATTAGCAACTATGCTAGCTGAAATCGAGTTTTTACATTCTCAAAATTTTCAATCAAAATAGCACAAAAACTTGCTATGATGTTTTTTGAGATTTGAGATAGTAAATCAAATATTAAAGTACCTATTTTTAGATTAGGCCGAGTGACATTTCTATAAAAAACATCTTCAAAAATTCTGTTGTAAAAAACATTTTTTTAAATATTTGTTCATATTAAGTAATTTTCTTTTATAAATTAATGATAATTACTGAGCAATTACTATAACATTAAAAAAAAATTTTTCGTGGTAAGCAGAATCCGTGCGGATGAGCTACCCATTTGTGAGTCGTAGTCGTTGTGCAAAATTCGAATGCCAAATTGTAATACAGCATCGCACTGAATAAAAATAATATGGCGGGTTTGCTAGACGTATCAAAAATATAATTCCTTCCTTATTTTCAAAATTGTGACCAACAATCTGCAATTTTTGCTAATAAGAACAATTTGCTTTGACCGATGTACGAAAATATAGCCGAATAAAATATACAAATACTTGGAAATACCACAATGGTTTCTAAAATAATAAGAATGTCATTCCTACCTATGCTTACTAACTGTATTTTGAAACCTGCTTCAAACCGTGTCTATTTTTAGTTTTGTACCTTCAAACACCGCCAAATGTACAAGAAATAAATCTCTACAAGCAGTGATCATGAGACTTGGGGTTGGCGAGAGTTCGTCGAAGAGGATAGTCATGTTTTTTCTATCCTCTTCAAAAATTTAATTTTACTATTTTATTTTATTTTTGTGTTTTATTTATATATTAATATGTACATATATACTTTGTGTACATGGGTATATACAGATTGATTTTGAATTTTAAATTGAATTCTAATTAAATTGGTTTTGGTGTAATGGTAGTCCAAGTGTAGTGAAAGTGATTAAACTAAGGTGTAATTTTGGAAGATGCAATCCACCGGGATGCATTTGTCAGGCAATGTTTTTTGTTTTTGTGGATGGAAGAATTGAAGGTGCATGATTTGGTATTTTGTGGATTGTACGTGGAATCAAATTTCAATTTTTGATTACTGGAGACTGGTGTTTGGATAGTGTTGAAGTAAATTTTGGCTTGTATAGAATGGGTCGCAGTAGGTTTGGTATTGGATTTTATTTTTGCGCACACTTTTGCGTTTGTGTTCTTATGTGTGATTTTGTGTACATTTTACAATCGACGCTGGTACATACTTGTAATTTGGTATATAAAAGGGCCATAAATATGTTAGTACTGTGTGGCTGTGTCGTTTTCTCTTTGCGCGGTTTCTGTGAGGGAGGTGTGCGTGGTTTTGTTGGTTTTTATATTGTTAAGTACAAACAGCAACGAGAAAGAGAGTCTTTGCGTTGGTTTTGATACACCTGTCACAGGTATTTTGCTATTGTGTGGAATGGGCACTAGTACATGCATACAGCTTGATTTTTGTATGGCAGGATCAGCAATATGGTTGTGCAGCTGCTTTTTCGCTCTTTGCACGGATTCTGTTAAGGAAGTGTAATATGTTTTGTTGGTTTGTGTGTTGTAACTCACAAACAACAACAGGAAGAGAATTTTTGCGTTGCTGTTGATACAGTTGTCACAATGTTTTACTGTATTGGCTTGATACATAGTTTAGGTGTGTTTGTGTGTACTATAGGGCCTACTAATGCGCACATGAGGGATGGTAGAGGGTATTTACCGTCAATGTGTGTTTTAGTCAAGTTTTAGTATGGTTTTGGTTTTGGTATGTAGGGTTTTGTTACTTGAATGCGGGTGTTGTTGGTGTTTTTGTGTATTCACGGAACAACTGTGATATTGTTGAGGTCGTGCATTGTGTGAACACAATGAGATTTTGTATATTCGACTCAAATAGGATTTTTATACTTTGTATAATCGAATTGGTTTGAGTCGAATTGGAATTGGGAGCTGTCTTGTGTAATTCATTTGAACGGTTTGTTTAGGTAGGATTAATAAAATTCAAACTGTTTTCTAATTAATTTCTAACAGAATCAAACTGTTTTCTAATTAATTTAATTAATATTGTAAATCGTAAATTGTCTAAATGGATAAATGGATGGATAAATAAAATGCGAATTTAGAAATGTTGGTTTAAATTAAGTTAAGATTTGATTTTTAGGGGGGTGATGGGGGATGAGTTCATTTATGTGAGCAGGGTGGAATTATGTTGAATCATTTTGGAAGGCTGAGTGTTTTTGAGTTTAATGGTTGTCTTGATGGATTTGTTGAAGTTTAGATGGTGGGATGTACACACAATCGTCATAATTGCGAATGTGACACATCAATACATTTTTAAGAAGGTAAGGGTTCATTTTCATTGCATTTATTTATTGTTTTAAAATTTTGGATATGTTAATGTATTTATTTGTTGGTAAGGAGATCAAATTTCTGAATTGTTGATTGGGTGCAGGTTTTTAGTGGTGGGCATCTCTTCAATTGGTGAATGATGCTGGTTGGATTTTTGTTTGGGTAGTCTGATGTTTTATTAGTTTTATTTTTGAGTTGCGAAAGTGACTGGGTTGAAGCGGATCATTTGAGTGTGAACGCTGTCAGACATAGAAGTTTGGATGGCGTCCAGGATTGGTCACTGGAGCTGATTTTGGAGTGGATGATTTTGCTACTCGTGCAAATTGCCGCTCAGTCGGCTTAGTTAGAGTCGTGGGCGTCTACAACGTTGCTTGTTTTTGTTGATCTGGTTTCAATGGATTTCTTTTTATGAAACTGATGCTACCATTTGGTATTGCGTATTGTAGGGATTTGTTGTGATAAGTTTCTTGTCGTTGCAATGCTTTTGTTATCAATTTTTTAACGCTTTCATCTATTTCTTTGGAGAGGCTCATTTTTCAATTCCTAGATTAAATTTTTGAATATATAGTTGGGATTTTTATTCTAAAATATCGGGGGTATCTTCTGCTAAGATCAATCACTTTATTGGTGTTTAATTGTAATTTATATTAATGTTGCTGTTTCGTTGAATATTTATGTAAATGGATTGAAATATTGTACTGGTTGGGTGAATGGCATCGTAGGTTATTTGGGATAAGGGAGGTTCCGTTTTGTATGATATTGTAAACTGCATTGCATTGCAAAAGTGTTTGAGGTGTTGATGAAAGTGTTTCAACACTTTTTGTCAGTTTAATTTAATTTAGTTGTATCAGGGTGTGATGGTTTGTTCGGGTATTTTTGTCTGATGGTCTAGTTGATATTAGGTATATTTGATTGTATATAGTTGTTGGATCGTCTCCGAGCTGCAGAGGTATTGGTGAGTTCTCGCTCAACATCCAGAAACTCCAAGTATCCAGCGGTTGGGTAGCGTAGAAAGTGTATTGTTCTTGTGATATCTATTTTATTCTGTTTGTCACTAACTAGTTTATATAGGTAAGTTTCTGTTGATTAAGTGGTGAGGCGATTTGGTTTTCAGTGATACCTGGGAAACTCTATTTGAGTTTTGTTAGTAAGTGTCATATGTGGGTACATGTGGTGCTAAACTAAATTATTGATGTTCTAGACTTTTTTCCGTATTATTATGATCAATGTTTAAATTATATTATATACTTTTATAAATAAATAATTAATTTCCTTTTTTCAAGATTTGTAGGAGGTTGCCGATTGGTTTAAATTTGGTAGTATGGTTAAATATACTATATATTTTCAACTTTTTGTTTTTAAATCTAGTTGCAGTAGGTGGACAATTGATTGACTATTTGCAGGAGAATGGTGACTAATGGAACAGGTGCTGTGAATTTGAATTGTAGCTTGGCAATTTGAAATTTTTAAGCATTCTTTTGGAGTTTTGGCTTGGAGGTGGGAGAGTCTACATGGGCAATTTCATAAAGTGTTAGTTTTTGTAGTGCTTGTATGTAATGTATTGTGTTTTGCTCATTAATGTATATTAATTAATTTAGTTTAAAAATATTTAAAGGTTTCTCTTCCTTGATTTGCTGATAAATAATTCGATTTTCAGAATATAACGTGGTTCCGGAATCAGTCTTTAGTGTGGGGATTGAATCAATCCTGAATTTCAGAATTGAATTTGGCTTTGATGTTGTGGTGATTTGTTGGTTGAAATTGGTTTTCGGAGTTGCCTGGGAGGTTATATATTGATTTTATTTGTTGATTCTTGATATACTTATAGTAAGTGCCTAACTGAATTATTTGTGATTTTAGGCTGTTGTGGTGCTATAACATTATCATTTTTAAATTATTTATTCTCTTTTTCTTGAACGGTGGGAAATTTCTGATTGGTTTTGAGTAGAGTTTTATGTTTAAAATGCTTTTTAACGTTTGTTTTAATTCATGTTGCAGTACGTAGTAATTGATTAATTAGATATAGAAGGATCGTGAAGGATGATATAAGCGCTGTTTTTGGAATCTTAGCTTAGTAATTTTGGATTTTTCTTAATTGTTTTATCGGGTAAATTGGTGTAGGGCGGACAGGGGAAATTACAACATTAATAACTTTTTGAGTCCTGATTTGAATTTAGGGAGTCTTGAGTGTCCGGCCCTGGATTCCAGAGAAGTGGTCATCTAGTGGTGTAGTTGGATTGTGCTGTCTTGTGCTAACCTATTTATTATATATTGTACTAATGGTTTACTGACTGTCGATCGCATTGGTGTCTGTAACCGTGTCGAGTCTGGCCCAACTAATAATCCTATCCTACCCTTCGGTTTTGTTATATATATGTGGGTGTACTGTGTGTGCCCGGGGGTCCCGGAGATCCTGCCGTGATGCTTGACCGTGCACTCTCAATCAATCAATCAATAAAATGTTAATTTTTTGTAATGTGTAATATATTCTGTTTTGTCCATTAATATATTTTAATTAATTTAGTTTTAAAATACTTAAAGGGATCTCTTTTTTAATTTACTAATAAATAATCCAATTTTCAGAATAAACATAGTTCTAGAATTAATCATTATTATAGGGATCTAAATTAATCCCGAATTTCAAATTTAAATTTTAGTTTAAATCAACCCTCCAGGATTAACAAGTAGTGAATAAGCTGTAGTTTAGAAATTGTGTTGTCCTGTGCTAACTATTTTTACTATATAATTACTAACAATTTACTCTTATCCTTCGGCTGGGGATGGATAAATGGGTGTACGATGTGTGCTCGGGAATACTGAAGATCCGGTTATAATAATTATTCATTTAAATAATAAAATTTGCTATTATGATGTTTATTAATTAAATTTAGTTTTCAGAGTTGTCTGGGAATTTGTATGTTAATTTTATTTGTTGATTCTTAATATACTGTGGCGGTCACGCATTTATACATGCGTTCACCGCCACACGTCAAAGACGGCGCGCACTGTCTGTCGTCTGCAGGCAGGCATACCAACCGCGCGACACAAAACAAAACAGAACAGATAAACGAAATGACAAAATACAAAACACACAACAAAATAGTATGGTCTCGGATTTCATATTGAGCGCACGCGCGCTCGTCTAATAAATAATATAAAATAAATAGTCTAATAAATAAATAAACGTATAACACAAGATGGTGGTGAAATAAATTAGGTGTACAACATTTATATATAAAATTAAATAAATAAAATTTGTGCAAATAAATTCATAAATAAAAAACATTTACTTAAAACAAAATAAAATATTTTGAATGAATAAATTGTGCTCGCTAAAATACTTATAGTACCTAATTGAATTATTGAATTATTAATAAATCTAGGTATTGTGGTGCTGTAATATTATCATTTAAATCATTTTATATAAATTTTATAAAATAATTGAATTCATAATTATATATTTTCCTTCCTGGATCGGAAGGAAATTGATGATTAGTTTTAAGTAAAATTTTATGTCTAAACGGTTTAATGTTTATGTTAATTCTTGTTGCAGTAAGTAATAATTTTTAATTGGATATAAAAGGACCATTAATAAGAAAATAAGAGCTGTTATTTTAATTTTTATTAATTATTTTATCAGGTAAATTAATGAAAGACGGACAAGGATAAAATTACAACATTAATAATTGATAAATTTTTAAGCCCTGTTTTAGATTTAGGATTTAGGGAGTCCTGAGTATCCGGCCCTGGGTTCCAGAGAAATGATCATCTAATAATGTAGTTAGATTGTGCTGTCTTATGCTAACCTATTTATTATATATTGTACTAATAATTTACTAACTATCGATCGCATTGGTGTCTGTAACCGGGTCGAGTCTGTCCCAACTAATAATCCTATCCAATCCTTCGGTTTTGTTATACGTGTATGGGTGTACGGCATGGGCCCGGGAGTCCGGGAGATCCTGCTATAATGCTTGGTCGTACACTCATAATCAATCATAAAAGTTTAATTTCAACTTTATTTTATTTAATTTTATCTTTATTTTGTTATAATGATGTTTTTTATAATACAGTAGAATCCGTTTATACCAAACCATGTATATAACGAACAAACGCTTATAATGATCATATAGTTTTGTCATATAGTTTTGAGCCTTGAATTTGCACGAACATTTATTTTTTCTTATACACTACAAACAAAGAACTACGTTTATAAACGTAAACGAATATTTGATTAAAATGAACAGCCGGCTATAGTGAACAAAATTATGTCCCTTGAGTGTTTGCTATAAGCGAATTCTACTGTAACTATAATTATAATTTTAGCTTAGTAATTTTAGATTTTCTTAAATATTTTATCAGGTAAATTATTGAAAGGCGAACAGGGGGAAATTACAACATTAATAATTTTTAATTTAGGTTTAGGGAGACCTGAGTATCCGGCCCTGGATTCCAGAGAAATGATCATCTAAAAATGTAGTTAGATTGTGTTGTTTTTTGTACCGTTAATTTACTAACTATCGATCGCATTGGTGTCTGTAACCGGGTCGAGTCTGTCCCAACTAATAATCCTATCCTATCCTTCGGTTTTGTTGTGGGTAAACGGGTGTACGGTGTGTGGCCGGGAGTCCGGGAGACTTGCTATAATGCTTGGCCGTACACTCACAATCAATCAATCAATCAGTAGTTTTAACAACAAACATTAAAAATAAAATAGGACACGAAAGAATGCTGAATTTGTTGAAATTACATGTCAATGTAAAATGGTGGAATCATTTGTAGTCATCAGAAAACCCCAAACATGTTATGTTAGTTTGGAAAATTAGCTTTTTAGACCACTTCAATTTTTTTTTGTTATTTTGGAATTCGGCTCTAGAGAAAAATCATTTGATGGGCTACATTCTCGATACCACATTGCAAGCAAATTAGTAACTTTGCTAGCTGCAATCGAGTTTTACATTCTCAAAATTTTTTGCTAATCATTAGCAATCAAAATAGCACAAAAACTTGCTATCATGTTTTTGAGATAGTAAATCAAATATTAAAGTACATATTTTTAGATTAGGCCGAGTGACATTTCTAAAAAAAACATCTGTTTCAAAAATACTGTTGTAAAAAACATTTTTTTAAATATTTGCTCATTTTAAGTAATTTTTTTTAGAAATTAATGATAATTACTGAGGAATTACTACAACATTCAAAAAAAATGTTTCATGGTAAGTAGAATCCGTGCGGACGATTTTTTTAAATGCTGATTTTTGTTTTTTAAATAATTGGTCTGAAACGAAAAACTTTGCGAAGCAAAAACCAGTTCACCTTATTTAACGGTATTCTATTTAATCTGATTTTTTTGATGCTTTCATTTTAAAATCCTTTATGGTAGTACGGTATAATTGGCTTTTCATTTGAGCTACCCATTTGTGAGTATTTGTCGTTGTGCAAAATTCGAATGCCAAATTGTAATACAGCATCGCGCTGAATAAAAATAATATGGCGGGTTTGCTAGACTTATCAAAATTATAATTCCTTATTTTCAAAATTGTGTAACAAACTGAGTAGCATCGCCGGGGACCAAGATGAACCTGGTTTCGTAATAGTGCCGTTTGTTACTGAATATTTTCTTTTAATCCATTTAGAGCTTTGACGTGGTCATAATTTTGCCGGCTAAGGCTCAGGGAGTGGGGTGGGGTTTGCCAAAGATAAATAGATTCTAGTGGACCACGTAGGTAGGACAAAAAAACGAGAAGAGAAAAAAAAATAGAAAGGCATATAGGACGGGATGTACGGATCGAATACAGATCAACCTACCAAGACAGACTGCTCGCCACTTACCTAATCATCCTCACAATAGGGCTATCAGCCTCTCATCCTGAAAATGAACAATCCGGAAATTCGAACGAAACGAGAAAATAAAGTAACTGTTAAACAAAATTGAAGATTAGTTAATAAGACAATAAATTTATTATGCATTTGAATGAGAAAACAATTCAAGAAAAATGTGAATAATCAATTTCATTGCAAATTTTCTAAGCCTACCCATGACGTCATTAACCCACTAATTTACTTAATAAATAATAATTTACAATATAGGAAAAGTTTCAATATGTCTAACTTATTTTCATGAATAATTAAATTATGTATGTAGAAAAAAAAATAATGAAGCTAAATAGAAAAAAATTTATAAATTAAATAAGAAAACAAATAACTCTTAACTTAGATTAAATAGCCGTGTTATCCCACGTTGAGTGATGCTGCCATTTTGTAGATTTTTACGTAAGGTATTAATACATACGTATAAGAATTTTCCAGTTTTTTTTTACACGTTTAGATTATCACTTATAGTCACTATAATAATAATAATTTTAGTTTTAGTTTAGTTTTATGCAACACATAAGCTTAGTTTACTTAAATTGTTCACTTAGAATTCCACACTAAGCTTTTCGAAAATTTATTTAATTACGTGTGGTCACCTTATTTATAATATGCTAGGAATTAATTTCTTGTTTGTAAATGTTTTTGTCCATGTTGTTCCTTGCATTACAGTTTCTATGTTTAAATTTTGTTTTTCTATTTTCACAAGCGACCACACTTACACTTTTTGAGAACGTTCAGTTTATTTAATTTCACACTAACTTTCACCAACTGGGATTATGATTAGAACGTAGGAATTATTTTATTAGATTGATATGTAAATCACTATTAATGTCTTAGGATTATTGTTATTTTAGAACTTAGGTTTATGTTGAGTTTTACATATATAGTTTATGGTATTATTAGAACTTTCATTAACAAACAATAAAAAAAAAATAGAATTATTCTTAATTAAGTAAAATATGTATAATTTCCTTAAATTAATTACACTACGTTATATTAAATATTACACTAACAATAATGTGGTTCATTCACGCTTTTAATGTTTTTTTTTCTTTGATCAACGGGATTTAATTTATTGAAATTCCGGTACCCGTAATTAATTATAACCAAAAACCAAGTTAAATTAAATTGTTTGTGTTATTAACTACTAATCTTATATTATTAATTAAATTTATAGTATAAACTACTTTCACGAATAATATCAATGAATATTTTAATAAAAAATATTTGTTTTATTAAACATTAATATTCACGCTTAGAACTATTTTTAAGTCTCACGAGTTTATTTTCAGCATAAAAAACTGATGTATCGACCGATCACCATTAAAAATACTTAAGTAATCACTTAATCAAAATACGTACATCAACTCTCGCGAACATCCAAATTTTCGGTTTATATCTCAGACAAATACAATGGGCTCTCCCACTCCAACATTTGAAACGGGATGATCCAGTTGCCCTAACAAAAAAATAAATCTTTCCCGCGATTATTAATTCTTTTCTCACAATTTTAATCCATTACGTCATCATGCAAATAATAAACAATATTGAGCGTCAGGGGTATTGAACCTTTTAATCTATGGAACGACGAACGATGGTCTGTCGTTACAATTGTGACCAACAATCTGCAATTTTTGCTAATAAGAACAATTTGCTTTGACAGATGTACGAAAATGTAGTCGAATAAAATATACAAATACTTGGAAATACCACAATTGTTTCTAAAATAATAAGAATGTCATTCCTGCCTAGGCTTAATAATCTTGTATTCTTGCTAACTGTATTTTGAAACCTGCTTCAAACCGTGTCTATTTTTAGTTTTGTACCTTCGAACACCGCAAAATGTACAAGAAATAAATCTCTACTAGCAGTGATCATGAGACTTAGGTAAAAAGCATCTAGGCTTTTTAGAAGCACCACAGGCCCAATCGGTTTCGATCGGGAGTCAGTTCCTTATTTTGCCTTAGACTCTGAGAAGTCTGCACCAATCTTGTATTTCTTTCTAAATTTAAAACCGGCAAATTCGTTTTATAATTTCAAATTAAACAGAAATAAATTACTAATTCCAATTTAATGAGGCACAATCGGTTTGAAAGAAAATCATTAAACATCTCGTATTCTCCTTGATACTTTTCTGTAAAATAGACCAACTTGGCCATCGTATTCAGAAAAAATAGTTATATATTGTACCTTGAAAGGTATTATCAATAGCTTCTAAATGACATCTGATTGGGCCCTGTACCTTGTCATTTTTTTTAACAACGACATCATCTGCTTCACATCTTATTTTATGGATTGAAGGTCACTGCTAATTGCTTTCGAAGAGAAATATTTTTTCTTAACTCGCAACATATACTTATGTTAGTAAAACATTTGTGAGGTTGTGTTTTTTTTTAATACCGATATTTGCAACTTTCATGGCCATTTTGAAGGACATCATCATCGATATAACGTTTTTTACTTAAACGTTTCAGTTCGAATTTACAATATCTTTTGACCAGTGTAGTGTGATGTACCTTTTCGTTGTTTTGTTTATCTCTACCGCCCCCGGTCTATTAGCTAAGTGCGGTGTTATGTCTTGACCACTATTACTACTGTGGTAAACCAATGTTGTAAACGAACTGCTATTGCCACTTGTTGTAATTAAAGTCGTCAAATCCGTATCTTCGGTAATTTTGAGTTAGATGAAAATGAACAACACACATATATGTACATTCACAATTGATAATTAAACTTTATTTTTATGTTAGTTGTTAATTTTTATTATTTTATTATTTTAATAAATTGAATTTATAATTTATTTCAGTAATTCAATTAAACTTTTATATTTATTTGCTTTAGGTACAAGCACAAGTATCATAATAATTTTGATTATTCTTGCTCTTCTTAACTAACCACGGTTATCAATATAATTTGGTAGTTGTGGTGGAAGAGGAAGAACAATCAGAATAAAGTTTATTAATATATTAACTAAATGATGCGAAATAGCTAAGCTCGATTAGCTAATCTATGAGACTAATACCCTAGACACACTGCGATTTAGTGAATTTTTCGAGATAAGCCGCAGTGTGTCAACCTCGATTTAGCTAATCCCTTTGTTTTTGCAAAGAAATTTAAACTAGTTTAGCTAAATCGGATTTATTAAACCACAGTCTGTCTAGGGTATAAGATTTAGTTAGTGGTGCCATGAGTTTGTGGTTTCAGTATTATTCAATCATATTCGAGTAGTTACGCTAGCTAATCTTCAACTCGAAACACTACAGCTAATCTCGAAAAATTCACTAATCGCCCTTTGCTAACCGCTGCTTTTTCAGTGGTATAATACTACTGGCAGACTAGGGATTAGCTAAGCGCGATTAATGAATTTTTGAGATTAGCTTTACTGTATCAAGTTCAAGATTAGCTAATATCTTTTTATTTAAAGATTAGTAACTAATCGCGATTAGTGGACTAATCGCTAATTAATTAATTTAAAATAAATAAAAAAATTTGTCTTTAAAAAAAAATTCTAAAGAAAATTTTCCCTATTCTATTACAGGTGGAACTATTATATGCTAAAAATACAAAATATTTGTGGTATAAATAAAAAAAATGGAAAATTTTAATTAATAATTAAAGTTAAATACTTATTATTATTATTATTATTATTATGTATTTGTTTGTTTAACGTTTATGTTGTTTTAATTTTCATTTATTTTTCAAAACAAATCAAAACACGTCAGCTCCACTAAGAGTGATGACATTTGTATTAATATCAATACCACAAAATTATGGTGCCACTAGCTAAACCTTAGTCCGCCTATGCAGATAAGCTAATCGCGCTTAGCTAATCCCTATAGTCTGTCAGTGGTATAAGTTAAATGAGTTAGGATGAGTTCAAATTTTAACAGCCGCACTTATATTATAAATATGTATATTTAGGAATTTTGTGTTACGCTTTTAATTTTTTGTAAATTTTTCTTTGTATTTAATTATTGTAATATTTTTTATGGTGGTATTTATAAATTTCCTTAATATTTTTTCGCCCGCCATTTTTAATTTCAACTTCACTCAATTCTACTAGCTTCGTTATTTTTGTTTTAAATGACTTCACGAAAACCTATGGGTTGTCGTTTTGAACATTTTGAAATACGCATCTTTCAAAATAGAAACATTGCAGATAGTTTTTATTGTTTTGCATTAAAAATGGCTGGGCTATATACTGCCTAAACATATTTTACATAACAACATTTTGGGCCAAATTAGGTTATCGATGCCAATCGATAGCTCGTAATAAACTATATTATTAAAATTAGAAACAAAAATTAAACTACACTCCGAAGCAACGATTTTCACTAGACAATATTTTTTTGAATGCCTGACATTTTTACTTTAAAATGACACTATTTTAATGAAAATTACTTCAGTACTTTTTTTATAAGGAATTTTGAATGAAAACGCAACCAAAATATGATGATTATGAAAAAAAATATTGGGGGTATTTAAATTTAAATTACAACAAAAAATTTAAGCAAAACAAAAACAATTTTATTAGTTAATATTTAGTATTGCCACCCTTGCGTCTACAACAGTTCACATGCGGTTCCCTTATTAAGGTTTTGACAAAGACTTGGGAGATCGATCACTGATGTTAGATGGTACCGGATTTCTGGGTCGAACCGTCCGTTTTAGTTCGTCCCATAGATGCCCAATTGAATTCCTATTTGGACTAAGGGCTGGCCACCTCATCGTCTCGAGTCCAACCTAATCCTTGAATTGCCAAGTGGTTCGAGCTGAGACACCGGGCATTGTCATGCATCAATATCTTCCTTATATATCCTGAGTAACGCACTACACGGCCTCCACCAGGTATGAAAACAAGATCTGTTTTTCCCTCAAGCGATACGCCAGCCCACACGGACGCCGGTAGACCCGGTCTCTCCTATCACTAACATGGAGACATATTCTGCACTCGTCAGTGAATAGAACGGACCTCCATTACTCGATGCTCCAATTGATGTGTTCGCGAGCAAATTCGAGTCGTCCTTTGCGGTGGAGTGCTGTTAATTTTGGGCCTCTGGCGGGCCGTCTTGGAGTGAGGTTGGTTTATTCAAACCACTTCTTACTGTCCATGGACTAACTGCCACATCTCGAACTTGTCTTAGCTCCTGTTGCACATTGACGCCCGTGACATGGCGATTTCGCAGTGAAGTTAGAAAGATAAATCGATCGTACCTCTTAGATGTACACCGATACCGGCTGGTATGTGGTTTCTGATTGAAGGTATCAGTGTCCTGAAATCTTCTTGATACTCTTGAGATAGCAGATTGGCTCATGTTTAGCCGACGAGTGACTTCTCCTTGATTTAGTCCTTCTTGCAATAAAGCAACAATTTGTGCGGCTTTTCCGGAGTAATATCCATGATTTTGAGGAAACAACGAATGAACTGGTAGAGATTTGCTCAGATCAACGTCTGATAAGTGACTGATGACAAATATCGGTCAACGTGGTATTATACAGGAGATTGCAGCACGCCAATTGTTTTCGACGAAACATCGCATTTTGCTACGATTACTTTAATTTGAAAAGTACTATATAGATTTTAATGATAAAGGTATCCTTGTAAAGATAAAATACTAAGCTGTTAAAAAAAAGTTGTTTTACGAAAATCGGTTAAGGCATTTTAAAAAAAATATCTCTAATAATAAGAAAAATAGTTATCATTTTAACTAAAAAATACACAAGCTTGTCGACCTTCGATTGACGTTGTTGTAGGGAGGGGCCATTTCATCCAAGCGAGTTTAAGCATAAATCCATATTGTGAATATTAATACTCTATTTGATTAATGATTGAGTGGTTCCTAAATACCAGTCCTGCTCTTCATTTGCTAGTTTGCAAAATTTTATAAAATATCGCGTTTAAACCGATGCTAAGGTATATACATACATACAGATCAGCATTGGTAAAACATGTTCACGAATATAAACATGATTTTGATTTCGACACTGCAACAATATTGGAATTTTAAAAAAAAATAAGTAAAAGACTTTTTTAAGAAGCTTGCCATATTTTGATGTCTAGAAACTCGATAAATTATAAAGTTAATAGTAATAGACCTCAATCTAATTACATCAATATAACAAACAACTCTGTTTGACTGTTTACAAAGATAGATCAAGTAGCTATTTAAAAGATATCTTAACCGAATTATTATTTTTTCCTTGTTATTCAAGAAAATATTTTTTCTATGAACGACGTGGAGTTTCTGATAATTTTAATAAGTAAGGAATATTTTCTTTTTTAATTTTTAATTTTAACATTTTCAAATAATTGTATGTTTGTTTTTTATATAATTTTGTTAATTTATTTTTCATAATCCTAATTTTTTTATGTAAAATATTTTTAGCGTTAATAAAATTGGCCTTGACCATGACTCGAAATGTCGAAAATTCGGTCAAATAATTCAAAATAAATAAAACGTTGGTCTATAAATAAATTATGTATAAAAAAATATGCAATTAATAAAAAATACTGTCTTTAACGTTAGTAAAATAAAGTAAATATTCATGAACATTTTCGACCTCGAGATTTTTGGAGATTTATCTGTCTTGAGGTTCCCTGAGCCCGAAAAAGTGGGTTTCGAAGTGGTGCCTGTCTGTGTATTCTCTACAACCCGGATGGTTTAACCAAACGAACTGAAACTTCATATTTAAGCTTTTTTGACAAAGTGGGAGGGGGTGGGGGCAGTGAATTTAAGTCGAAGTCGGCCAACCTGAAGTGGCCACTCGATTGGATCAGAAAATTTAGTTTGCAAATATCTCAAAAAGTATAATGGGCTATTCACATGAATCGCGATTTTTCTCGTACGGGAAAAATGATTCACTGATTTTTCTTCAATTACAAGGTAATATATAATATACTACTCACTTTAAAAATAGTTTATAAACAATTCCGAATATAATATAATTGGCAATTTTTCTAGCGAATGAATATTTAATAATAAAAATTGTAAAAATGTGTTTACTCGCAAGAACTTTCTATTATAGCAGCGATTTAAACATTTTGTGCAGTTTTCATAAGAAAATGTGCGTTTGCTAAAAAAATTGTCATTTATATTATATTCGGAATTGTTTATTAACTATATTTTAAGCGACTACTTACTATATATTTTAACTTGTAATTGAAGAGAACTCAGTGTGAGTTTACGACAATTTTCTGATGAAAAATTTTCAGCAGATTCAATAGATTTTATATGAAAAACAAAAGAATTATGTTCGGAAGGGGAAATTTGTTTACGAAATAGACTACGTCGATTGGTTGCCTGTTGAAAATTTTTCATCAGAAAATGGTCGTAAACTCAGTGCGATTTTACGACCATTTTCTGAAGAAAAATTTTCAGCAGATTCAATATGTTTTAAATGGAAAACAAAAGAATTATGTACGGAAGGGGAAATTTGTTTACAAAATAGACTACGTCGATTGGTTGCCTGT
Source organism: Tipula vernalis (assembly GCA_958295665.1). NCBI lineage: Eukaryota > Metazoa > Arthropoda > Insecta > Diptera > Tipulidae > Tipula > Tipula vernalis. The sequence goes on along the minus strand of OY282558.1, from coordinate 213,957,667 downwards.
TGAAAATTTTTCTTCAGAAAATGGTCGTAAACTCGCACTGAGTGCGAGTTTACGACCATTTTCTGAAGAAAAATTTTCAACAGGCAACCAATCGACGTAGTCTATTTTGTAAACAAATTTCCCCTTCCGTACATAATTCTTTTGTTTTCCATTTAAAACATATTGAATCTGCTGAAAATTTTTCTTCAGAAAATGGTCGTATACTCGCACTCACACTCAGGGAATCATTTTTTCTTGTACGAGTAAAACCCTGATTCATGTCAATAGGGGCATAAGGTTTACAGGGGATACCATCATATTCCTGAACGAAAAAATCCCAAAAATTAATACCGGAAAATACAAAGTAAACTACACCATCGAAAAGGAAAACCCCTTTAAATTTTTGTTAACTACAACATGAAAACAAAAGGAATCTACATAATTCCATGTTGTCCTTGCGTGAAAAGGACCAATGCTCGGCTTTGGTGAGTTTTTTATTTTAGTATGTGAAATACGAACGTAAATATTAATATAAATGTAAATATTTTTGAAATTTTTCTGACGTTTTCTTATCATCCTTGCGCAAAGGGTCCAATGCTAAGCGGCTTTGGGGAGTTCTCTGTTTTAGTATGTGCGGCAGCCCCTATCCTCTAAGGTATAAAATGAATTAAAATAATATTTCAAAAATTTGTTATATTTAAAAAACTTGGATTTTTTGGGATTTTTTTTATTTTGGATAACGATACTTATTCGGTTTACAGAAAAACTATTATTTACAAAATGGTCCAAATAAAAGAAAATATAAAAAAAAATTAAATAATAAAAATAATAACAAAATACTAAATACAACATAACATAAAAAGGAATTTGTAATTTTGTTTTTCATAAATTGGAAGGCCCCAGAGCATTCTAGTGTAAATCTCCCAAAAGGCAGTGGCTACTGGCTAATCCCGGGGGTCAGAAAATTTATTTTGAATATATCTCAAAAGGTATAAGGTTTACAGAAAAACTATGTCCAAAAAAAATAAAGAAAAATAAAATATAAAAAAATAGAAAAAATAAATTTGCGTAATATTCTCAAAATTCCCTGTTCGTAAAAGAAAGTCGTGTTTCACCTCCATTTTTTTAAGTTTTTTATTTTTACCTTTTATTTATTTTTTATTTTTATTTTATTTATTTATTTTTTTTTGGGGAACATGTTGAATAGAATAGTTTTTCTGTAATATTAGTGAAAATCGGCCATCCGGAAGTGGTAACTCCCGTGAACCAGGAAATTTATTTCGCTAATATCGCAAACAGTATAACGTGATTATGGAAAATGTGTAAAGTTGTATAGTACGAGTATGTACATAAAAATTGTACGATGATGGCAAAAATCCCACTGTTGAACTGCTTGTTGTGAATAGTAATAAAACAAAACCTTTGTAGCCAAACTGTTAACTAATTTTATTTTATTTTAAACTTTTAATAACACACTGTTTTTATATGATTTTTAATATTTTATGGTTCTTTCTTCTTCGCCAGCTTATGATTGAATCGACAAAATTTGTTATAATTTTTTTTGCTTTACATCATGGTTATCATATTTTATAGTAAACCATTTTTGAAGCTTTATAGCAAGCTTCGTGAGGTTGTGAATTGACCGATTTGAACCGCTTGATCTATTCCATTGTGATTTACCGAAAATATGACAGTATGATTGACAATGATTGTTTACAATGATTATTGACTTAAAGTGTTTAAAATAATTGATTTTAACATTAATAAATATTTAATATGATAATTGTGTTAACTGATAATAATACGTATAATAATAAAATTCTATTTCTATAGTTTAGGGCACAATTACAGATTACAAAGGAGAAAAAAAAACAAAAATATTAGACAATACAAATCCATCAACATATTCCACCACCTTAAGGAATTTTATTGCTTAACAAGTAATTTAATTAATTTATGTACTGGGCGTTTCACTTCGCTTTTGGACGTCTTAAGTGTCACTACTCGTGTAATATCATCTCCACCTGGATGAAGTGCTGTGATTTTGCCAAGAGCCCATTGGCTCGGATATAAATTGTCCTCTTTGATTAGAATCACATCGTTGACTTCAAGTTGAGTAGATTTTGACTTCCACTTGTGCCTTTGCTGTAGTGATGTAAGGTAGTCTCTGTGCCACCGATTCCAGAACCCTTGTAGCCGTTGTTGTAAATTCTGCCATCTTGATAACTTGTTTAGCGGAATATGGTCGAAGCTTGGTTCCGGGATGACGGTTAAACGTTCTCCAACTAGGAAATGCGCAGGAGTTAAAATTTGTACATCGGTAGGGTCGTCGCTAATGCTGCATAGCGGTCTCGAATTGAGTAGTGATTCAATTTGTGATATCAGTGTTATCATTTCCTCATAATTCAGGTTGGTGTTCGCTACTCGTTTCAAGTGATACTTGAATGACTTCACTGATCACCCCCACAATCCGCCAAAATGTGGTGTGAGGTGGGTTGAAATGGAAAACAATAACTTTCTGCTAGAAAAATTCAGAGGGATATGAATTGTTTGACTGCTTTATTATGTGGTGTTTAAGTTGTGTCAATTCTCTGTTCGCTCCAATGAAGTTAGATCCATTATCGCACCATATCTGCTCTGGGCTTCCTCGACGTACAATAAAACGCCTGAGTGCTGCCAAAAATGTTTCGGTTTCCAAACTACTCACTACTTCTAAGTGTACGGCTTTTATTGCAAGACATACAAATACTGCCACATACGCCTTTCCCACTGGGGCATTTTTACGTTGGCTGGTTTTGATGTATAATGGCCCGGCATAGTCTAGCCCTGTTCTTAAAAATGGTCGACTCTGGTTGCTTCGAACTGCCGGTAAATCGGCCATCTTCTGTTCGCGTTTGGCCACTCGGTAACGGATACAAACCGTACATTCTTTGATACATCGTTTGATGACGTACCTTGCTCCGATAATCCAATAGCGCTGTCGTACGACGCTTAATGTTAGCGAATTTCCTGCATGCAAGTGGTTGAAGTGAATGTCATGCACTATTAACTCGCAAATTTTATGGTTTTTGGGAAGTATAATAGGGTGTTTCGCAGTATACGGTAATGACGATCTGCTTAACCTCCCGCCGACTCGAAGGATTCCATCAGCGTCAACAAATGGATCAAGCGACGATAGTGGATGCTTAGGAGATAATGGTGTTCGTTTGCTGATAATTAAGAATTCTGGCTTAAATTCGGACCGTTGCACGTTTCGAAGCAACACAATTTCTGCATCATGCATATCGACTGTAGTAATTTGCTTATTTTGACTCTGTAGTCTCGGTCATTACGTGGAAATATCTTGACCTTGCTTCTGCGTTTGCGTTTGCACCGTCTATTTTTGTGGAAATCGTTGATTTTGGCCAGTTGCATTCACGTTCGTTTAGCCATGCTGGCCCGTGCCACCAGAGATCTAGTTTTGATAACGCTTGGGGTTTAACTCCTCTAGAGATTACATCGGCGGGATTGGATTTAGACTCGACATGATGCCAGTTGTTTCGAGGAATGGTGTCGAGAATTGTTGCTGTTCGGTTACCCACAAAGGTTTTCCACCTTCGTGGAACATCTGACAGCCAATGAAGCACGATCGTGGAGTCAGTCCATGCAAAAATCTCTACAGGGTGGCTGAGACCAAGTGTTACCAAATGAAAACGCTGTAATTTTTTTAATTTTGATTATTTTTTATTGAAATTTCGTGGAATATGTTGAAAACATATTACATTTTATGAAAAACATGTTACTGCTCGATATGACCTCCTTTGGCTTTGATTATTTGATTCAGTCTTCCATAGAAAGCATTGCATGCTGACCGAACGTGGGCTTGCGGAATTTTATTCCATTCTCGAACAAGAGCTGACTTCAATGCATCAACACTTTCGTATTTTTTAGTGGACACCTTACTCTCCAAAATGGACCATATGGAGAAATCCATGGGATTCAAGTCTGGTGAATATGGTGGCCATTCTTTCGACGAAATCAGCCGCGGAACGCAATTTTGTAAAAATTGCTGTGTCGCTCGAGCTTTGTGTGACGGTGCCGAGTCCTGTTGGAATGTCCAACGGTTCGTACCAAAGTGTTTACGTGCCCAAGGTAGCAAAGCATCGTTTAGGATCTTTTGGCGGTACATCTCTTGGTTTACCTTGACTCCATGTTCGATGAAAACCAGAGGAGTGCGTCCATCTGCAGTAACTGCAGCCCAAACCATAACATAAGCTGGTGATTGCTTGCGCATGGCAACTCTTGTGTCCAAATTATCGTTGGACTTGTCCTCTAACCAAACACGATCATTTTGTTTATTCACATGCTGTTGAATGGTGAAAATTTTCTCATCAGAAAAGACAATTTTTGGAATCTCATCACGTTCGGCCAAGGCCTTCAATGCTCGTGTTCTTTCAAGCCTAACTTTTTTTTGTGCCTCCGTAAGATCTTGAACTTTTTGTATCTTGTAGGGCTTCAAGTGTAGTTCATTTTTCAATATGGTTTGAATGCTGTATCGTGAAACATGTAGACGTGCGGCTAATTGATTGGCACTTTGACGAGGATTTTGTTGGATTCGTTTCTTCACCTTTCGTATCATTTCTTTTGATGTTGCTGTCTTTTAGGACCGCCTCTGTTGCGTTTAGCGATGCTACCAGTTTCGTTGTATCGAGTTATGGTTCGATACACAAACATTTTATTCACATTCAAATGCTGGAGCTGACGAACTATTGCTGTTTGTGAATTTCCACCCAAATACAGTGCAATTACACTATTACGTTTGAATTCCATTACGATTTTTTTATTAAGATATTAATTTAGAACAATTATTTATTGACCACATATAAACAACTAACCAAACTTCAATCTATCAAAAAATTAATGCGCGAAAATGACAACTACACAAATGACAGCAGAGTGAAGTTAGTAACATTTGGTCTCAGCCACCCTGTATATTGTTATAGGTTAAAGATTCGATACAAAATTTCACTAGCTTGCACAATAACACCGCTCCGCACAGCTCTAATCTTGGTAGTGAAATTTGTTTGAGTGGCGCGACCTTACTTTTAGCGTAGATAATATTTACTGTGATGTCCCCACTACCATTAGTCGCTCGTAGATATACAACACTGCCATATGCTGCTTTGGACGCGTCATAAAATGCGTGCATTTGAAGTCGGTTTGTGGTTGTTAATGCGGTCAATCGTCTCGGAATGCGGATGGTTTCCAGTTCTGATAGTGCATTATAAATACTTATCCATGATTGGATTATGTTATTTGGTAAACTCCCGTCCCACTCTACTTTAAGCAGCCATAACTTTTGGAACAACAGCTTAAAAAGGACAACTGATGGTGCAAGCCACCCCAATGGATCATATGCCCTAGATGCTGTTGAAAGAATCTTTCTCTTGGTCCAAACCGTGTCATTGTCTTCTTGATGGACCTTGAAAGAGAACTCGTCCGTTTCTGCATTCCACATAATTCCTAGCGTTTTAACCGTGGTATCTTCTTCGATCAGTTTTGGAACGTTTTGTACTTCCAGTTGAGAGAATGAATCCAGAAATTCTTGCGGGTTCGACTTCCATTTACGTAAGCTAAATCCGCTCTCACGTAAAATATTACTTATTTGTTCCTTTAATGATATGGCGTCTTGAATGCTGTCATTCCTGGTTAGCAGATCGTCTATGTAAAAGTCATTTTGGATAACATGGGCTGCCTTTGGATTTAGTTGATGAAAACTTTCAGCTGACTCTTTTAATGATTTGATCGCGAGGTACGGTGCACAAGCGGTTCCATACGTGACTGTATTTAGCTTATACGTGTGTATTGGCTCATGTGAATGCTCACGCCACAAAACCATTTGAAAGTTCATATCTTCAGGACTTACAAGAATTTGCCTATACATTTTCTCTATATCTGCTACCAGAGCAATTACGTGTTTTCTAAATTTCAAGATGATGGTGGAAAGATCAGCCTGAATATTTGGCCCCATTTGTAGAACATCATTTAGTGATATTTGAGTAGTGGTCTTACTTGATGCGTCGAAGACGACTTTTAACTTGGTGATACTACTCGTTGGCTTTACTACTGCGTGATGTGGTAAATAGTATTTTTCGTCATTGTTTTCTGGAATCAGATTTGATGGTAAATGCGTCATATGTCCTAATGCAATGTACTCATTTATGAACGCTTTGTACTCGGCACAAAATTCTGGTGATTTCAAAAATTTCCTTTCCACAGCGAATAATCGTTGTCGTGCTGCCTCCAATGAACTGCCTAACTGGTCGGGATTTCTTAAACGGAAGCTTAACAATAAATTGTCCAATTGGGCTGGCGTTCACCGGTACGTCCCTTAATATAAATAATTGCAGTTGGTAGTACCGTTGATGTCGATGAGTCGTGTGTGTGTAGTACGGTGTTAGTTTGGCTATCACATGATCGTCTTGGTTCAATGGTGGGTTGGCTATTCGATTTTGAAAGTTCATCATCTGAGTGTTGGTTAACGGAAACATGATGACTTGATGACATTTTACTGGAATCTAGTTGACGCTCGCTCTGACTTTGATGAAGTAAGGTGTGATGACGCTTATTGCATATTAAACAAGAGGCCCTGTTGAAACATGATGCACTTAAATGTCCTTTCTTCAAACAAATGTGGCACAAATTCTTCTCCGTTGCTAATTTCAGTCTAGCTTCTATATGCTTATTTTTGAACTCTGGACATCTGAATAATGGATGTGGTTGTCTACAGAGTACACATTCCAAGGTCGAATTTGAATGTGCAGCCAGAAAAGATTTGGTAATGGATTTTGTCGTGCACTTCCTGTTCGTTGCGTTACAAATTTCTAATGCGTCGCACCGCTTATTCAAAAACTCTACTAAATTATTCCACGTAGGATAGTCTTTACCCATAGACTCGGTTGCCCACAGCTGTTTAGATTCATGGTCAATTTTTCCTTACATAATATGAATTAGCCATGGATCACGTGTTTCCGCTTCTCGTTCCAATGCACGCAGTCCGCGAATTATCTCGTCACCAGTTTCACAAATATGGCGTAACTCTCTTCCGTTGGCATTTGCACATGGTTTTTGATCAAAAAATGAATGGATGAGTGATGAACTAATACGTGTCTTCTTATCATATCGGTTGCACAACTTCTCCCATGCTTCTGAGTAACACATATCGGTTATTGGTATGTGTCGTATTAAGGCAGCAGCTTCCCCCTTAACAATCCTTTAAGCATTTGTAGTTTAGGCACGTTACTAATTTTTGGATTGTCGTGAATTGATGATTTGAATAATTCATGAAATGAGGCCCAATTTTTATAGTCGCCGGAAAATGGTTCAATATGAATTTTCGGTAGGCGCACGTTGTGTGAAGTATTGTTCACTCCCTCATAAAACGACTTTTGTTGCTCTACGAATTGCTCCAGTGTAATGTTTAAATTATGTGGATTAGTTTGTTCCCGTGTTTCACGTCCAGCGCAGGCCCGCGTTAGTAGTCCTTGTGCTTCACAATAAATTTCATCAACCACTTCACTGATCGACGCATAATTGTTATCATCAAATAGCTGGTGTTCAAGTTCACTGAAGGTGCGATATCGAGTTTCAAGCAAATCGCGACGAACTGTTATTGCTTCAAAATTAGTTTGATCATTTATGGTTTTGGCAAATCGCAAAATAATTTTGATTTGCGTATGGGCTAAATCCCATAACTTCAATAATTTTTGGAAATTATCAGCCATTTTGACCAGGCAATTGACACAATATTATGACCACGCGGTTAAAAATCGTCACTTAGAAAAATTAACCAAACACTCTTTGTTTTGTAATATATTATTTAAACTTATTTTAATATCGCAGACAGAATTGAATAAAGTATATAGAGTTTTGTATACTTATCTGTGAATTCCCGGGTTTCGGCACCAAAAAATGATTATGGAAAATGTGTAAAGTTGTATAGTACGAGTATGTACAAAAAAATTGTACAATGATGACAAAAATCCCACTGTTGAACTGCTTGTTGTGAATAGTAATAAAACAAAAACCTTTGTAGCCAAACTGTTAACTAATTTTATTTTATTTTAAACTTTTAATAACACACTGTTTTTATATGATTTTTAATATTTTATGGTTCTTTCTTCTTCGCCAGCTTATGATTGAATCGACAAAATTTGTTATAATTTTTTTTGCTTTTCATCATGGGTATCATTTTATAGTAAACCATTTTTGAAGCTTTATAGCAAGCTTCGTGAGGTTGTGAATTGACCGATTTGAACCGCTTGATCTATTCCATTGTGATTTACCGAAAATATGACAGTATGATTGACAATGTTTGTTTACAATGATTATTGACTTAAAGTGTTTAAAATAATTGGTTTTAACATTAATAAATATTTAATATGATAATTGTGTTAACTGATAATAAAACGTATAATAAAAAAATTCTATTTCTATAGTTTAGGGCACAATTACAGATTACAAAGGAGAAAAAAACCCAAAAATATTAGACAATACAAATCCATCAGCATAACGTATTTGAGATATTTGCAAAATAAATTTTCTTTCCCATGGGAGTCGCCGCGTTTGGTTGGCGGATGTTCGTTAAAATTCACTGGGACCGCCCAATTTATGATAAAAGCTTAAATGTGAAGTTAAATGTAGACAGACCGACATACTATGAATACAGACACCACCTTGAAACCTAATTTTTCGGATTCAGGGGACCTCAAAGCAGATAATTTGTCCAAAGATCTCAAGGTCGAAAATTTTCATGATTTCTATGTCTACTTTATTTTACTTACGTAAAAGAAATTAAAATCTGCAATTCCGCAGGAGATTTTGAAAATCTTATTGAGCAAATTCATTAAAATTTAACACAAAACTTTCAAAAATTGAAACCGTAAACTATGCGAAAACTAAAAAGACAAAACTACGAACTTGAAAATGTTTCTATGAATTGCTGCATGCAGAATACTTTGAAAACACCATTTTTGATCACTGCTTTGCACCTTCTTCAATTAGTGATTATGATACAACTCTAATATAACAAAATAATTATAAGAAATCGCTAAACAATAAAATCATGAAATTATTATATTTCACAAGATTAACATAAAGATGTTCATCTAACCATCTTGACCTATTTCCAATGAAATCCGCCCGGTACACAATTAAACCTCTAACTTATTTTCAATTATTGATTTACAATGTAGTAAGTACATGATGACTATCGTGTTCATTGTTAACACACCGATCAAATCGATATCATAGAAATTTCGATATTCCAGCATTGGATATATGTATATATAGAACGAAATATAGCAAGAAATATTTCGTTTAAATGTAATCTTAACTTCTATACAAATACAAAGTATAATGTTATATGCATGAAACACATCAACAACAAACCATATGAAACATTAACAATATAATTACACATCAAGGGAACACAGGAAGATACATCGTATCACATGAATGAATGAATGAATGTACTTCAAAAAATGAATCTTATCAATTTGTGTTCTCCATGTAACACAGCACGTGTATCTATTCGATTTATATACTCGCATACGAATTCATAATTTAGCCAACATAACGAATATAATCTTCTTACATATTTTCTAACTTACATACATACAAACACACACACACATTCATAAAAAAACATATAACAATTGAAATATGTTTAACAAATGAAACATTTTCTAACTTCCCAAAAAAATATGAAAAAAAAAAAACGATTGCATATGTAAATTTTCCCACGAATTTTCCTTTTTTTTCCGTTTAAAAAAAAACATTTTTGTTCAAATATAGAAAATTCATATTTCTTTTTATTGTTTTCTTGTCTTATAATATATTCTTTATTATTGTATTTTAATATTTTAGTTGACTTACATATATCTTATACAAATATGTTGTACATATTTTGTTTAGCTTGTTCTTGTTAGATTCGAATGAACAATTGAAGTAAATTCTAGATTTGTTTTTTTTTTTCGCGAACTCCATTATTAACAACCACTATACCTATTATCACCACCGTGTGATGTTATGTTGTTACTTCTCGTCTACATAATTAAACGGTGTACTGCAATTTGTAAACCAACTTTTTTTCGTTTTATGAAGGATTATGTAGCATTCCGTACAACCAAGTAACTAGGAGAGTATTTTGTTTAAAACTACATAAACAAAGCAGGCGGGTACAAATAGTTGATATATTTTCATTCGGCAAAAGAATAATCGATTGTGAGAACTGTAATTAAAACACCTCCGTTAAGTTGGCACACAAATTTCATTATTTCGAATTTGATTAATTATAATCGTTAGTTGGTCGTTTGTTGGTGTTTATTGGATTAGGTATAGAATTTGTTGGTAATTAGTTTGTTCATAATTGATGAAATAAAATTTGGTGTTAAGTTAGCCCATTTAAAACTATTTTCATATAGGCTCTAGTTTTCTAGATAATCGTTTGTTGGTCATATTTTTCATAAATATAACATTTGTTGGACAGTATTTAAGAAAATAATTGCAAAAAACAGTTCCGAGAAATCCCTTGCCTCCGTCATTTTAGCGATATTTTTTCGCGTCAGTAGCTCAAATAATTATATTGAGCTACCATACAAAGTTTTGAAAGCAGTGGTGGACAAAACGTCAAATCAAAAAAATATCGTACATGCGATACATAATATGTATTATTATTAATAAATACATAATATTACATAAACACATATTATTATTTATAAAATCATAATACATAATATTATTAATAAAATCAAAAAATGACAAAGCAAAAAAATTCGTAAGTGTTAGTCTGTTTTAATTTAATTATTTTCGGCTATCCATAGTTCTCATCTTCATTTTGCAATCTGATTCACATCAATTTGTAAAGGATATATTCGAAACATAATATTGTCTCAAGTCAAGGCTTACATATTATAGGGAAATAATTCGTACCAAACGTTTGTATTCGTTTTCTAGATTCCTCCGCGTCTATAGTGGCAACTGAAGCAAATGGTAAAGGTAAATTCTCGTCATGCGGATTGTCTAGAGAAAAAGCGGTATATTTACTTAGTAATGAGCTTCATAGTAGTAGCTACTCATTTCTAGCGAAAAACAAAAGTTACTAATCGTCTATTTGCTAAGTGTATTAGGAATCTGCTGCGAGTTCCATATGATATATACAGGGTGTCCCACTGGTACGAGTCCAAACGAGTAGGGCGTGTAGCTGGATCAATATCATGAAAAAAGTTCACTACGCATATGCCATGAAATGAACCGTTACCCACTTCAATTGTATTTCAAAATTTTTAGGATGGCACACTACCTTGAATGATGTAAATGCCAATAACTCTTCTAAAAATTAAGATAACTCAATTGTTTTTCTATAATTTCAAAGGCACAGAGTGCTTCTTTCTTCTCTGGTAGTAGGAATACCATGCATCGTATTTTCCATAAAGAAAACATTGGTGGAATTAAAAAAATTGTGCGAGAAATAACAAAAAAATTTATTAAACTCATTTTTTCTCGAAAAACTCACTTAATAATTTTTGTTTTTTATTTCAAATTTAAATTTAATAGACTATTTAATACAAAATTGCTTCATCGTTTTTTATATTTCAATGTAGCGCTTAATAATTTATTGTATGAATTTCTAAGTTTTCAACTTCACCAACAATTTTCAAAATGATTTCCATTTTGTAACAAGCATAGTTGCAGTCGTCTTTTAATGACAGCAGCCATGTTGAAATTTCCTAAATTTTCTTTTATTTTGTTGCCGGCATTATTGATTCGATCAACCAACTGCTCCCTAGTCTAAATGTTGGTTTTGTAGACTTCTCCTTTCAAATATCCCCATACATAAAAGTCTAATGGTGTTAAATCTGGAGATCTAGCCGGCCAAGCTATAGGTCCGCTGCGATCAATCCATCGCCCTGGATAATTTATATCAAACCAATTTCGAACTTGTCTTCCATGGTATGCAGGAGCTCCGTCTTGTTGATAAAAGAAAGTATTTCTCAACATGAGTGGAATTGCATCTAGCACAGTGGGAGCTGTTTCATTCAAAAATTCAAGATAGATTTGTGAGTTCAATCTTTCAGGTAGTAAAATTGGCCCGATAAAATTATTTCCAATTATACCACACCATACAATAACACTAAAACGTTTTTGAAATGATGATTCTCGCTTAACGTGTGGGTTTTCTGGTTGCCACTCATGAAGATTGCGGAAATTTGTTATTCCATCCCTCGTAAATTTCGATTCCACTGTCTATAAAATGGATGGCAAATATGAAGGATTATGTTCCTCGTTGTTTAACAATAAACGGCAGAAATTTGTTCTGTTTGGTAAATCGACTGGTAATAATTCTTGCACTGGAGTGTAGTGGAATGGGTGTAGATGGTTTCTTCGAAGTACCCTCTAGACTTTATTTTTGCTAATACCAAGTTTTATTGAAAAACGTCTCGTGCTAATGTTGAGATCTCTTTGTACTGAATTCAAAACTTGTTCGTCGGTTTGACTTCGTATTGAACTCGTCTAACATTTTCGTATTCATAGCGGACCAATTTTCCTCGTTCTCGTAATCGTCTGTGAACTGCTTGAAATATTCTATGATCTGGCACCGGCCTACCTGGATAACGGTTTGCGTATTCACGTTTTGCAGCTCGTCCATTTCCTTTACATAAACCATAAATAAAATGGATGTCGGCTAGTTCTTCGAATATGTAGCGTGACATTTTATTATTTCTGATTACAAACGCGCAAAAAATTATTTTCAAAAGATTAACGACGATTTTAGCTGAAACGTTAAAATCTTAAAAACTATACATGATTAGATAAAAAACGATGAAGCATTTTTATATTAAATAGTCTATTAAATTTAAATTTGAATTAAAAAACAAAAATTATTAAGTGAGTTTTTCGAGAAAAAATGAGTTTAATGAATTTTTTTGTTATTTCTCGCACAATTTTTTTAATTCCACCAATGTTTTCTTAATGGAAAATACGATCCATGATATTCCTACTTTCAGACAAGAAAGAAGCACTCTGTGCCTTTAAAATTATAGAAAAACAATTGAGTTATCTTAATTTTTAGAAGAGTTATTGGCATCTACATCATTCAAGGCAGTGTACAATGCTAAACATTTTGAAATGCAATTGAAGTGGGTAACGGTTAATTTCCGAGCATATGCGTAGTGGACATTTTTTCATGATATTGGTCCAGCTACACGCCCTACTCGTTTGGACTCGTACCTGTGGGACACCCTGTATAGCAGTGGCTCAAGAGTACAAAGAGAGATTCTAAATTTAAAAGCGTTAATTAAAAAATTAGGTGGAAATTTAAAAACAAGGATACACTCCAGTGTAATAGCGATCATTTCGAACCAGGATGGGTTGATCCCGATTCACAATAAAAGATATTGCGTATATTTATGAAAAGAGGGGTGTAAAATACAATGCCATATTAACTAACTGATTTACAACTGGTAAAAATTCATATTATAAATTACATATTTTGGAAGTTGATCCAAGTAATAAGTATTGGCCATATGGGGTTAAACCATTATGGCGTCATGCGAATTGTTTAGAGAAAATGCGGGATATTTACTTCGAATCTGGTAATTAATTACCATCCATCATATAAGCAATTAAAAAACAAATATCAAGCCATTGCTAAAAACAAAATTAAAGCTCAAACTGCTTCTTGGAAAATAAAACGAGATGATGATGAGAAGGTGATGTTGACATCGCCAAAACGGTCGAGAAAGAGAAGTTTTTACAACGGTACCAGTTGCATCCACCGAAATTTGAGAATATTTCCCAGTTCGTTATCCATATATTATTTTTTTGCTATACTCGTAAAAGTTGGCCCCTTACAAATTTGGTGGTTCCACTTCTCCAATTCTCATTTCACTTTTCGCAATTTCTCGAAGAAAATTAACAGAACTTTTGCTTTTTAATTTTCATCCACTTTTTTCCTTTTAGTTCCATTTAAAGAACTTTTTACTTCCCTAAACTCCCACACTTTTTACTTCTACAGTAGCATTCTATTTTAATAAAATGAGGTATCAAAATTGATTTTGAACATTTATACGGTAATACCATATGATTGCCGTGAGTAGATAAGCTATGCGGGTCCGAGCACAAAATTACATGTATTTTCTTATGAAGGTCTAAATTTGCTTTTTTGGCATCTTTTCATATAAATGCAGAGCAATTGAGAATTTGGTTCTAAATAAAAAAGTTATTTTGTTGTTGTTGTTTTATTAAATAAAAAACATATAACCCTAATTATCTCCGAAATTAGAGGTCCTAATGAAATTTTGACAAAAATTTACGTACAAAGTACGTCCGGAAGCTGATAGAAGACGAGATAATTTTTTTCTTGAATTTGCAACTTTTAGAACCTACCAAAATTATTATCTTAGTATATGACGTCATGCAATATAAAAAATATTATTTTAATCGAAAATTCAGTTTGTTGTTGTTACTTTATTAAATAAAAAATAGTAAACCCTAAATATCTTAATTACTAGTAAGGTATACTGTAGATATGTATATTAATTAATTTACGGTAGTAAAATAATTATAATTTATGTATTAATATATAAAGGTTAAAATTCTATCGTGTATGAACATGATTGAACATGTATGATTCTGATTACTTTTGAGTATAATACTCAAATCGATTTTATTTTATGTAATGATATCCACATATAAAAAATGTACAAAATAATACACCATCGAATTGCTTGATATTTTTATGATGCTTAAGAACTATATAAACACCACGTTCATGATTTTACGGTCATTCTCTAAATGAGTTATAATTTTAATTCATTCGTTAAATATAATTCGAAGTGTTCATACCGTTTAATATTTAAAAATAATTAGTTGTGATCATAAAATTAGTATAGTGATCATAGATAATACCTAACTATCATCCTATATATTTAAAGTTATTAATAAAATTGTGAAAATGTCTAAAATAAGTGAATTAGTAAGCAAAACAAAATCAGCTCTCATTAGTGCGACACAAAATCCTGAGATTTTACAAGACACCATTAAGGAATGTAATAAAAATTTGAAATTTCTTCGAAACAAGCTGCAGAAATGTACCATTCCAGGAGATAAAAAACATATGGCATGTGCCATAGGCTTATTAACAGGATTTCGTACGCAAATGAAAATGATGAGAAAAACAAAGACAAGCCGCAATATACATCAAGACGTGTTAATTGTAAATATTTGCAAACAGCTTTTCAAAATCGTATTAAAACTTTAGCCATAATCAATTTGACTCATACTGAAAGAAATAATATTAAAAGAACTGGAAGAGTTTTAAGAAAAGCAAGGTGGTTGGAGTATTTCCGCAATCATAAATTTAACCATGAATATTAATAAATTCACACCGCAACTGGGTTCATCGTACATAGAGCTGCCAGATCAAATACAAAGAAGGGAGGCTTGCATTAACGTTAAAAATAGTGATAATGCGGGTTTTGCTTGGTCGTTAATGGCAGCATTGCACCCAGCGGAAAAAATCCTCAACGCATAACCAAGTATGGATCTTACTCAGAGAAGTTTAATTTAAAAGGAATTCAATTTCCAATGACAATAAAACAAATCCCACGATTTTAAATGCAAAATAATGTCTCAATCAATGTATATGTGTTGAAGCTGCAAAAGTCCGGGAACTATATTACATTACCAACATATTTATCTAAAAATAAGAAGGACAAGCATGTGAATTTGCTCCTAATTCAAAATGTTTACGAAAGCGCAGAAGAAGAAGAAAACGAAGCAGTAAATGAATTGAGAGAGTATGAGCCGATTAAGTATCATTACGTTTGGATTAAAAATCTTTCTCGGCTGCTGTCAACACAATTGGGGAATAGGCATGGACAAAAATATTTCTGTGATCGATGTCTATACTATTTCTATTCAATGAAGATATGTACTACTAAAACACAGTGAGAATTGTATAAATCAAAATAATTGTAAAATTAGGTTACCTACAAAGGAACAAAAATATATTCAGTTTAAAAATTTTAAGAATAAAATAGTTGCGCCATTCATAATTTATGCGGATTTAGAATGTTTATTAAAAAAAGTTGAAGCTAATAATAATAATTATCAAAATCATGAGCCTTATAGTATAGGTTATTATGTGAAATGTTCATATGATAACACACTATCGTTCTACAAATCATACCGTGGTGAGGCTTGCGTTTCTTGGTTGACCAAAGAATTAGCCTGTTTCGCGAAAACTTTAGATAATATATTGACTAATCCAGTAGAGATGAATGTTCTAACAGAAGAAGAAAATTCTTTGTTAAAAACAGTTTCGACATGTCATATACGTGAAAAACCTTTGACACTGATGATATTAGAGTCCGTGATCACTGTCATTTCACGGGGAAATTTAGAGGGGTTGCACATAATTATTGCAATATTAATTACAAAGAAGAAGGTCATACTGTTCCAATTGTGTTTCACAATCTAAGCGGTTATGATTCACATTTTATTATAGAAAATATAGCATCTGATATGCCTGGTAGAGTAGATTTATTACCATATAAACAAGGAGAAATACATATCATTTACTAAACATTTAAATTTCTATTTAACAAAATTTCGATTTATAGATTCATTTTGATTTATGGATAAAAGCTTAGATGACCTTTCATCATATTTATCTACTTTTCCTAATTTAAAATCTGAATACCCGCTAATTTCAGATGACAAATTTTTGCTGTTAACTAAGAAGGGTGTTTATCCTTACGATTATTTTGATAGTTCTCAAAAATTTGCAGAAGAAACACTCCCTCCGCTTGAACAATTCTATAATAAACTAAATGATAGTAATATTAGTGAGAAACAATATACACATGCTCAAAATATTTGGAATAAATTCAATATAAGCAATTTGGGTCAATATTCAGATTTATATCTCAAAATAGATGTATTGTTGTTAACGGATGTTTTCGAGCAGTTTCGAGATAGTTGTCATAAAACTTATGGATTAGATCCATAACATTATTTTACGCTTCCTGGATACACTTGGGATGCGATGCTAAAATATACTAATAAATCTTTAGAGCTACTTACCGATATTGATATGTTAATGTTCGTAGAGCGTGGAATTAGAGGTGGCTTAAGTCAGCGTACAAAACGTTACGTTAAAGCCAATAATAAATATATCAAAAATTATGATCCCGATAAAGAATCCACTTATTTAATGTATAATGATATTAATAATCAATACGGTTGGGCAATGTCACAATATTTACCTTTTGGAGGCTTCAAATGGGTTCAAACTAAACATTTTGATGTAAAACTAATTGAAGATAATTCTAACAAGGGATATATTTTAGAAGTAGATATAGAGTATCCTAGCGAATTACATGACAGTCATAATGGCTTACCATTATGTCCAGAACATCAATGTAGTCCGGGTTCAAAAGAGGAGAAATTAATGGCTACATTGTAGAACAAAGAAAAATATATTATTTACTATAGAAACCTAAAACAAGCTATCCAATATGGTTTGAAAATAACAAAAATTCATAAGATTCTTGAGTTTGATCAATCACCTTGGTTAAAGCAGTATATAGATTTAAATACATTGCTACGATCAAACGCGAAGAATGAGCTTGAGAAAAATCTTTTCAAACTAATGAATAATGCTGTCTTCGGTAAAACTATGGAGAATGTTCGAAAACATAGTATTGTAAAGTTAGTGACTAAGTGGTTAGGAAGATATGGAGCCGAAGCATTAATTTCAAAGCCAGAATTCAAGTCGTCCACTATTTTCAATGAAAATTTAGTTGCTATTGAATTAAATAAATCCGATTTTTTTTTTAATAAACCAATATATATTGGAATGGGTATTTTAGACTTGGCCAAACCCACACTTTATGACTTTCATTATGGTTACATGATCCCTAAATTTGGTGATAATTGCATAATTTGCTATACTGATACAGACAGTCTCGTCTATCAGATAACATGTCCCGATATTTATGAGATAATTAAGCAGGATTGTTATACACGTTTTGATACAAGTGACTACCCCGATAATAATATTTGGGAAATTCCTTCCGTAAATAAAATGTTCAGGGTCTTTTGAAAGATGAGAATAATGGTGCAATAATGACCGAGTTTATTGGTTTGAGTTCAAAGATGTATGCGTATAAGATTCAAGGGGAGGAAAAAGAACGAACTAAAGAAACTAAGAAAGCTAAAGGAGTAAAAAAACAAGTTGTAAAATGCAGAATAACATTTAATGATTATCTAAACTGTTTAAATAATGAAAAACCTAGAATTATTTCACAAAACTTAATTCAATCGAGAAAACATCACGTTAGTTCAGTTATTCAAACCAAAACCGCACTTAATCCTCATGATGATAAACGATTTTTAGTTAAAGGAGATTATGAAACTTTAGCTTGGGGACATTATAAATTAATGGAGATTGATTAATTAATATAATAATTAATGTAGCTATATAAAATTATTAATCGAGAAATTCAAATTTGTTATAAAATTAGTGACTGTAGCTTTAAGAAAATAAAATTATAAAATTATGAACTAACTAAAAGTTTAATTATCATATTTTGTCATATAATCAATTAATCTATTAAAATATTTTGTTTTATATTCCTGTTAATAAATAAGATATTTATAGTAGCACATTTAGAAAAGAAATTTAAGAATACCATATGTAACTTTATAACTATGAATACAAATTAATTAATTAATTTAAAATAAAATAATAAAAAATTTAATCAATTTAATTTAGAAACTGCATAAAATGAAGTTCAATTTTTAAATGTACAATCAATCAACTAATCAATATAATACTTTTAATTATTTTATTATAATAAATTAATCTCTATAAAAATATAAAATGTATGTTTAATACTTTCATAATAAATAAATAAAATAGCTAAAAGAAACAATTCAGTTTTTATATATGTACGAGTAATTGGAATTCTCACCTTTGTCACGGATTCACAGCTAAAACAACACATACGAATATGGTAAGTATAAACATAATAAATTTGCGAAATATACAATAGTGATCCTTATACCCTAGACAGAATGTGGTTTAATGAATCCGATTTAGCTAAACTAGTTTAGCTAAATCGGATTTATTAAACCACATTCTGATTAAACCCTCTGAACCATAAATCCGATTTAGCTAAACTAGTTTTCCTAAATAATTTCTTATGATAATTACCTCAATTATAAGCTTTGCAGCTTCTTTCAACAACTAGCCGTAGTAAGACCAGCTTAACATGTAAAAGGTATGTATAATGTTGTTGATGGTTCACATATTGCCCATTATAGAATTTCTTTAAAATAGTAATAATAAAACTATTTTGGTATAAAAATTATTAAAATCAATGAATCAGCATATTTAAAAATTTTATAATAAAATGGAGTAAAAATAATACTGTCAATGTTTCACTTAACTGGGAAGTGTAATAAACGAAATTTCTTGGATTGTATGTGTTGCCATGTATCAACACCACGTAATCACGTAATATCATCTTAAACCTGTTTTCAAATAGCCCTACAGAAAACTTTCGGTTAGTCGGTAATGGATTAAGGATGATTGGATTCGATACACAATTATGTATGTTAACCATTTAACTTTTTACCTTTTATTAACTTTTTATTTTTTTTATCTTTTTAACTTTTCAAGCCAATTTTTTATCATAAACATCTATGAGATGAATGAAATGCGCTCAGGCGAAGCCTGAGCGTGGGAGCTATCCACGCTTCGCGTCAGAATTTAGAATTATTAAAAATTCTAAATTCTGTGAAGTATAGTATAGTTCATCACAACTGAATAAGATGGACCACGTAGACTACCATATGGCCAAGTTATCCAAAAATATAGGCAAGACCTTGTGGACATCTCTGTGATCGGAGATACAACAATTTTTAAAACAATAAAATTATTAAAAATTCTAAATTCTGTGAAGTATAGTATAGTTCATCACAATTGCATAAGGTTGACCACGTAGACTGGCACATGGCCAAGTTATCCGAAAATATGGGCAAGACCTTGTGGACATCTCTGCGGTCGGCGATATACAACTTTTAAAATAATGGAAAATTATTAAAAATTCCAAACACTGTGAAATATACTATAGTTCATCATAATTGGATCGGCTTTGTGACATTTACCGCTATATGGCTTAGCTATTCTAAGAAATGTGCGGGGCCTTCGGGACATTTCCAGGATCGGCGCTAAATAATTATTTAAACGATCAAAATTCAGTCAACTTTTAAATTATTTGAAATATAGTAATTGTAAATTCTAATCCAACTGTCTAGAATTTTTCTTTATTTGAACAATGAAACACTCGTTAATAATTAAGTGAACTGACTGACCATAATTTTATTTTTCTTGCGGTTTTTATATACACAATTAACAAAAGAAAATGTAATAAAATATTGTTGCGTCGGCGTAAATATTTTTCCCACCAAAGCAAGAGCATATAAAAATTGAAACGACTGTATCATATTTACATAGACGTTTTGCATTGTCTATGCACATCAAATATCATCCGGTCACACGCTCTGCAAATGTTTGCTTTGGTGGGAAAGACCCTGTTCATGATTGAACATACTCCCGGGCGGCTGGGAAGATTTTATTACGCTGTAGCGTCCACTGATTGAGGTTGCAGTGGAGCTAATGGGCGCCGGCGTCGGATGTAAGCTATGATCCAGATTGTTCCGACGATGCAAGCGCTCCAGAACAGAATATGAATCATGGTGCAGTGATGAAAATGATGTTGATTTTGGTTGATTACGAACTCGTTCCTATGGATCAGTTGCTCATTTTCCCGAACAGCTGCTATCTCATCTTCCAATTTTTTGGTATCCAACCCGGAGACGAGATTAAATTTGGCGTCATCACGTACCTTGGTTTTGATGTGATTTCCAAAATTTTGCAATTGTTTGGTAGTGGTAATACCCGAGTTTGATTTTTGAAAGGCCTTGCTTATACTGTTAGATGCTGTGCCCACAGCTACAATGTATAAATCCCTGTCACGCAATATGCAGCCTGCATCGATGCTAATTATTCCCGATCCTTGAAGAGTGTGTGGACTAGATTGGGATCCACATAAGACATCAACCGTGGTTTCGGTGGGAATTGCATAAATCCATTGATTTGGTGCCTTCAGGGGAATCCATCTGTTCGTTGAATTGCTAGTTTGAAAGCTGCAGTATTGTTCAAGCGTGAATTTCCGCTGCAGGATGGCTATCTCGCACCTACCGTTGTTAGTGAATGCGTTGAAAACTGGTGATGTCTCGCATAAGAAATGAGATGAGGAGATACTCTGGCAACGAGATAGTTGTTCCGTAGAGAAAAATGCAAAATGTTCGCGATGGCTGTCCATGGCCAGATATTCAGTTGAAGTTACTATGCTTGACTGTGTGTTGCCATGCAGAATGTCTGGCACGGCGATTACGGATAAAAGCATGTACTCCGTCGCGAACGCCAGTGGGATGGTGATTTCGATGATCACGTTCTGCTTGGTCATTCTGCTTCTGACTGTTAGACTCTGATATACGTGTATTAAATCAGACAATTGGTGACCAGGGACGTTGATTGCTGTTGGTACATGTTGCCGAATCAGCGAAAGTTGTTCTTCTAATTCGGGTGTGAGAATGGCGGGATGCAAAATCTCATGATGCACGGAGTACACTATATCAAGTAGACTGTGTTGGGTGTCTTCCAAGTTCTGTAGGATCAAGGTTAACTCGATTACATTCATCAACACAGAGCGAACCCTGTCCTCATAAGTTCGGTACTCTTGTACCACTGTTATTTCTTGCCTTAATCGCCTCTGCTCTTGTAATAGGTTGTTTATGGTCATCGCGGTGAGGTTGGAATTATGCTTTATCAATTTTACCGTGTTGTCTATTATCGATGTTTGATTCTGTATTAATTTCATTAGATGATTTTCGTTGTTGTTGATCATCTCCAAGGACAAGATTCCAAATATATCGCCCAACGCAATCCCCAGCGTATCTCCTAGTCCTCGCTTGGATCGCTTGCGCTCCTTATTGCTATCTTCTAATAGCTTGTTTTTTGTTATGAGGTTGTTGAGTCGCCATTGCAAATGTTGTAGGGTAGTGTTGCAGTTGAATCCTTGCAGATCTCCACAAGCTCCTTGTAGGTGGACCACGGCTTGCTTGCAGTTTTCTACTTCTGTCCAATAGTCGGTCAAGTTGCAAAATATTGCAAGTTTCCATTTCATGGCGACGGCTTCTAAAGTTCCCATTTCCTCAAAATGTATGCCTAATGGATGGTCGAAGGGGTGTATGTTAGTGGTACCATGCGTCAAACCTAGTATGGTACAAACTGATAATAACGCTAAGGCTAAATTGGTGGCTTTAATTCCACGTTTAGCTCTTCTAGGCGGTTGTTTCTTGATAGGTGGAGGCTCGTTGTTGGCATCTTCAACTTCTGGGATGTCTGACTTCTCCGATTCTATGGGAAGCTTGCACAGTTTGGTGATTGGTCGTTTGTACACATTGTCCTTACATTTAACAGTAGCTACGCGAACTAGACTATCAGCGCCAGCTTCAGTCTCGATAATTCGACCCAATTTCCAATATGTTGCCGGGAGTTGGTCGTCTTTTAAGAGGACTAAATCATTTATCAATAGATTTGTTTGCGGTGTTTTCCATTTGCTTCTTTGTTGCAGTTGGTGCAAATATTCAGCTGACCATCTTTTCCAAAAGTCTTGTATCATCCGTTGTACTAGATGCCATCTTGTGGTTAGAGGCATATTTTCGACTATAGCAGAAGGTTGGCTCTTGAGAGCTTCCCCGATCAAAAAATGGCCAGGGGTTAATGCTTTAAGATCAGACGGATCATTGGTCAGCGACGTCAATGGCCGCGAATTTAGGCAGGCCTCTATTTGAGCGGTTACGGTACTTAATTCTTCAAACGTAAGAGTAGTGGCTCCTATGACTCTTTTTAAGTGACCCTTTACAGATTTAATTCCGGCTTCCCAAATGCCCCCAAAATGAGGAGCGAATGGTGGTATGAAATGCCAAGTTGTCTCGCCGATGGATATTGCATTTGCTATCTCAGTTGGCAATGTGGTCAGGGCGACGCGGAGATTCTTCCTCATTTGGGTATCGGCTCCAACAAAATAGGTGCCATTATCCGAGTACAGATCCGTGCATAAGCCTCTTCGTGACGTGAATCGTTGGTAAGCGGCAATAAAAGCATCTGTTGTTAAGCTACTAACTATTTCTATATGCACGGCCTTGGTTACCATGCAAACAAATAGGGCTATGTATCCCTTGTAAGATTGATGACCTCTGCCTTTTGTTGTTCTCAGCTGAATAGGTCCTGCATAATCTATCCCGGTTTTAGCGAATGGTCTGCCTGGCCACACTCTGAAGCCTGGAAGATCACCCATAAGTTGCCTCGCGTTGTGTTGTTGGTGACGGAAGCATATGATACATTTCTTTATCACGAGTCGTACAGCTCGCCTTCCATCCAGTATCCAATATCTTTCTCTTAAGTGTGATAGCGTCAGCTGTACTCCACCATGCAACATTAACTTGTGTGCCCTTTCGATGAGTTTCCGCGTGATTGGATTGTTTTTGCCCAACATAATGGGATCTTTGGTGGCTGTTGGAATGTTTGCGTTTTGCAGGCGCCCTTGCATTCGCAATACGCCATTGTCGTCTAGAAATGGATTCAAAGATAAAAGCTTGCTGTTGTTCGGCAGTCGTTTTACGTTTCTCAGACATTTGAGTTCCTGGTAGAAGTCTTCCTTTTGACTCGTGCAGAATATAATGGTTTCTGGTGTAATCGCATTGAATGACGGAATTTTCCGTGCAACCCGATTAATGAACGTTGCACAATTTGCCACCACTCGTTTTAATTTATCATAACTGGAAATTCTTTGAAATAATTCCAACCAGACGTTGGTTAAGTTCGTTACAGTGGTGAGTGTTACCTTCTCCTCGTAATCCTCAGGGAGATAGACTTGTGGGTCCACCTCATTGTTTTGCTTGACGGTTCTAGAGAGTTGCCAGTGGGTTGCATCCTGTTGCAGAAACGCTGGTCCGTGCCACCATAACTGGCAATGGATTAATTTTCTTGGAGATGCTCCTCGAGAAGCGATGTCAGCGGGATTCTCGCATGTCGTACGTGATGCCAAGTGGCTGTTGGTAAATATTGCCTTATACAGGAAATGCGGTTCGCTACAAATGTTTTGAAGCGCATGGTTCTCCCTTAACCCAGCTTAATGTGATGGTCGAATCGGTCCAAGCGTGCATTTCACATTCACTTAATTGCATTGCTAGTTGGACATGCGTTAATAGTTTTGCTAATAGTCTAGCTGCGTTTAACTCCAATCGAGGAATTGACAGCTTCGTTTTGATGGGGGCCACCCGCGTTTTTGCCATAACAAGATTAGTGGTTACTTGTCCTGCCTCGTTGGTAGTCCTGCAATATACTACACCGGCATATGCTAGTTCGGATGCGTCGGCAAAGCCATGTAGTTCCTTCCTAGTGTTCCTTGTTGTGTTGACCCATCTAGATATTTTTATGTCTTTTACAGCGGGCAATTCGTTCTTGTAGATAAACCATTTTTTGCCTATTTCTTCTGGTAGTTGTTCGTCCCATTCGATCCCGGAGATCCACGTTTCCTGGATCAAAATCTTGGCAGCAATGGTGATGGGCGCTAACCAACCGACCGGGTCAAACAATTTTGATGAGTCGGCCAAGAGCGATCGTTTAGTGGCCGTGCCCTCAGACATATCCAAATTGTCTGCGTGGAACTCAAAGGTGTCCTTCTTAGGATTATAATGAATTCCCAAGGTTTTGATGCAATCGCTTAGTTTTAACAGCACGTTTCCGGTGGCTTGCAAATCTGTTGGTATTTGCATTAATAACTCCTTACTATTGGAGGACCACTTCCTTAGGTTCAGTCCACCTTTCTCGGAGATCCCCATTAGCTCTTGAATCATAGCCGAGCCATGATCTATGCTGTCGCTTCCTGTCAGCAAATCATCTACGTACAAATCAGATAATATAGTTTCGGACGCGATAGGAAATGATCGCCGTTCGTCTTGAGCTAATTGCCTTAATGCGCGCACGGCCAGAAAGCTGGCGGCTGTCGTGCCATAAGTGACCGTTTTTAACCTATAAGTGTCTATGGGGTTTGTTGGTTTCGTTCTCCACAGAATGAGATGATAATTCCTGTCTTGCTCGTCAATCCACACCTGCCGATACATTTTCTCTATATCGGCCGTCAGTACATGCTGATGTTTACGCCAACGAAGGATAATGTCCGCCAAATCTTGCTGTAGCTTCGGGCCGATAATCATTTTCTCATTAAGGGATGATCCATTTGTTGTTTTGGATGATGCATCGAACACTACCCGCAGTTTGGTCGAAGTGCTATCCTGCTTCGTTACGCCATGGTGTGGGATGTAGTAGATATTATGGTTGACGTGCTCTTCTACCTTCGGCAGCAACTCCATATGACCTAATTCCAAATATTCTCGCATGAAGTTTTGATACAATTGTTTAAACGGGATCCTCCCTGAACGGAATTCTCACCGTGTACCGGCCGTCACCGTTTCGTTTTTATGTTGACGAAAAGTATTCCTCCGCTCTCTGTTCTTCTTCGGTATGGACCCTTTCAACTGGAATATTGTTATTTTCCACTAAGAGTTTTAGTTGGTTCTCGATGGCTTTAGTAGTCACCATGGTGAGTTTTTCTCCAGACCGTTGACCCATGTTACCCATCAAAATCCAGCCGAACTCAGTTTCTTGGGCCATCGGATCGTTGGGACCCGATTTAATTATATTGTTGATAGCTATAGACGTATAGTTGTCGGCGCCAATTATTAGGTCGATAGGTTGTGGATGATTGTCAACCTTGTCTTGATGAAGTTGATGATCCAGATTGTCGAATACTAGTGCCTCGATGGTTAAGCTGAAACTCCCAGGGAAGTTGGGTAGTAGCGTAGTGTTGACAACATGCCTGCATACTCCAGCGGCTTGGCCACCAATACCGGAAATTTTTATATTAATTTTCTTCTTTTTGAAATTGAAATGATTTGCAGCTCTGGATGATATTAGCGTAGCCTGAGATCCAGGATCTATCAGGGCTCGCAATGTTACGAGCTGACCATTGGCGGTTGATGCCTGGACTACGGCAGTTGGTAATAACACTGCGGGTGTTTGCTGCACCACGAAAGTTTTCGAAACCTGCTCGGTTTTCGATGCAGAGTTGTTGCAATGCAGGAGAGTGTTGTGTTTACCGTTGCATACTACGCAGAATTCGATAACGGAACATTTGAACTTATCATGACCTTCCAGACATCGCACGCAGAGTTCTAGATGATTGACCAATTTAGCCCTCTCCAACGTCGGCATGTTCTTGAAGCGTGGGCAAAACTCTAGTTTGTGATTTCCGTTACAATTGGGTACCACACAGCGTGCTGAAATTGTTGCGATATTTACACGTTTGAGTGGTTGTGCGACGGGTTGATGTGGTATTGTTACAGGCTTGTTTTTACCCATAGCTTCTAAAGACTGGAATCGCCGTTCTAAAAAGTCAAACAGCATGCTCAATGTTGGGATTTCCTTGGGCTGTTGCAGATTTGTCTCAAATAGCCTTATTGACTCTGGATCTAACCTTTTGGTGATTAGAAATACCACCAATGCTTCAAATGCTGACTCCAGTTCGAGTTGCTGAATATTATGCAACACTTCTTTTAGCGTGTCATGCATCGAGCGAATAGCTGGGGCCGTTGCTTGTTGCAGCGTAGTCATCGACAGCAATGAACTGAATTAATTGCTGGACAGCAACCTCTTGTTGTCGTATCTGGCCTTTATTACTTCCCACGCCATATCATAATTTTCCCCTGTTGCGGCCAGATGAGCGATGAGTTAAGCTGCACCCTTTTGTACTTTAGATTTTAAGTAGGTCATTTTCACTGTGTTGGACAATGCGTCGTTGTTATGCACTAGCATAACAAGCAAACAGCAATGAACAGCATAACAAGCAATGAACAGCTCCTTGAACGAGGTCCAATTCTCGTAGTCGCCATGGAAAGATGGTATTTCAACTTGTGGCAACTTGACTTTATGTTCTACGGGAGTTTTATTGGTGTAACGTTCTACCAGCTCCTGGCACTGTTGTAATCGTATTATGGTGTTTTCGACTTTATTTTTTATTGTGCCATAGTAATCTTCGACGAAATAATTTGTTGTTTTGTCTTCGTCATCCGTTTCTACCATTATTGTTGCGTGCAGTTGATAGACATCATTCACTTGTGTTTGCAGTTGATTGACTTTCAGCTGAAGGTATTCTTTCGAATAATTTGCTTGATCCAATCTGCCTGTGATTGCATATATTTCTTGATGCAGTTGACGCATGTAGAAATCCTGTCGCTTGAACACTGGATTTTTATTTGAATGTGATAACGAATCAAGTTTCTTATGAGGTGGAGGATTGTTTGATGGTTGATTGCCCATGTCTGAGCTTGGCCCCGGATTTCGTTGATAGCTATCCGAAAGAAGGGCGTTGGAATCAGGCTGAGAAACTGTTGCCCAGGGTTGGTTGGTATGGTTTTTATATACACAATTAACAAAAGAAAATGGAATAAAATATTGTTGCGTCGGCGTAAATATTTTTCCCACCAAAGCAAGAGCATATAAAAAATGAAGCGACTGTATCATATTTACATAGACGTTTTGCATTGTCTATGCACATCAAATATCATCCGGTCACACGCTCTACAAATGTTTGCTTTGGTGGGAAAGACCCTGTTCATGATTGAACAGTAATGTTCAACACAATTGGATGCTTTGGATTAACGATATAAACAGATGGTCCAGCTATCTGAAAATGATGAAAAGAACCTGTTTTCTGATGAAAAGAATCTGTTTGGTGGTACTAAAAATCCAAAATTACAAAAAATTTAAATTTTCATATAATTTAAATTCCAATAGGAAATTAGCTAATTTAGCAGTATAATTTTTTGTTATTTTTTTTAGCATAAACTTCACACTCATCAAACTTTCAGATCAACGTGTTGCAATTCGGTGTGCAAATGTTGCTCTCGGCTTACAGATAGGTACTAATTTTCCATCTATGTTCAGTGACTTATACATTCAAAAGCAGAGATTACCACATGATTGCTTAAAGTATATTGCAAAATATGCAAAACTATATATCAAATCAAGGTTACAGTTGTGTATAAATGCAACTATTTCGTGTTTATAAAAATAACACAAAAAGTTTATAATCAACCACCTCATAAATAATAAAATCATTTATACCACCTAGCGTGAGTTTCTTTTCGATTAACAACAATGGAATTTAATAAATTTCTTTTATTTACTTTTTTGTTAATAACTATAATACACTAAAGAACTAACAATAACTATTAACATTAAATACCAAAAAAATAACAATTCTTTAGTTTTGTAAAATTCCTTTGTCTTTCTATAACATTTTCTTTTTGTGATGTAAATAAATTTTCAAAGAAAACTGAAACAGCTTTTTTTTATTAAAAATGTTAAAATTTCAGTTCATAATTCCAATTGTGTTATTATTTTATTTTTTTGCATATATACGAGCTATGCAGTTAATAATTCAAACACGACACCAAACATAAAATAAATAAATAATGTTCATCGTCGTCTTCTTCCTCTTCTTCTGGAAAACATTTTTTCATAACATTTTGTTTATTTTTAACCATTCGGAAACTAAATAAACAAATGACATTCTCTGTGGGGGCGAAAAGAAAATCGGAAAAACCATCAAAATTGTTTATTATGCGCGAAGGTAAAATTTCGTCTCCAACCATCATTTTTAACATTTTGTTTTGATTGTGCTGATATGCTGGTAGGTATAGGATAATTAGGTATAAATACTGCTCGCCTGAAATTATGAATGTACATTTTACACACACACACACACACACACACACACACACACACACACACACACACACAAATCCAACTTATCAAGACGTCACTCAACTAACTAATCATAGTTTTTCAAAAGTTTCACAACAATAACAAATACATTTAAACAATTACTACTCCATCATATTGTTAGTTTTATTTGCATTCCTTGTAGGTATTGTTACATACATACACATGATATTTTTAGTGCTACCAAAAACTGTCTTAAAAGTCTTAATATTAAAAACTAATTTCATACTTCATTTATTATAAACAACTAAACAAAAAAATTAGCAACTAGCGAAAATACTGTTTAGATAGCAAAATAGCGAGTGCACTCATTTAGCCAATAGACTAGTTAGTTCTTTTGCGGATAACAACAAACATGTTGTGACGAGTGTGGCCAAGTCGTTAAAGGTATGAGTATACTGGGGGTAGATACGTACAAGATACGATACTAACTAAACATTCAACTTATTTTCATTTTTATTAAAAACTTTTGATTGTGGTATTTCCAACTTTTCAACAGATTTTTATTTTTTTGATTTTATTTTAACAAAACTGGAATAAAAACTTATAGTTAAAACAAAATAAAAAAAAAAAACGTAACGGAAAATTAAAAAAAATAAATAGATTTTCACTTTAGTTAAAGTTTATAGTATTTTATTTTAGTAAAGTAGCTCTTAAAAGGTGTGCACCTACCACCTCCTCCTCTTCAATTATAGCACAAAAAAAAATAATCACAGGAGTTTGTAATTCATATAGTGCGATGGGTAATTTTAAACATTAATTTAATCAACGCGTGGAAATTCTAGAGATTCTCGTTCGCAACTATTTAATTAATAACGTTATAATTATATGAAAGCTTTACGTTGTCTTCTTTGATTTACGCTTAATTTTGTATAAAATTTAATTTGGAAATGATATAATTTATAGAGGGCTTGAAACTGACACGAACTTTATGTTTATTCTCTTTGCGAGTAAGATATTTTAAGGCTAGTAAGTTGTAATATGCTCAAAGTGTCTGGAATAAACTGGCACATTCTTATCTTCAGCATTGTTTTAAAAATTGTACGAAGTTTTTTTACATTTAATAAGCTTTTTATTAATTAAAACAAATTATTTCTTTGGTTTAAAGCTTAGTTTTGCATATTGATTTATGCCAACATTTCGATGACTTCATTCCATTATCGTCAGGGCAATTTACAATAATAAATAAATAGTGTATTGAATAAGTGAAGAAAACGAGTTACTGCAATACGAAAGTAAAATTTGCAGCCCGATCCTTGCGTGTGGGCTGCAGTCACTTGATTATTGTATTTCTGTTTGGTAAACTAAACAGTTAAGTAAATAATACGCTAACGATAATGTAATTAATTTATGTTAAGTGTATTGACGTTTTAGTGCTTATTAAATATATTATTTAGAATAAAATCAACACTAAATTTGATTTGTTCTCATTAATTAATAGACCCCAAAAGCGGTAACCTTGAAACAACATGAACACCTCAGAGCAGGCATCATTTTAGAACAACAGAGACAATCCAAAACTAGAATTGATTAGAAGAAGGTCCGAAGCGAAGAAAAAATCATCACCTCAAATATCCACAATCTTTTCGAACAAATGGGAGAGAAAAAGTAAAGTGTATTTCTCGCAAAAAATCAAGTTGCTGGCAGATTTTTGCAAGAAATACACTTTACTTTGACATGCGAAGACATAGTTTCTGCAACTGAGGGAGACAGAAATCATGACCACTGTCAAGAAGAATTTACTTATATGGAAGCGCAGTACCATTACTGCATTTCCCAAAAAATGGACCATGACTAAAATAACTCCAATCTTTAAATCAGGCAAACGGGATGACGTCACATGTTACAGAGGAAGATCAACTTCATCATAAATTCCTAAATTATTTTATACTAGTTGTATGCAACGCTTTTAAATCAACACTAATACGTCATATATCTGTCAACCAGCATGGGTTTATGCCTAGTAGATCTACATCTACTAAGCTTGTTGAATCACCAGCCAATTAGTAAGGGAGATAGAAAAACATCATCAAGTAGAAGTAGCTTATATGGATTTCAGTAGGGCTTTTGATTCTCTATATGCCATCATAAAGTACTCCAAGTCTATTTCCGTTTGGATTTTCATTAGAATACATTAATTGGTTCAAGTCATACTTAACAAACCGTCTACAATATCCAAAAAATCCTGAGATCATCATCAAGGTTGTCTTGCGGAAAGAATATGTCACCACGCAGTTCCAATTTGCAACGTAATTCAACACATCAAGCTGTGAGCTTAAAAATTTAAGTTTGAAAAAAATAAATTATGTGGATGGAAATAATATAAATGCATTGCAACCATCGCCAGCTCAACAAATAATCCGTTATGGGTTACAATCAAAATGGAAGGGCAACTTATACAAATGGAGGTGGACACCGGTGCCTGTGCAACTGTGATGACTTTAGATAAATTATGAAAATGTAACTCACAGATTTTCTTCTGTTAC
This sequence comes from Tipula vernalis, assembly GCA_958295665.1. Taxonomy (NCBI): domain Eukaryota; kingdom Metazoa; phylum Arthropoda; class Insecta; order Diptera; family Tipulidae; genus Tipula; species Tipula vernalis. The sequence goes on along the minus strand of OY282558.1, from coordinate 213,926,176 downwards.
AGGTGAAATAATCAATGTTGTTGGAAAGAGAAGAATGCAAGTTGAAATTGGTGATGTTAAAGTTCAGTGGTTGGATGTCAATGTTGTTGGAAAGAGAAGAATGCAAGTTCAAGGTGATGGTAAAGTTCAGTGGTTGGATCAAGGCAAGGCATTGCAAGGTGATAGTGAAGTTCAGTGGTTGGATCTAATTATTATAGAACCGCAGAAAGCTAGTGGGCCTCTCATGGGTCGTACTTGGTTGGATATTTTATTTCCAGCTTGGAGGACTACTTTAAAATTTAATTATAGTCAACAAATTGATCGGGTGAGTCAAAATTTTTCTGAAAATACGGTGTATATACAAGATATCAAGAAAAGGTTTCCCAACGTATTTCCTGGTTCGGGTGGAACCATTAGACATTTTACTGGAGAAATTTGTCTGAAGGCTGGTGCGACACCAATTTTCCCTAAAGCTTACACGATTCCTTTTCACATAAAAGATGCTGTTTCTGATGAAATAGAGAGACTTGTTGTAGAGGAGATATTAATTCCAGTTCGATTTAGCGAATGGGCATCCCCTATTGTAGTTGTACCAAAGCCAGATAAATCCATTAGACGCATTGTATTGATTGTAAGGTTACCATTAATAGGATCGTTGAAACCGAACACTACCCGCTACCTGGGATAGATGATATATTAGCAAGTTTGTCGAAATCAACTATTTTTTGTGTAATTGATTTGAGCGGGGCATACCAACAATTAGTCGTAACAGAAAATTCGAGGAAATATTTAACTATAAACACACACCGGGGTTTATTTCAATTTACTCGATTACCATTTGGTGTTAAGGGTGCCCCCGCAATTTTCCAGTCCATTATGGATCAAATTTTAGTAGGTATAGATCATGTCGTATGTTATTTAGATGATATTATGATTGGAGAAAATAACATTGACCAATGCAAGCATACGTTGAATTTAGTTTTGGAACGGTTGAGTAAATACAACGGAAAAATTAATGTCGAAAATTGTAAATTTGTCAAGAATTCCGTAGTTTTTTAGGTCACAACATATCGGCTGAGGGTATAAGCCCCAATATTGATAAAGTAACAGCAATCGTTAAAGCTCCAGGACCAAACAATCTTCAAGAATTGCAATCATTTTTGGGTCTTCTAAACTATTATGGCAGATTCATTCCAAATTTATCTGCAGAACTACATGATTTATACAAACTGTTGAGAAAAGAAACAAAATATATATGAACTGATGCCTGTTAAAATACGTTTCAGAGATGTAAAAGTTTGTTATTAAGCAATAAATTGCTAGAATTGTATGACCCCTCAAAACCGATTATAGTTGCAACTGATGCCAGTCCGTATGGCGTTGGCGCGATATTATCACATTTAATTGATGGAGTAGACAAACCAGTTTTATTTACTTCTAGCACTCTTTCTCCAGCAGAAAAAAATTATTCTCAGCTTCACCGAGAAGCTCTGGCAGTGATTTTCGCAGTGAAGAAATTTAATAAATATATTTACGGTCATAAGTTTATTTTGGTTACTGACTCACAAGTACTAAAGGAATTGTTTAGTTCTCAAAAAGGAACATCAAACGTAGCAGCGTCCCGATCGACATATGATTATGAATTGCATCATCGACCGGGGAAAAATAATCCAAACGCTGATGCTTTATCAAGGCTTCTAATAGCTGCAGATACTACTGTTGATACAAATACCATTAATTTTCTGACAACAGCAAATATTTCAGAGAATTTTGGGTTACGTACGGAAAATTTTGCTAGGTTCGCACAGGAAGGATGGTTGGCCAAATAATAGTGAAGTAAACAACCTCGAGTATTATTTTAAATTAAGGAACTCTTTAAGTATTCAGGATGGATGTTTGTTTTACGGAAATAGATTAGTGGTCCCAAACGAAGCGATATCGCATTTTTTTAATTTACTGCGCAGTAACCTTGAAGGGATTGTGAGAATGAAAATGTTGGGTAGAAGCGTTTTCTGGTGGAGAACTATGAACGGTGATATCGAAAATAAAATTAGAAACTGTTTGGTATGTAACAGTACACTAAATGTGAAGAAAGAAGTAGTGACGCCTAAATGGCCTGTTTCGTATTATCCTTTTGAAAGGCAAAATGAAAATTTTTTAATCTTAGTAGATTCTTACAGTAAATTTATCGATGTAAAATTAGTGAAAAAATATAATTCTTCAGAATTTATTAGCCAGATGAAATCCATCTTTAAATATTTCGGTCTGCCGAAATCTATTTGCACTGATAATGGACCGCTTTTTAATTCGTATGTTTTTCGCCAATTTGGTGAAACAAATGATATTAAAATTTTAAAATCGCCTCCTTACCACCCACAGTCTAATGGTTTAGCAGAACGAGGTGTACAGACCATAAAAACCTATCTTAAAAAATATCTTGTAGATACTAGTTTTCAGAAAATATTAACAGTAAATCAGTTAAATCAACTATTACTTGCATACAATACGCCATCCACTGCCACTAATAAATTACCAAACGATTTATTATTTGCGTTTAAACCGAGAACGTTGATTAATTCACTCAATCCGAAGATATCATGGAAAACTGTGAGAGGCAGAAACAAAAATTAGAAAATCCAAAGAAAACAGTAAGATTCGATTTAGATATAAATTAGGAGGGGAACCATGATAAAAAGGGAAAATAAAGTATAAAAGAATTTGTAAAAGAGGATGCAATCATGTATCGAAATCATTTTCGGGAATATTTGAAGTGGATACCGGGCAGAGTTTTAAAATCTATTGGAAATCATATGTACTTAATAAATGTACAAAACATAGTCAGATACGTGCATAAAAATCAAATTCGTAAATCTACTATGGAGGATAAATGTCATCCACCACTTGAAATAATACCCAGGGGTAATAAAAGAAAACGGGGTTATAGTGAAACTGATAGCGACGATGATTGTGTTTTTTTAAGAAGGTCTAGTAGAAACAGAAAATATCTTGTCGGTTTCAATATAGAAAATTTTCAGATCCTTGTTATTAAAAATAAAATTATTATTGTAAGTAAATGTTTATTGTAATTTTTTTATTGAATATGTTATAATAATTTTCCATATGGTATGATATATTTATATATTAAAAAATTAACTTATTGTAGACAAAATAAAATAAAAAAGGGGAAAATGTTATGTATGTTAACTTATTAAGTTAATGGTATGATCCTCCTATAAATGAAATTACCTTTATTTCTATAAAAATCTTCTAATTAAGTTCTCTAAATACAATATTTATTTATTACATAATTTATACTATGTGGTTAAGACATAGTATAAATTATGTAATAAATAAATATTGTATTTAGAGTTAGTGTTGAACAAGCCATGATTAAAGAGAGATGATTAGAGTAGCATTGGAAGGCCTTCTTTTATTTATTAATTACACATAAGCGAATGTAACACTGATCTAGGAGTGACCTTCGTCGAAAATGTTAGTTTAAACAGGCACATCGATAAATGTATTGGTACAGCAAACTCTATATTTTGGCTTTGTTAAACGATGGACTGGGGAATTCAGGGATACACCAACTTTATTTACATTAATGGGTGTGTGTAAAGGCGAGTTCCGTTTTTCTAATAGATGGCGTAATTGTTCTTATATGTATTGTGTGAATCTGGTAATACATGTTTTTGAAAAGTCTCTTCATAACCTTCAAAACTTACAAACAACACAGCTTTTATTGGATTTAAAATGGAGAGTTTTGTGCCAAATAATCGTCATTTGCGCATTTTGTTGTATTTTTTGGCTGTAATGAACTAGCTTCTATTTTACGTTTAGGATTCTGATAGTAAATCCATTTTTCATCTCCAGTCACAAGTCAATGCAGAAAACTCTTCCTTTGTTCCTTTCTTAACCCTTCCTCTCCCTTTCCTTTGACATTCATGTGGTATCGATTTCTCAAATTTTTGAACCATCTGTACCATATAGACGTCTACTGACCACGGATTGATCAACATTCAATGCTTCTGCCAATTCTTGTTGCGTTTGTGTGTTGCCTTTATCCAATAATGCTTGGAATTTTTCATCTTCAAAATGGCGATTATTTGGCACAAAACTCTCCATTTTAAATCGAATAAAAAAACTGTGTTGTTTATATTTTGACCAAATGTCATATACTAGGTTTTGAAGGTTATGAAGAGACTTCTCAAAAACATGTAGTACCAGATTCACACACTACATATAAGAACAATTACGCCATCCATTAGAAAATGGAAATTACTTTTACATATACCGAATATATTTCGCTAAGATCCCAAATGGAATATGATGGGAATCCTTATTATGATGTGCACATCAAAAGGATTGAAAGCATACAAAAAAAGTTTTTGATATTCCTTTTGAGAAAAAAAACTTGCTGGGAATATTACTACATCGTACTTTCTACCAAAATGTGGCTCGCTTGTCACCATATTCGGCAAAGTGCAAAGAATATAAAATTTGCACCCTTGAAAACAGGCGCCTTCTTCTGGATGCTGTTTTATCGGAAACGTCCTACTTGGCCACATCGATTCAGCTTTTGTATTGGAAAACATATCCCTAAATGTTCCAAGCAGGAGATAGCGTAATCACCAATTTTTGATTATAATTTTGTTATGTTTCAAATTTCTAGTTTTTGTTTTAGTTAATTTAAAATTTTAATAATTGGTGATTATATTTTTTTATATAATCATAAATGTTAATAACAAAATCGATTTCTTTACTTAAATAAATAAATAAAACTATGGCATATTTCAAAACCACATGTTTCAAAACGACATATGGTACACTACGGCATAAAATACACTATGTGTACAATATCTTTGCAAATTAGGGTGATATCTGCAACCATAGAATCTATTTTCAATGGCAATGATGTGGAAATAAAAAAGTAATTGAGATTTTACAGCTCATGCAAATTAAGCGTCATGGCTGGTCTATAGAGTATGAAATGATCATTTTTTTTACTGGATGGCATCAGGCTGTAGTTATGGAGTCGTCGAAAATTTTGCCGGGGTAAGCCGTTACACCATTCGTAATATTATGTATAAATTGTTAGATTTTTTTATAGATAAAATGAGACATGTCGTAAATTATCCAAGCGAGGAGGAATTGGGACCGATAAGCGATACATTTTGTGCCAGGGCAAAATCACAAATATTTCGGAACGCAGTTGGAGCAATAGATGGTTGCCATATAAGGATAAAATGCCCTGTTCAAAAGCACGATGGATATATTAATTATAAAGGATTTTATTCAATTGTGCTTCAGGCAGTCGTGGATAGTAAAGGGTTGATTAGGAATTATTTCATTGGATATCCAGGATCAGCCCATGACACTCGAATATTTCAAAACAGCCCTTTATATAGAAATGACCAATATCCGCCGAAAATCAAAAAAAATTCAATACTGTTCATGTTACAGCACGAAATGTTATTGAGTGCTCTTTCGGGATAATGAAAAGTCGTTGGAAAAATATATTTTTTAAAGTGCTGGACCAAAATTTAAAAAATTATGTAAAAATAGTAACGGTGGCGTGTATCTTACATAATATAGTATATGCATTATGAAAGAAGATTTTAACATTAGTATGTTGGAAGGCGGCGATGATGTTGTTTACTAACGAAGGTGTTGTTTTTGGAGAATCACTATTGGGACGGTCAGTTGCAGAAAACAATTAACGAGGCTTTTTAATTTCAAAAGTATTCATCTTTATTTTGTAAAACTATTAAGAGTCTTCTGACTCTGAAATCAGCAAACCACTCACATCTATATTGGGAAATTCCTGCTGCACCATTTGCCCAAAAAGTCATGGCTGCGCTAATTTTTTTCAGTTTCATTTACCATCTGATCTTCGGGTTATACGTTACTAACTCTAGATTGCCATCAACTAAGAATTGGTGTTGATCTTCAATCAGTTGAAGGACTTTCAATTAGGATAAAATTTCACTTAAATGGAGAAAGCACCAATTCGTATTCAATGCTGACATCGAGAAGCTGTATCGGCAAATCAGAATAGCCGATGAAGACCAGTCATATCAACGAACTTTATGGAGGTTCTCGACAAATGCGGCCATCAGAGAATTTCAATTGAAAACAGTGACATTTGGAACAACATCGGCACCATATTTGGCTATGCAATGAAGCAATTTTGCAGGACATACCGGAAGCTTCACATGCTATCAAATCACTTCATATAAAAAGCGATGATGGCTATGTCTGACACATTCTAGTTCATGGTAAACCGGCCCGCATCAGGAGCAGCCTTACTGACTAAAAGGACATTATTATCAGAAGCCTTAAAACTTTTTATCCGTTAGGTCTGTTAGCACCTACAATCATTCAGGCAAAAATTATGCTTCAAAAACTATGGCTCACTAAGATATCATGGGATGAGCCACTACCAACAGAACTGAATTCGAAATGGAAGGAATATACCAAGGATTTTACCAAGGCTTCTGTATACTCCAGAACTACAACCAACAATTGGCAAACAAAAACCATATTACTAACCGCCAACACCAGAGTGGCGCGCTTCTGTTAACAAGGCTCATGAAACAGTTACAAGAAGCAATACAACTACATAACACACCTGCTTATGCATGGTGTGATTCAACAATAGTTCTGGCATGGAGCAATGGAAATCACAATAACCTGGGAGGATATTTGTTTCCAATTGTATTTCAATCTACCACACGGTCTCATGTAAGATCAAAAGACAACCCAAGTCAAACATGTACGGCCTTAAATGGCTCAAACTAAAACTCGAAAAATGGTCAATTGAAATACTTCAGCCCATTCTATTGAGTAAGGATGTGGAGCTGAAAAAACTGATTGCAACGACAGCAGCAGTTGCAAGCCAATTTTTGACGAGTGTCAAAAATAGGTAAATTAAAGAGAATTGCCGCTTATATCAACTAGTTCACTAAGAACACTAGGAAGGGGAAAGCATAAAGAGAGATCTCAATAATTATAACCGCACGAGAACTGAATGAGGCATTATCCTACATCATCAGAATAGTGCAAGGCTCCAACTTTCACTAGGAAATTACACATCTCAAAATCAACCAGAGCTTGAGTGGGAAAAATAAGATTATATCATTAAACTCGTTTCTGAACGGCAATGGACTACTAAGAGTTGGAGGACGTTTGCAGAATTCAGCATTACCATATGAAAAATAAACGTCTTATCATTCTTTTGCGTGGACATCCAGTAACCAGAATATCTAATGAAGGCCATCATAGAAGAAGGCCCCCAACTAACGCTTGCACACATATGGAAACAATTTTGGACAACTAATGGAAGTAACTGTGTTTGGTTCATCATACAAAAATATGTCAGGTGTCATCGTTTTAACACTAGAAAGGCATACCAGTTTAGAGGAAGCCTTCTTGAGTCCCGATTAACTCCTTCGCGTTTGTTGACCGGAATAGATTATGCAGCTCCTCTACAAATACAAGCAACCAAAGGGCATCCATAAGTCATATAAACGCTATTTAGCTATATTTGTATGTCTTTCGACAAAGTCGATACATATAAAAATTGTGATCAGACAACGCAAGCTTTCATCGCCGCCTATAAAAGATTCATCTCAAAGCGAGAGCGCTGTTCCGACATCCACAGCGAGAATGGCACAAACTTTATCGGAACGAGTAATCAACTACGGGACCAACAATAATGAATTCATAAATTCTTTGGAAATATCCGAAATCCTTGCAAAGGATAAAACAGCTCCGCACTTCGGAGGTGACTCAGAAGCCGGTATAAAGCCTGGGAAACATCACCTCAAAAGTCTAAATGGGAAAACCAGCCTCATCTCCGAGGAAATATCAACAATAGTCTGTGAAATTGAAATTTTTTTACTAATAACCCCAGGTCATTTCCTTATAGGAAACTCGCTAATAGCTCCACTTCAACCTACATTAGAAGGCTCGCCTACAACTTGCTTTACACGGTGGAAGTTTGTTGAAAAAATGGCTCAAGGTTTCTGGGAAAAATAGAATCAAGGTTATCTGTCCAATATACAAGATACTCATCGTGGGAAAACCCATCCATCTCTTCTCCATCATCTTCTCTATGTATCATGACTGCACATTTGCCACAAGCCAAAACCTTTCCTGAAACACCAACGGGAGGACTCCCATCTCAGTCAAAATGAGAGTGACTACCGAGAACATCATATTTTGTGTCAACCTTCCCGTTTAGTACATTTTTCTTTAACTTTAAATTTGTAGTACATGAAACTTTATATTGTTACGGTGACACACAGGGTAGAATAGAATAAGTTAATCAATAGCACAAAGTTTATTACTAGTAGTGACTACTAGTGACACCTAGGTTATGGTATTTCATAATTTGCTTATTGTACTAAACTGGAAATTTTCGATGCTACAACTTTCTGCATTGTATGAGATATTTCTAGAACTTTAGTTGAAGTATATAAAAAGGTGAATGAGATCAAATTTGATTATTAGTATTTGGTAAGCGATAGTGTGAAGATTAAAAGAAGTGAAGAAATTAAGAAGTGATTTAAAAAGTGTTTTAGTGAGATATAAAAGTTATATAGTAAGTGATCAGTAAAGTTGTCTGAAAATTATAATAAGTGATTTTGGTGAATTATTGTGTTGAATTAATTTTTGGTGTTTATTAAATAAATTCGTTTGTGTTAAATTGAAGTATTTTGTTTTATTCACAATCCAGTGATTCGAACCTTGATTGACAAGGCAAAAACGTAACAATAGTTTTAAGTGATGTTGTTTTCATTATTACTTTGTAAAAATAGCCCAAATTATTTGTCATTGTACTCAACGTCTTTTTTAGTTCAGACAGAGTCCTCTCAGTAAACTATATGATTACCATATTGAGAATCAGAGTATAAGGGCTCCATTTCTCTGTAAACTTGATATTCATCGATATCTAAAATTGTCCCCAATGATTTGTCATTGATCTCGTCAACGTCCATTTGGAGAATCAAATGATAAGGACTCCATTTCGTTAAAATCCTACACGGAATTGTGAAATTTTGAGTGTAAACTTAATATTCATTCATTCAATTTTGTCATTGGTCTCGTAAACGTTTTTAATTCAGATGGAGTTCTCTCAGTAAACTATATGATCACAATATGGAGAATTATGGAATAAGGGCTCCATTTTCTTGAAAACCTAGTTGGCCCTAGGCAATTTTGACTGTACATTTGATATTGATCGCTATGTAAAATTGTCCCCAATAGTTTGTCTTTGATCACGTCAACGCTTTGAATTCTGAAGGAGTCCTCTCAGTAAACTACGTCACTACCATTTGGACCATTTGGAGAATCAGGTGATAAGGACTCCAATTCTTTAAATAGCTAGAAAGCCAGATACAATTTTAATATGAATATAAAGATCATCGCTTTGTAAAATTGTCCCTACGACGTCATTGTTTCCGCTATTCCTCGAAATTTGCAAGCGATGGAATTGCTTCTTGTTTATAATTAATAGTATGTTTAGTATTGAGTTATTTAAATTTTAGTTAAATTTGGATTATACTTATTTACATAGGTGCAATTTTTTGAAAATATTTCAGATTATCCGAATTCCTTGAAATATTTTTGTTTTATTCTCGATATTGTAAATTTGAGCAATTCACCCGTTGTAAATTTTAACTGGCGAATTAGCTTGCTTGGTTTATAATCGACATTAACGTTAAAGATAATTCAAAATTTTAGAGATTTTTTAGATCACATGCTCGTTGATGTTACTCGCATGATGTTACAGTTAATTTAAAAAAAGATTTTTTGATATTATTGTATTGTGGAAAATTGTTCGAAATTACTTGATAATTTACTAGAATTCAGTATAGCTGCTTATGTTAAGTTGTACTAGGGTGTATAATATGATCATCTTACAGTGTTCTTGGTTTTTTGCAGATAATGTTTAAATATTATGAACATAAAGAGATAGGTAACCGACCAAACGGCGCAGTGGTTAAAGCTGTCGCGGTTGGATCGGGAGGTACCGGGTTCGTATCCCTATAGGGGCGGGATGCAAAAGGGATTGTTCATCATCTGATTACGATCGGTGATGGTAGGTGGTTTAAACGAAAACGGGTCTATAGCCGTACGTCCTCGATTTGGCTACTGCGTAAAGTAGGATTTGAGCCCCAGAAAAGATGCAGAGATAGAAACCAAAAAAAAAACAGATATGTAACAGTAATGTTTATGGACCCCATGGGCAATATTGCTTTTTAATCAATTGATAATGTATCTTGAAAACATTTAGCTGATTTAGCATTTATTCAGCTTTCTCGAGTATTTAATTAAATGAAATGGTGAAATTAAATAAAAATAATTTTACTTCGCACTTTGTTGAACCTCATTCATGTACCAACCGGTTCTGGTAATAAATCCTAGTAATAGCGAAATTTTTATTCGACCACTTCGAAAAATTTCAATTTTACGGGTACAAAATAATAAATCGCCATTTAAAATGATGAATTTAATTGAAAATCGGTCATTTGTTCTGCCGGTCAGCTACCCGACCGGTGACCGGCCTACTGCTGTGAAAACCGGCCGGCCCGGTTCAAAACATGCCTGTTTTCACTTTACAGCTCTTTCTCTTACAGTTCCCTGCAGACTCTAAGTTTCGTTGGAAAAATCAAAATATATTTAAAAAAAAAATCAATCACTAATTGAATAACTAACCAATCGACCGCTATATCCTAATTAATTTTCCGAAAAAATCCGCACTAAACAATTATTGCAAATTCCTAGAAATCATCATTAAAATACACACAAATTTTAATTAAAACGTTTGAAATTAAATTGTTTTTTCACCTCATACATACACACAATTCGACACTAACCGCACATTTTCAATTAAATTTCTTTCTTTTTTTAAATATATGTACAACTTACCATCTAATCCTCCTGCCAGTGTTATCAAATCACCACCTTCACGTCGCCATGTTATTGTTGGCTGTGGTGATCCTGTTGCAGCACATTTTAATGTTACATTACTACCTTCCCGTACCACCATATCGGTACTCGTGGGATAATCTAAAATATCGGGTGGAACTGTTGAACACACGCGAGCATTGCACCACAAATGTATTAACCAAAAATAAAATAAAAAATCGAGAAAAAGTCTGTTATTCATTTTAATTTAATTACAAACCTAAAAATTTATTTTATTTCTATTTATTTATAATTAAATAACAATAATATTAATTAAATCAAAATAAATTATAATTATGTGTGTTTATTGAGTATATCGATACACAAAGTACATATAATTTTCAAACTATATGTAAATGTATAATAATACGGCCAAAGGGCAAGTTAATCATAACATTAGTGATTTGTAATAATAACAGCAATAATAACAAGAAAAACGAACTAATAACAATAATTATGAATGTGCTGTGCATATCGATAACATCGATTCGTGTAACGGAACAACACTAACATTTTATACATATTTAATTTTATAACTTACCAACAACGTCTAGATAACCCATTTGGCTTTTCATTGGGTCCGTATTAATTTGACACATGTACCATCCACGATCTGTCTCTTTAATATCCTTTATCCTTAGTAGCCAAGTATTTTTTTCCGAATACTGTATGCTAACCCTATGATTTTTGGTTATTACATGATTTTGTATTGTTAATATCGTCTGTGTGTCTACACGCAACCATGCTACCTAGAATTTATACATAAACACATAAGTTACGATACGTTCGTTATGGGGGTGAAACTAAATGGTTTAATAATTTATATATAGTTAGAATTTTTATTTTATGTATTAATTTTTTTAGTTTCTATAACAAGACACCCATAAATATTTATTTGGGGGGGGGAAAAAAACATTTTCAGCATACACAAGGTATTTTCTAGTTTGGAGCCAGACACTAATCAACAAAAATAAAATTGATTTTTAAACAAAAAACTATAACTTTAATATTGTTGTTCCTATTTTTTTTTTATTATTGAAACGTTATTATTAAAAATTCATAAACTTAAAGAATAAAACAAAAAATTGTAAAAATTAAGGGAAGGAAGTTAAGTGTTTTTAATATTCCTAGCAAACTTTTTTTTTTGGTTTCTGAATAAAATTAAAATTATTTAGATTTAAACTATGATGGCATTCTAGTACATAATCTGTTGAGTTAACCAATTTGAACTGGATAATTTAAAAGCAGTGGGAAGATGTTACACTATTTCAATGAATTTTCGTTTTAAAGTTAATTTTAGTCTGAGTATCTTGGTGAGTATTTTTTTGGGCCAATAAACTGAAAATTAGTTGACAAAAATGTCACATTCAACATTATTTAAAATAGTTTCTCACATAATTTTTAAAGAATTCCAAAGACCAGTTTAGAGTCCTCTCGACACTATTTATTGCGTCTGATTTTAAAGATTAGATTTTCTCTGCATTTCAAACAGAATTGGAGACTAAACAAAATTTTTCAACATTTTTTTTTGTGTTGTTGATTTACGTGTGACGTTGAATATATAATGTTTCACATTTTTAGATTTAATAGTTCGATACTTTCAAAATGTTTATGTATTTTGATATTGTCTACAATTAGAAAAATGTTTGCCTCAACAGCCCAAGAAATTGAAATGTTTGCGTACAGTGTGCATTGAGTAATAGGTTGCTTCCCAGCAAATTGTTTATCCCTATGCAGCTCACCACAACAAGCACGTGACGTAGCATGGAACTCTCTTAGTGATTTAATTTTAAAATTAAGATAATGTAACATGTCTACTTGTTGTTTTGGCTGTTTTACTTACTAGGATAGAAAATTTCAAATTTAACAATAAAACAAATAATAAATACTATGTGATTTGAAAAGTTTGTAATGGGGTTTTACGAGCCACTTTCATAAATAGAAAGACTTTCTATATTGGTTGATTGATTTTGAGTTTACGACCAAGCATTAAGCAAGATCTCCCGGTTGACGCCGGGCCCACCGTACACCCTTTTTTACATTTACTTGGAAGTATTGGATAGGATTGTTAGTATAGGATTGAGATCGACCCGGTTACAAACACCTTGACGGTCAATTATTAGTAGTTACATTTTTTCTAAAAATAACTTTACTACATTTTTTTTAAAAACTGCTTTTAATCTTCGGCATCCTAAAGTCAATATTTATCAATTATCAATTTTCCTTGTATATTTCCCACCACCTTACTTCCTCCGGCCGTTTTTAATTGATTGATTTATTTTTAAGTAACTAATCTTACTCTCAACCAATTAAGCTTCAATTTAAGCTTAATTTGATTTCTATAAATCTGTTATGAATTAATCTTTTAGTACTACTTATTCAAATGATTTCAGCCATACTGGTCACTATCGCAACTTAAACTACAGTTTAGCACAACTGCTGTTATAAATGAATCATGTAATGAATCACAATTAAAATGATAAGACACTAATTGGTTTCTAAAGTACGAAGTCCGATCTGGAGTTCCTGTGAATTTAGATGACAAAAATCAAAACAATCCAATTTCTGAACTAGCTGGAAATCTGCGTTAGGTTCCTTCTTACTACTTTAAAATAAACTAAAAATTCAATTCAGTCAATCAACCATGAAATTCCTAACGTTATTGATATCTTGATAGCTAAGGTGAGTTTACGAAAGTAGAAGCTAGTGGAAGTGTGAAATTAAATGCACATTGGAAAAATAATGCAGAATAAGTGAACATTAATATGTGCTTAATTTCGTATGTGCTTAATTTCTGTCAATGGATCAAATGGTACAAAAGAGAAACACTTAATAATGATGGCAGTGTATTGAATTCCAAGAAAGAATTGGTTATTTCAGCATGTTGAAATAAATTGTTTTAGTTGTCCTTCCAGTTCACAAGTTATCCAAATTCAGCAAAATGAATACGTTATTCTTGCTTATTTTATTTTTTGGTTTTTGGAAAAAGGGCAGATATTTTAAGAAATTTTGATTACAAAAATGTTTGCTATAAATATTGCTTATAGTTATGTATAATTTATGGTTCTTGCTAGAAAAATAGTATTTAAAAGGAAATCTAAGTTTTAACTAATTAAAACCGAAATAATTATAACAAATACATAATAAAATAAACGCACTTTCTTTAGCAGAGCATTAAATGGTATAATCTATAGTCTATTATAATTTTTAATTGAATGCTTTTGGTGTTTGACAGCTGTTTCATTATTGTCAACAACAATACGTAATCACTGTTACGTTGGCTGGTTTGTTTACGAATTAAATTTGTACATTAATAAATAAGGGCTAATTAAATAATAAACCATAAATAATTTCAATTCTATAATTTTAGGTTTATGATGGATTTATTGTTGGTTGGTTTTCAAACATACTCCCGCACGTAGGAATTGGTTTCTTAACTATTTAGATGTGTGATAGCGACTTGTTGAATATGGGACGACCTTGATTGGTGATTTTTCTGAAGATTATTGATTTACTTAAAGATGACAAGAAAATTAGTCAGTTTTAGCTGGTAATTTAATCTGTTTGTTGACTGGACGTTTCACCTCACTGTGCGCTGTCTTTAAGGTCACGACCCGTATGATACCATCTCGACCAGGATGAATTGCTACAACTCGACCAAGTAACCATTGGTTTTGAAATAAATTGTCGTCCTTGATCAAAACAACATCAACTTTTAATTGCTCTGAATTTGTTTTCCACTTGTATCGATGCTGTAGTGTTGACAGGGAATCTCTTGACCAGAGTTTGAAGAAACCTTGAACTCGTTGTTGCATGTTTTGCCATTTGTACAATTTGCTCATTGGTATATGATCCAAAATTGGTTCTGGAACGGCGATCAGTGGTTCACCTGTAAGGAAGTGTCCTGGTGTCAGCAGTTGCATATTTGTAGGGTCATCATCCAATCTGCACAACGGCCATGAATTCATCAGTGACTCTATTTGACAGACGATCGTAGTAATTTCCTTAAACGTAAAGTTGACATTAATGACTCGTTTTAGGTGATATTTGAAGGACTTTCAATCCACCAAAATTGGGTGCACGAGGTGGAATGAAATGAAATGTAATACTTTTCTATAATAAAAATTCAGAGATTAAACTGTTGTTTTGTTGGTCAATTATATTTTGTTTTAGTTGCACCGACAAAGGTAGTGCCATTGTCACACCAAATTTCTTCAGGTATCCCTCTTAGCGATACAAATCTCTTCAGAGCAGCGAGGAATCTAGACTACTGACGAATTCTAAATGAACAGCTTTAACACATAGACATACGAACACTGCGATATATGGCTTTTCGGACGGTGCATTTTTTCTTTTATTAGTTTTTATTTGTATGGGCAACGTGCTGATGGCAAATCACCCATCTTCTGCTCGTTTTTGATGGAGCAATGACGTATACAGATTACATAATTTTTAATGCATCTTTTGAGGTTGTAGCGGGCTCCAATCATCCAATAACGTTGTCTTAGAATATTCAAAACTAAACTATTGCCTGCATGCATGTTCGCAATATGAATTTCTCTAATTATTAATTCATTTACTGGATGGTCCTTTGCTAAGATGACTGGGTATTTTGTAGCATAATTTAGCGGAGACTTTCGTAACCGTCCCCCAACTCGTAGTAGCGAAAAACCACGGCGTTGGAATCGATGAATGGATCTAGCGATAATAAATGATGTTTGCTTGATAAACTGCCCTTAGAAATTGCTGTTAATTCTGGTTCAAACGCTGTTTTTTGAATATTACGAAGTATTATGATTTCGGCTTCGTTCAATTCAGCTGGGATTATGTTGATGTTTCGTTGTTGCTTTTTACAGTGTTTGCCAAATCTTAACACGTAGGACATATTTTTTTTTATTTTGAACCAGGATGAATATTGAGTTAAGAGTTGCATGACGATATTTTGTTTTGCGGATATTTCCAAAAAAACGTCGACGAATTTGGACCTTTCTTCGCAGCAAATCTCGTTTCTGGTTATTGCAGCTTCCTTTGATTTTGGCCAACTTTCTTCGGGTTCAGACAGCCATTTCGGATCTTGCCACCAATGTTATAAATTTGAGATGAATTGTGGCTTTACTCCTTTTGTTATGTGATCAGCCGGATTTTGAGTTGATTCGACATGAGCCCATTTGTTCCTTGGAATACTTTAAAGTATTTTTGATGTTCGGTTGGCGATGAAATTTGTCCACCTTCTTGGCACGTCAGAAAGCCAGTGTAATACGATCATGGAATCTGTCCATGCGTAAATTGTTACTTCATCATACTGTAGTGCTTGTACACAAAATTTTACCAACTCGCACAGCAGGACTGCTCCACAAAGCTCCAGTCTTGACAGCGATATCTGTTTCAATGAAACTGCTCGTATGTAAATATCACTGCCGTATGCCGCTTCAGAAGCATCGCAGAATGCATGTATTTGAAGAGCTTTTCGCGCCTTTAAAAATGTTAAACATCTTGCAATTTTGATTTCTTCAAGATGAGACATGTTGTTGTAAATGTTTCTCTATACTTTGAGGATGTTATCGGGTAAACTGGTGTCCCAATCAATTTTCATTAGTCAGAGTTTTTGCAAATTGATTTTGAATAACATTATTGTCGGTGCTAGCCAACCTAATGGATCATAAACCTTTGACGCTGCCGACAGTAGACTTCTTTTGGTTCAATTGATGTGGACATCAGCTGGTTGAACCTTGAATGAAAAGGTATCGGTGTCGGCATGCTAGAGGATTCCCAAAGTCTTGATTGATGAGTCGTCTTCTATTAATTTAGGTATCGCTTCAATCTCGTGTTGTGAGAATGACTGCAGGAATTCTGGTACATTAGATTTCCACTTCCTTAACTTGAATCCACTGCTGCCTAAAACTGTAATTAGATGATTTTTAATAAGTAAAGCTTCATTAAGTGTGTCACAACCAGTTAACAGGTCGTCAATATAAAATTCATTGCAAATTATCTGAGAAGCTTGCGGATACACATCTTTATAATTATTGGTTGACCTTTCAAGGGTTCTCACAGCCAAATAGGGTGCACAAGCGGTACCATGTTTGGTCCCACTTGCAGTACATCATTCAAAGAAATAGATGAAGTGGTTTTGCAGGACGCATCGAAAACTACTCTGAGTTTTGTGGTGCTACTGGTTGATTTCATTACTGCGTGATGGGGTATGAAATATTTGAAATCATCATCGGTTGGAATCTCAGAACATGGAATACAAGTCATATGGCTTGGTATAGCTCGATGTACTCATTCCTAAAATCCTTATAACCAATACAGAACTCTGGCGAGGTGATAAACCGATTTTCCATTGCTAACAGCCTTCTCCGTGCAACTTGCAATGAATTGCCTAATTGTTCTCTACTACTTGCGTCCCTAATCGTCGTTGTGAGGTAATGTGATTCGCACCAATTTTTGGAAGGAGTCGAATGTAGCTGATTTGGAATTTCTTCAACTTCCCAAAATCGTTTTATTATCTGGTTGATGTTGTCTTCATGGCCATCTATTGTGGATGTATTAACGCAAGAATGGACATTTGTGACTTCAGTTGGGCATGACATTAGTGCACCTGCTACTAACCTTCCAAATTTCGAATTTTGTAAAATGGGTAAACCGGGTATTTTTTGCCTTTCTGCACTCAATATTTCTAAAAATGCGTCTACATCTAGCAAAATGTCAATCTCGTTGCGTTTGTGGAAGTCCGGATCCGCTAACTCTAACGACTTTAGAACTGGATGTTGTGTAAATTGGTGTTGTTTAATTGATACTAAATTAGTGATTTTGGTATGATATGAGCTGTGATATTTATCGAGTATTGTTTATTTACTCGAGAAACAATCGTCATAACAGTTTTTCCCTCTGCAATTCCAGCAGATGTTGATGCTAGGCCGTATATGGAAATACGTGAATGTGATCGTTTTAGACCTAAGTTTTTGAATGCAAGATTCTGTCACAAAGGACATTTGCGAGCCAGAATCAAGCAGAATTCGTGCTAGCTGGAGTTGTCCTATATATTATGTTACATATACTAACGCTATTGGTAGTATAAAGTCATGTGCTGAATATAGTGTGTGTAGAACGGTTGACTGATTGGGTTGCGATGACGGTAATATCGAACTAGACTAGACTGAATTCATATCATGTATGGTGACTAGCTACTGAGTCTGAATTTGATATTGTTGTGTGTGTTTGAGTTTGTGAATGATGAATCAACGTATGATGATGTTTTTATAGATAAGACAAGAAGCTTTTCGTAAGCAATTACGACATAACTCATTTTCGGTTACTGTTTTATCGCGCAAATCTATTGTCATATTTTTGAATGTCTTCCATTTACGAGCAAAATTTGAGTCTTTACAGATAGCGCATACTATTGAATTGCTAGTATTCGCCAAGGCTCTAGTTGAAACCTTTACGGATGTGTATGGTTTTCTGCTGATTGTTTCGCACAGCTCCAGTGAATCACATCTAACATTCAAAAATTTCGTAAATTCATCAAATGTCGGAAAACTCTTGTCGACAGCTTGTTTGGCCCAGAGTTGTTTTGACTCGTTATAAATTTTCATTAACATGATGTAAATGAGCCAAGGATCACGCCTCTCGACATCACTGCCCAGTGCCCGAAGGCCTCTAATGACTTCATCAGCATTTTCTAATATCCGCCGCAATTCCTTCCCGTTTGCTTGTTGACAAGGGTTTTGGTCAACAAATGCTTGAATAAGCGAATTTATAATGAGATTTATCTTATTATACCGATTGCAAAGTTTATCCCATGCTTCTGTATAGTTGGCTTCTGTGATACCGATATGTCTAATTAATGATGCTGCGTCACCTTTTAACAACCCACTTAATATCTGAAATTTATGTACTTTACTTAAACCATTATTGTTGTGCACTCTAGTTGTATATAAGTCATGAAATGACGGCCAATATTGGTAGTTTCCAGTAAATGGTTCTATAGTTACTTTAGGAAGACGTGCTTGTTTTGTCGCATTAACGCCTTCATAAAAGTTTCTTTGTTGTACAATAAAATTTTCAAGGGTTGTGTTTAAGGTAGGAGGCTCCGTAGATACGGTGGCTCGTTTTGACGATGCTTGCGTAAGCAATGTACGAGCTTTAAAATAAATTTCATCTACCAATTCAGTAATGGGCTGATAATCTTCATTAGCAAAAAGTTCGACTCCGCATTCGTTAAATGAAACATAACGTGTTTCAAAGCTCTCTAAGCGAGTAGTAATTGCTTCTACTTCAGTTGCATCGGTAATTGCTTCAGCGAATTTCAAGATGACTTTTATTTAAAATAGTACTTAAAAGAAAAGCTAAGTTTTAACTAATTATAATAGAAATACAGCTTCTTTAGTTTGGCAGCTGTTTCATTATTGTCAACAACAATACGTAAACACTGTTACGTTGACTGGTTTGTTTACGAATTAAATTTGTACATTAATAAATAAGGGCTAATTAAATAATAAACGATAAATAATTTCAATTCTATAATTTTAGGTTTATGATCGATTTATTGTTGGTTGGTTTTCTAACACAGCAACTCACAGGAAATAGTTTATAGTTAATCCAGTGAAAAACAAACAATCGATGTGAATTTGTGGCGCAGGCGAATGAGCCATATGAATTTTGATAACTTTAAAAAACTGAGGTCGGATTTTGAAGGTGTTAATTTTAAGAGCATTCTATCTAAAGTTGGTGTTTTATTTGTTTTAAAGGTAAACAAGAGAAATTATTTCACTTGGATTTTTTGTCCTTTAGAAGAAAACTCCTTGGGTGGTGCAAAATACTTTTTAGTTTTGCTGATAATCATCAGCATCCCACAAAATTGTTTGTTTATTTTTTAAAAGCAAAACATCAAGTATTGAACAAGTTTATGGAATTTGAAAGTCTTGGGGAAAATCAAACAGATAATAAATTTAAATTGTTAGTACAGATAATGAAAAATGTCATTGCAAATATTTGCAATGAGCAATTAGATGCATTTTTCAAACAAAAGTGCCAAAACCGAATGAATTATAAGTTGGTCGAAAAACAGAGATATATGTATGTTGTTGCGAATTTCCAAAAAGGTTCTGGACAGAAGCTATAAATACAGCGGCTCATATATTAATTCGGCCACCATGTCATGTTCTAAACATTAAAGCACATGCAATGGAATTGTTTGTTGTGCTGTGGAATATTGAAATTGTGTGTGTCTAAGCATGGGTAGATTAGTCGATCGTTTAAAATTGCTTGATTAATCGATTAATCGAAAATTTCCTTTCACAAAAAAAGTAAAAAATTGAAATTTGTTTATAAATTATTTCGGTTGTCTTGTTTATTGAAAAATAGTGCAAAACCTAACTTTATTTTGATCTATTAGGATTTTTGTACAAAAAAAATTGAAATTTAAATTGTTTCCTAAAAAGTTTTGAAATTAATAAAATTAATATTTAATTCGGATTAATCGTTAATCGAAACTTGGACAAATCCATTAATCGACATGCTGATACGTACTTACTTCTCGTTGTGTTTGCTTTTACCACATTACAATTACAAAGCAAAACCGAAGAAAACTAGAAACAAAAAACAACGTATTGTTTTGCGATAAAGTGATACAACGAAGGGTTATCGTGTTTATGAAGCTGAAGAAGATAAAATAATGATTGTTCGCGATATTTAATTCTTGGAGAATCAGCAATACAAAAAACATGTAGATATTAAGTAAAATAATTCGAACCGTTATTTTGAGTTGTCAGACACCGAAGAAGTGAAGGTCGAAATGAGATGATTCAGGATGAACCTGGTGGAGGAAGCAAGTCTGACAAAGCAGATAATTCATATGATGCTACTTCATTTTTGGAAGATAGCAATTATGTTTTACCATAAATTATAAACGTAACCGAGAACAGCCCAGTCCGCTGATCAGGCCGACCGGTAAAGCCAATTAATATTATGGACTTTATCACCTACAATATTTCATTGCATCCTGTTTAAACAAGTTATTCATTGACGGTCAAGGAAGTTCTTAATCGACTTTAGAGTAAACTATGGCGAGCGGCGATGGGAGAAGAATATATAAATCGCTAATAGAAAATCGTCCCATGGACGAAACATTTATAAACCGGTGGATAGCGGACTCCATAGCTTGTAAGTGGGCTTTTAAAATTCAAAAAGATTTAACTGAGATAAATATGGTTGGAGTGCACGATCAAGCGTTAAGCAAGTTTTCCGGAAGAAGCCAGACCCACCGCACACCCCAGTAACCTGTAAGGAAGAGTGGCAAAGGTTTGCTAGTAAGGGGGGGGGGAAATCGACCCGATTTCGGACACGTAAGCAGTCGATAGTTAGTAGCACAACACATTGCTAATCTACATATAACATAAAACTGCATCATCTATCATATAACATAAAACTGCATTCTGAAAACAACATACATTAATTCTAAATTCTACGGTATAAGTTCAGAATCTCTTATCTGACTAAAATTTATATTTTTCAATTCACTAAAATTTATTTTTCATTCATTGATTTCTTTGCCTTTAAATAATTGTTTCCTGTAAACAAATTAAGCTCAACTACCCAATTCCTAAACCTTTTTTGACATGTATTCCAAATTCCCATACTTCCCTATTTACTACTAGTCCAAATCGCGTTCTTTTTGGCGTAATCAAACCTTTCATGTCTTAGATTTTGTTTCGGCAACTCATAACTCACTCTCACGTAATTCACAATTTACCAATCAACAATAAATTGTTAAATTAACAATAAAATAATTAGTTTTAATAAAAAATAAATTCTTAAGGAAAATTTAATAAAAAATTAAAAAAAAAAAACACAACCGTTTGACTCGAAAGTCATGGCCAACCATAAATAGAAAGACTTCCTATATGGTGAAAAAATACAATTTGTTTTAAATTGACAACTGCAGATCGTCAATTTAAAACAAATTGTATTTTTTCACCATATAGGAAGTCTTTCTATTTAATATTTATGGTTGGCCATGACTTTCGAGTCAAACGGTTGTGTTTTTTTTAACGAACTGAGAAAATCAAATTGAAATTGAAACTGTTTCCTATTTCCTCGTTTTTCTTTACTGGCCTGTCTATGTAAGTGTTTACGAGTTGACAATTATAGTTGATTTACGAGAGACGAACAGGTGAAGATTGAAGATCCTTAAGATATACTGATTTTGACCTGAACGACACTTACGGAACGACACGAAACAGGAGAATTTAAGATTTTACAATTTTGCAATGGCATAAATATGAGCAAAAACTATAGAACTCCTTTCGTTTCTGGGAACTGAAAATTAGTGGATAACACCACACCTTCGATCTGGGCCAAAAGTAATTCAGAACCAAGATGCAAAACCTTCCTGGTTTGAACATCTTAGGATACCCAACAAACTAAAAAAAACTATGTTAAACAACAAATATAAACATTACTGTATGTCTCAATAAGGTAGGTATTTAATGTTTGAAAGTTGTTCAGGGTGTTGATTGGCCCTTGGAATTTAAGGCTTGGACTTGTTGCCTATCTATAATCCTTGTTGGGAATGAAATCGATAGTGACAATACAAATCTTCGCGAGCCTTTCCGAACGTTTTAACTTGAACAAAAAGATTAAGTTTGATGTGTATCCACTAAAAAAAGTTCGCAAACAATAATTTTGGACAATCATGTTTGCAAAGATTTTTAATTGATCCATGAAACTGTAAAGTGATTCCAAATAGAAAAACTAAGGTTTGTCTCGCAAAATAAATGCAAATATTCTGTGATAATAATTGAAAAAAGCAAACAATATGAAATATAAGAAAAACTTGGATTTTGGTTATAATTTTTAGAAAAAAAAAATGTTCAATGAGCTTAGCTTAACTGTACGAGTAGTTTGTTTTGAAACTTCAATCATATGTCAAAATATTATTTCAAATCTCAAATGGTTCCGATGCAGGCGGCTCTTTTGCCGATTATTATTTTATTTGATGGTCTTAGCGAACTATTCTAAACTTAGTTGATAAAATTAAACACAATAGATAAACCAAAATTCGTTTCTGAATATAAAAAACAAAAAAAAAGCGTTTCAACCGAATAATCACAGAACGCACAAACACACGACATAGGTCGGAACACAAACAAATGCTCGCGAATGTTGGCAATCATTTTTTTAATGCATGTGATTGTCGTCTCTACTACAAATATATCGTGTTCACAAACGTCACGGTATTCGTGTAAGTTTAGTCTTTCAAGAACATTTATTCTGTAATAATAAATCATTTCGAAATATTAGGTTGCGCTTACTTAAATGGTCCACCATGTATAACACTTACGTAAGAAAATAATTATAATCCACCGGTGTAAGTTATTAAACACAAAGTGTAGCTACATTATTAAATTAACGAAAAGTGTAAGTGTACTGAAAAAGTGTAGGCCTACATAAAAAAGTGTAAATAAGCAGTAAGTAGAATCAGGTATGGGGCGATATTTTCATAACGTTGATAGATCAAGCTTTCCGAAAAAAATTTTGTCATTTAAATGAAAAGACTTGGGCATGTTCGACAAATTTTTGAAGATTGTGAAAAATTATAAGCCTGTTGAAATTGCTGTTCACTATGGCCATTTAGCAAAATCTCAGAGATGTTACCAGGTGTAGGATTATATTTTCGTAAAGGTCAAGCTATCCGAAACAATTTTTGTTATGAAGATCAAAATGGTTGGGCATGTTCGATGGGAAACAAATTTTCTTATTAAAATAAAAAGGGTTGGTCATGTTCGATTTTATTTTGAAAATTGTGAAAATCACCTGAAATGTTCAAACCTGATGCTACGAAACAATCCGAAACAAATTATTAATAAGAAAAATTGTTTCGGATAGCTTGACCTGTCCATTTTATGGAAATATAAGCCCACACCTGGTAACATCTCTGAAATTTTGGTAAAGGCCATAGTGTAGCATCAGGTTTGAAAATTTTAAGTGATTTTCACAATTTTCAAAATAGCGTCGAACATGCTCAAGTCTTTTCATTTAAATTTTTTTTTTTTTCCCCCTTTATTTAATATTACAACTGATTTACAAATCATTTAGTAATTTATCTTTCTTAAATGAAGATTCACATTTGACGGGCAGTAGCCCAATGGTTACTCCCGTTTGAATTTACATAGTAATTATTTTTCTCTATCCGAATTAAATACAACTGCCCAATTCCAAAGGTTTCTGCCTTTGAAGTCTTCTTACTGCATTGGTGGTATCCAACAAACTTCGTATGTCTGCATTTTGGTGCCGAGATATCCGCTGAATGTGTTTCTTCGCATGATTTTGTATTTCTTCACTTACATATTCCATGTTTAAGTCCCTATGGAGGTTATCATTTCTAATGTACCATGGTGCGTTTACAATGCCACGCAGCACTTTGTTTTGAAAACATTGAATCATTTGTACATTTGTCTTCTTGGTACAACCCCAAAGTTGAATACCGTAGGTCCATATTGGTTTAAGTATTTGCTGATATAATAGCAATTTGTTATGTATTGTAAGCTCAGAGTTTCTACCTATTAGCCAATACATTTTCCTATATTTAATGTTCAATTCTTTTTTTTCTTTTTAACATGCTCTTTCCATCTAAGCTTGCAATCGAGAGTCATGCCGAGGTATTTGGCTGTATTTGCATTTGGAACCGGCCTTGAATTAAGTTTCACTGGAATCCAGTTAACTTTCTGGTTCGTGAAGTTTACGTGAACCAACTTTGCTTCGTTTAGGCTAATGCGCCATTTCTTTGTCCAACTACTCACTGTGTCGGTTGCTTTTTGAAGTTTGGTCGTTGCTTCTGATATACACTTTCCAGTCGCCAGAATAACTGTATCGTCTGCAAATGTTGCTATGGTGGCACCTTCTGTATTTGGCATATCTCTGGTGTACAGGATGTACAATATAGGACCCAGTACGCTACCCTGTGGTATGCCTGCTGATATTCTCTTTAGTTCAGAGTACTCTTGGTTATATTTTACACGGAAATGTCGGTCTGCGATATAAGATTTAAGAATTTGATAGAATTGCTTAGGTAGATCTCGATGCAATTTAAATTCAAGTCCTTGGTGCCAAACTTTGTCGAAAGCTTGTGCTACATCTAAGAAGATGCTGGAGCATATCTTCTTATTCTCAAGTGAGTCTTCGATTATATCCGTTATTCTGTGAACTTGTTCTATCGTAGAGTGATTTTCTCTAAATCCAAATTGGTGTGGTGGAATCAAATTTCTCTCTTCTATTATTGACTTGAGTCTCTTGAGCAGTAATTTTTCAAATAATTTTGAAATTACAGGAAGTAGTGAAATCGGTCTGTACGACTTTTTATCGTTCGCTGGTTTGCCTGGTTTGGGGATCATAATTACTTCAGCAACCTTCCATTGCCGTGGGACATATTTTAGTCTGAAGACAGCATTGATAATTTGAACCAATTTTCGTAGTCCCTTCTCGGGAATGGCTTTTACGACTTGTCCAGTAATTAAATCATATCCTGGAGCTTTTTTTGCGTTCAAATTACACTTGATCTCATTTTTTAATTCCTGTAATGTTACACATCGAATATTATATTCATCAATTTTGGTAATTGTTATTATGTTTTCATCTGCTGTTTGCCTAGGTAGCGGTTGAAAGGTGTCTTCCAAGTGAGCTGCAAATAAAATAGCTTTTTGCTTGTCACTTTTGGCCCAGGTTCCTTCCCCATTTTTAATAGGTGGCACATGCATTTTAGTTCTTTTTAATCCCTTTGTTGCTTTCCAAAGAGAGTAATCAGTATCTTTATGTTCGGAGAGACCATTTAAGTACTTGTTCATAGTTTCGTTCTTAATTTCTTTTATAAGTTGTTTTAGTTTATTGCATAGAAAATTGAGGATTGTTTTGTTTTCCGGGGCGCGTGTCCTTTGCCAGGTTTTTCTTGCCTTCCGTTTCTCTCTAACTAACTCCCTGACCTCAATAGGATAATTTTGATTCCTACGGGATTCGGTGTGACTAGCAGGAGAACTTTCCCATGCTGCTTGTTGAATAGTACTGTTAAATACCTCTAGTTCGTCTTCCAACTGTACCGGTGTTTTAATCGGCACTCGTAGATTTGTTTGCATTTCAATTAGTTCTTGGAATAGGTCCCAGTTAGTTCTATTATTTGTTAATTTAGGCAGGTTATCCTTATTAATTATCATTGTGCTGAGTGTCATGATAACAGGTGTATGATCGGAATATATCCCTTCGCTGTTTTTGATGTACATGTAATCCTCGAAGATCCCTTTCGTTACATAAAAATCAATGAGATCTGGTATTTTATTTATATCAGCAGGCCAGTATGTTGGTTTACCTCCAGAGTGGAACTCGCAGTTATTTATTCGTCCGGCTTCGAATAGCTCTTTTCCTTTATGGGTTGTAAGTCTTGATCCCCAATAGGTGTTTTTTGCATTAAAGTCACCACCAATAATAAAATTGGATCCTAGTGATCTAAAGAGTCTATTATAATCTTCTTTGTTTAGATTATAGCGTGGAGGGCAGTAGATAGAGGAAATACTGTATTCATTATTATTGTTAGTTTCAACTTTTATGGTTTTAACTTGCATACTTTCCTCTTCTATACTAGGTTCTTCATAGTGTTTGAGACTCTTTTTCACTATTACTGTTGATCCTCCTCTGGGTTTTCCTCCTGGGTGAACAGCATGGTAAGATTCATAATCACGTATTTTAATAAATGATGTTTTTGTCAAATGGCCCTCCAATATAAGGCAGATATCTATTTTTTCTAAATTTAGAAAAATTTCTAGCTCTGGAACATGTTGCGCTAGTCCGTTCGCGTTCCAGGTGACAATTCTTAGTGATCTGCTCATTTTAGTATATGAGGGCTGTTGCCTCGTTCAAGGTTTGATGCATATCTAGACGCTTATATAAAGCTTCTAGACCACGTTCTTGCTTTGCTAGCCTTATATTTATGGCTTCTATGCTTCGACAAATCCTTTCAAGGGGATTATCATTCGTAGCATTAGATGATTGCTGTACAATTTGTGAATAACTTTTCCGCTCTGTACCAATACCTGGTGGTTTTGGCTCTGCTTGGGTTTTAGTTGGTTTCTCTTCTCTGGTAACCCTAGGGTTTTGAGGAAACTGATGCGTTTTATTTCTTAGTCTTTGAAGTTCTTTGGCTACTTCACAGCCTCTATAATTTGCAGGATGATGCCCTTTACAGTTTATACATTTTGCAGGGGTGTTTCTACTTTCTGTACACTCTTTCGCGTTGTGTTTTCCAGCACATTTTACGCATCTTGGCTCCCTTCTGCAATATTTTTGTGTGTGATTTTTCATTTAAATGACAGATTTTTTTTCGAAGAGCTTGATCTGTCAACTTTATGAAAATATCGCCTCCTACCTGGTTCTACTGGTTATTTACACTTTTTTATGTAGGCCTACATTTTTCAATACCTTTACACTTTTCGTTAATTTGTGTAGCCTACACTTTCTGTGAAATTCTTCACACCGGTAGTTTTAATTTATTTATTGAAAAGTTGAATACAAAAAATAATTCATAATATGCTTAGGACCCAGCATATTCTTCGTTTGTTAACCTTCTCCGAATTAAGCGTTTATAATTTTCAGTTTTCGGTGTTTTTTAGCTCCACAAGGTTGGCTATGTTTTGTATGTTTGTACTTCTTTTCTGTTAATAACCCTTTATACATTTTTTTGGTAGTCCATTTAGAATGTTTCCTGAGCAGGAACAGCAATATATAATCTAGGATTTCTAAATTGTGCTGATACCATGGGTTTTCATTATACCAATAGCTGAATTCGGGATTCTTGTTTGTATAATATGTTGTTCTTTAAAACATTTGAGAACACTTCAACTCGCACTTTTGGAATTTTGAAAAGATTTCGCTCGTTGCGTGAAGAGAACCAAAGTTGCTGTTATTAGTAAAATTTTTATAAACAATGAAACCTAGAATTAGAGCACAATTCGTACCTTTCGTTTTCTTTAAATGTTTATATGAAACAAAATCGATAATATATCTTAAAGAAGAGTGATCAAAATTGTCTGCGTAATCAACATCGGCTTCTACGATAACTAAATCTAAATTGTGATTTTCACTTTTATCGGGAGATTCAGTTAGACCATCTGCAGAACGTTTAAAAATATCATCATCATTCTGTGTCTATCAAAATATCGGGTATCAACATTTCATCTACATCGTTTTCACAATTGGTCAAAAATGAGTTCAAAAAAATTTTTTAACATAATTTTCGCTACTGAGTGATTAAATTAACGCTACTGATTGATTGAAATATTTCCGATTATGAGATCCGACCATTATATATTAAGGCAAAGTTTGTGTAACGCCATTATGTGTTTCAATAATATTTCCTTTAAACTCGAACTTCCCATGTTTTTTTCGCTTACGTTACGTATTTTGCTGGTTATCTTCCATATAGACATTCATTATTTCCAAACATATGAATTAATTTAATTGTAGTTTTAGTAATATTAAATGACATAGTTAAATTGCGAAATATTTTTTTTTAAGCAGCTACATATATATCAATGTATATGTGCCATTTTCACAGCTCGCTATTTCCATTTCATTTTTTTGAGTCATACATAACATAAGCATAATTTGTGCTCCTTTTGCTCGTATGTGATTTACATTTTCAAAAATACTTGCTGCTGCACCATATACACGGTGTTTTGGATTTGACTATAAATATTTTCAGGGGTGCTTGCTTGATTAATTTCAAGCAAAACATCGTTCTTGAAGGGGGGAGGGAGGGTTCATTATCAATATTTCCTGAGATACAGTGCGTCAAAGAAAATTATTTTGAGATGGTATCTTCACGCAAATATTTGTCTTAATTACTCCAAAGTGAGGTAGCCTAAGCCAAGCATTTCTAATTTTATTTTTAGGGATCAGAGTTACCTTTGTTGTAATGTGTAATGTAAGTATGTAGGCCATTCCGTTATTTAAATATCACTGGAATTTTGCGTTTTTTATAGTTTTTTAATCGTAAAATATGAAAATAATAATTTAATAATAATAATTTACTTTTTCCTCATACAAGTACATTTGATTTATGTTTCTAAGGGCAAAGAAATGAATATGAACCTAACTGGCTGATTTTTATATATTGTGTAGGGGGGGGGGGGGAGGTCTTAGCAAAGCTTAACTTGAAATTTTCGACCAAGATTGCCTGGTAGCATTCTCCGCCATCTTGAATGAAGTGATAAATTTTTTTTTTGTGATAAATCACTCGGCTTTCCATCATGGTACGAAAATTGCGATTATACACTTTTTTGTTACTTTTTTTATGCTCAACAATTTAGTTCATATGAATATTTCACCTACCGTTGATCGTTGTTGAGGTATCGAACGAGAAAGTAAAAAATTAAGAGATTAAAACATGTTTATCCACTTTTGATACATAATATAGGTCGATGATTTCAAATAAAGAAAATATAAAATAACCCATTGTTATTGTATAACGCACGCTGCTAGGGGCAACGTGAGTTAATTTTGTATAACAAAATGTTAAGTAGTCTTTGGAAAATTATTCGTAGCCAAATTGACGAGTGGTAAAGTGATTTCAGTGCCATCTCTCATAAAATTTTCGCAGCTCTATTTTGATAAAAAATAAGTGACAGCTAATTATTCAGTGCAACGCTCATAGCAACGAATGAAAATATTGGACAGGTAAATATTATTTTAATCTATTAAAATTGTGTTGATTATAATATTAAATAATTGCAATATGTACTTTAAAATGTATTTGTTTTTAATTTGATTGAATAGTTGCAATTATATTTCTAAAAGTGTTATAAAACTTCATAAGAACATTAATAAATTTCCGGCTGTGTGAACGTCATTGTTTATAAATTAGACTTTTGTGATAAATATTATGTTTATAAATATTATGTTAGCAATTAAAAATGTAATAGTTATAACATTTTCATAGTATGTAATTGTAATTTAAAGTATGGTTATTGTAAATCTATGCTCTTATTTTCGATGAGATATGTATTTGTAGAAATTGGTTTTTGATTTAAAATGGTTAATGATTAAATTTAATTTTCGATATTTTATTTTATAAATTTTAGTTAGGTGAACATGGATGCAAACAACAATAATCAAAGCAACATTGATAGCCAAAACATAAATATTTCTGTTTGTGATATAGCTGACTATTTTGGGGATGCTAAAAGACCCATACGTGAAGGAGAAGAAATTTTAAATGCTGGTTGGATCTATGCATTGGAAGTCGCGCCTCTTCCAGGGAAAGGTCGCGTAATTATAGTAATAATTAAGACTGAGTGTGAATTTTTGATTTGTTTATTTATGTGATAAGAGTAAAAATTAAAAAGACCGATTCGTCTGTTTCATGTATTATCTAAGTAATTTACAAGAACTTGTCGTCCCTTAAAATTGGGGTACTTAAGTTGGAAACAGCACATACAATTGTTGTAATATCATCTATATAAGGCAGTATAGACAACGAAACCTTTTCCTTTAATTGGGACCGATAAGCGATACAATTTGTGCCAGGGCAAAATCACAAATATTTCTGAACGTAGTTGGAGCAATAGATGGTTGCCATATAAGCACAAAATGCCCTGTTCAAAAGCACGATGAATATAGTACGTCGTTCCACGTGCACACGAGCAGCAGCTATTCGTCTATCGCTTTCAACATCAGACCTCGTTCGGCCGTGATTCAGGGGCGAATCATCTCAATGCCTGCTTCCGCAAGCTCATTGCTGATCATAAAGCCCTTGTCTACCATCACAGCATCTCCGCGCTTCAACTTATCCGATGTTCGACCGCCTACTGCTGTACTTTTAAAATTAACAAGGCCGGACGGGGAAACACCTATTAATATTTTAATTGTATGAGCACTCTTATAATGCGAGTAGGTGCAAGTTCTGCAAGTCAGGCACCGAAATTGAACTGTTTTTATTTCAGTGCAATCAAGTACAGTTACTGTATTGCGAAATGTAGCAAAGCAAGTAGGCATACTTTTCTGATGGTTTTCTTCTTTAGATGGTCAATAAATGCAATATTCCAGTGCTTTTGAAAGTAGTTGGACGCAATCAATAAAATATTTTTTTGTGGTTTTTGATTTCATCTTAAACAAATTGGCCGTTTCGACATATTAGTTTTAATTCTAAACATTGTGAGTACGATCCGATTTTTCAACGATAAGCCGATGTTTGCTTTTTCGGATGGCCGAATAATTGAACAACAATTTATTATTGTGTCTAACAAATCTATAGTTGGAATTCCCGTCATTGAATTCAATTCTTTATTCGTATCAATTCTGAATGGTAAACAATTTAGTTGAAGGCCTTCAGCAACTTAAATACTTTTATGGTAAGTTAAAACACTATTCTGTATACCGATGGATTGCTGTGCTATCTGATCAAAAAATATTTAGCGAATGGTTTCCCCATTTTCAGTGCAATTTTTCATTTAAGAAGCCTTGTTCGGTCGTTCAAAATCATTCGCGGGATTTGGTGCATCGATATTCCCGGTTTTCTATAGGTATTGCATTGTGGAACACCACAATATTGTCCTCGAGAACTCATTTTGCTTTTGACAGATAAATCTAAAAAAATTGTTTACACAACATAAAAAACAATAAAACAAACAGTTAAATAATAACACGAATAAATATTATAAGAGTTTTCTTACACTTTTATTCTTTTTCAAATATTTCGGCTATCGCCTCATGGGACAAACTTATCCCTCATGGATAGTATCTCGTTTTCCTCACTAATACCATAAATAACTATTGTCCACGACTGATATACTCATTATACGTTTGTTTCTTCAATTATAATGATATCCATTATTCACTGCTAGTTTATCTAGTAGTCCCTTTTTCCATTATTCACTACTACCAAATAAAAATTTCATTTTTGAAATTTTATCTAGTAGTCTCTTGCTATTTTCATTATTATTAAATTAAGACGTCAAAATGTCGACGTAAATTATTTTAGGTTTACTTAAAGGATTTAATAATAAAATACAATTTTTTATCGGTCGTGGACAAAGTATCGTATTCTACTCGCATATAATGGCTGTTATTCACTCAGATGATTTACGGTAAACTTCATCTTCGTGAATAACAGCTATCATTATATGCTCGTTGAATAATATACTATTTTTGCTGTTTTCTTCTTTCTCTTAATACATATCGAAAAAATGTCTACTATAAAACTTGTAGAGCATTTTAATACCTACTACGCCGTGACCACTATGCCTAAAGGTTGATATTTGTAAATATATGTCTGTGTATCAGCAAAACAAGCAGGCTTTCTAAAGAGAATTTTAGTAGATTTTGCCTGCAATGTAGTTTTGTCATTTTTTTTGCAGCTTAGTGCGAGTTTACGACCATTTTCTGAAGAAAAATTTTCAGCAGATTCAATATGTTTTAAATGGAAAACAAAAGAATTATGTACGGAAGGGGAAATTTGTTTACAAAATAGACTACGTCGATTGGTTGCCTGTTTAAAATTTTTCTTCAGAAAATGGTCGTAAACTCGCATTCAATGCGAGTTTACGACGATTTTCTGAAGAAAAATTTTCAACAGGCAACCAATCGACTTAGTCTATTTTGTAAACAAATTTCCCCTTCCGAACATAATTCTTTTGTTTTCCATTTAAAATATATTGAATCTGCTGAAAAAAATTTTAAAAATAATAAAAATAAATTTTTGTTTTGTGGAGAAGTAATCAACGATCAACAGAAATTGCCGATAGACAAATGGACAATAATTAATTCGCTAAAAGAAAAATCAATGAAAGAAAATAATATGCAGCACCTTGCTGGATGCGACGATGATTTTGCCCTTTCAATCGTGGAGCGTATTCAGCTTATACCTGATCTCGTCGCAACAGGAGCTCGATACCATCATACAAGCATTTCTCGTGTGTACTCACTACCTACAAAGAATATTAAGAAAGAACGACCTACCGAGAACAAAGTAGACAAGGAGGATATCGATGAATGTCAATTTTCTATGGATGAATTTATGGATCAAATAAAAGGAGACTTTGTTCCTGATATGAGAACGGTAAAAAAATATTTCTTCAGTTCTATAGATACTCGTATGTTTTAACTGATTTATGGTTCAAGGCATGAAAAAAGGGAAGCATGTTTTGGATGGTATTGAGGTGAAGCTCCCAATTACCTAATCTTTCTGCCTCTATCGAAGAAGGAAGTTCTTTACCAAAGAAACCATTCGATGGTACGGTACCCATAGTTTTGCCGTTGGACCTCTGTTTTCGATTACATTTAATCCTTTTGCAACTTTCTCACTTACTCTTTTTATTTCGTTGTTTTTTGCGACACCAGTATGGCAGGCCGATTGAAAGCATCATTCGTGTAGTAATCAAGTTCATCACGTTCCTTGTCAATTTTTGACAAAGCTATGTGTGACAAAATGTGAGCATGGATAGTTCGTCCATACGCATGACCGGAATGAATTTTTTTTATGCGTACCAATTGTTCCCAAAAACGACCTTAATAGATGGAATCCACCGAGCCTCGCTATGACGTTTTTCAAATCCGATGTTGGGTCAGAAGCTCCCACAATATCGCAAGCTTTACGTAAAGTGGCTGATCAAATGTGACAAAGGGAGTTTTTTGATCGCAGCGCTTGCATTTTTCGACAGCTTCGAGAAGCGAAGTAAAGATAGTGTCGTAATCCGATGGCGGCGCAATGATAAACAGAAGGCAGATAATTCTTGGGAGTAGCTCCATTTTCCGTAAAGCCAAGTTACATCTAGTGCTGTAGGTGCAATGTCGCTCGAAAGTTGATGAAGAGCTTCGATATTGGCAACAGTTATGGGACTGTAATCCTGCCGATTTATGTTTACTGTACGAGAGTACTGGAACCATGCCCAATTGTGCAACTTCTGAAGCCGATTTAATTTCGACAATGCGCGGAATTGAAGTACTTTTGTTTTATCACATTTTATCACACCTTCAACAGGGGAGGACTTCTGTAGCCTTATAGGAAGGTTGGCGACTGTATTTTTCAGTTGAGATGATGACTAGTGTGGCAGGGATCTTTTGAATAGATGGAGGATACTAATTGGATGTATTATACTAGGTCGTATCTGAGCTACCGTTCTATAAGTTTTCAATGTAGTTAGAATTAATGATAATAACCTCAATGACCAGGTTGATGAATTGAAGTAATTACTTAACTAAAGCAATTTTAACAACTAAACCAAGAGGATTTCAGAGTTTAATAATTTTTAGTTTGTTTTTTTTTAAAAGTAGTATTTAGTGATAATTAACTAATTTCGATCTTGATTTTCAGAAATATTCGGAGAAACCCAATGCAGATTTCCAGAAACTTTGAGTCGAATTAATTTGGGGTTTAAATTATTAATTGAAGCTGTGTAAAAATTTATAACCCATGATCTACGGTTATTTTTGGAGAATGTTTGCTGAGTGGTGTGTAAGTGAGTGTTTAGTAACTGATTGGGTTGAGGGAAATATCCCTGGAACCTTGTTTGGTGATTATTGGATGAGCTTCAGAAGAAAGCTAAGTTAAATAATCTTGTAAGCTGGCGAAATAGCTAATTAAATGTTAAAATTTTTAGAGGAGCTACCTAGAGGAGTCTGGGGAGGCCTATCACAGCGCTGAGACAAGCACTTGGGAAGCAGGCGCTATCCTCAGCGGAGGAAAGGTGGTCTAATACCCTCACCTGTAGAGTTGATGACAATGAAGCTTTATTTAAAATCATTACAAAGAAACAAGTTCATCTACTTTTATTTATTCATAATTACGGGCTTTATCCTTTGGAGGATATTTAGGTGCCA
Organism: Tipula vernalis; assembly: GCA_958295665.1. Taxonomy (NCBI): domain Eukaryota; kingdom Metazoa; phylum Arthropoda; class Insecta; order Diptera; family Tipulidae; genus Tipula; species Tipula vernalis. Next base: position 213,891,361 of record OY282558.1, on the reverse strand, counting down.
TATCATCCATATCTACTGCAGCGCACATTCCCCTGCAACACAGAGCCTTCATGGTCGGCAATATAATATGTTTTAGTTTCGGTACTTGGTATACAGGTTTCATAGCTTTTTCTTCAGTTAATGTAATTTTCAAAGGCAATAGTCTTTGCCTCATTATAATACGGTCGTATCTAGTAGAACAGCTCTGTGTCCATAAACACGCAATTGCTGTAATGCAGCCCGTGAGACCTACAAATAAATCAGTATTCGTTATGCTTCCCATTTTATTGTAACTTAAAATTTATTTCTAATAATAAATTTAAAACAGACAGAACGGAAAGTAACAAACTTGTTGCAAGACAAGTTTAGCCAAAGCTGGACTTGGGGCGCACTAGGGCATTAATATCCCTACGCAGACGTGAATTAAGAACGGTCGTAGGAATTCTCACGGGACACTGCCTTTTTGGAGAATATGCAAGAAGGTTGGGTCTGGAGGTAAATGACTTCTGCAGAAGCTGCATGGACGAAGAGGAGGAAGAGACGTTGGTCCAGTTCCGTTGCTCGTGTCCAGCATTGGCACTCAGAAGACACAAACACTTGGGTAAGTTCAGGATGGACTGCCTCTCGGATCTCGAAAACATTAAAGTGCGGGACGTCTTACACTACATAAGTAGCTCGAAATGGTTCCAATAGGGGTAAAGGGGATATGTTCTGTGGTATCACAATGGACCGTCATCGGTCTAATTGTGCCTAGCAGCCACTCCAACCTAACCTAACCTAACCTACCTAGAGGACATTTTAAATTGTTTATTGAATTATTTAGTGGGCTTTCGGATTGATGCGGATGGAATTTTAAGTATACTTAGATCAATAAGAACATACATAGGTGTTTAGAATACATATTTGGAGATGTTTATTTTAAGTGTACTGATAAATAATTTAATTTGTTTCAGAATCTAAGATAGTTACAGAATTAATAATTTTTAAAGGGATTAAATTTAATCCTAATTTTAGAAATAAAATTATAGCCTGACTCAACTCTCCAGGAACAACCAGTAGTTTAGAAATTGTGTTGTCTTGTGCTTTTATCGTCATAAGGAAATTTTCTTGTAAAGGCGGGTCAAGTAAACGAGAGAGAGGGAGCAACACTGGTTACTTAAACAACGCCAAGCAACATTTGCTATCTTTAGTACAAGTTTGGTGGACCCTTTGGAACATGCATTATGAGAATCTACCCCCATCGGCTTATAAATAATAATTACCTTTCAGGGCGAAGACATGTTTGAAGTGCCGCAAATACTACCAGAAATTAGAAATTAATTTTATTTGTTAGGGATGTTCAGTGCCGTCATAAAAGTACTAACTTATCAATCGCTTAGGTGTCTGTAACCAGGTCGAGCCTGTCACAAATAACAATCCTATTTTCTCTTTCGGTTTTATTGTATCTAAATGGGTGTGTGGCGCTCTAACACACGACATTTAAATATTATTTACAATTTTGACAGCAACAGAGTGACCAACAATTATCCGTCAATTCTTTTTCACCTCAGCGGAAAACAACGACATCTATCCGTAGGTAATAGAAAGTCGGTCGAGTTAGTGGAGAAAAATTCTGTTTGCTCACAATATTTTAATAATCAATTAGCCAATTGCAAAACAAATTTGATTGGTATAAAAGCTTTTTTTCAGGAAAAAAAGGCTAAAATCGAAGCACGACTACGGAAGACAAATGAACCGATTTTTAGAAAGTCAACAAAATAAATACGGTACAGCCGTTCCAATTATTCACATAGATTCTAAAAACTGTAAAGATCTATAAACTGTAATGGAATAATAAAATAAATATTCTAAAGATAAAAGAGAAAGAAAGCATTTCTTATTTCCTATGGTGAGTGGCAATCGCCCACCTCCATAGGTGTACGGTGTGTGCCCGAGAGTCCGGGAGCTCCTGCTCAATGCTTGGCCTACATCCAAAATAGTCAAATCAATCAAGAAATATGTACAATAAACTGTAGTATGTGATATTTTATTTATTTTTCATAACGTGTCAACTTTTTCAAGCAAAAACTTTCTATAATGGGCATCGCTGTCAAAAAACGGCCAAATTAAATTTTAGAGATGGCAGTACTAGCTGTTTTTAAATATTTTTTTTTGTATCGAAACAAAAATGTAAACAAAATCAACCAACATGAATAAAACTGACAACTAAACATGAATTACAGAAAAAAATTAATTTTATTTTAAGCTGGCGTCTCTAAAAATTTGCCGGTACTAATTTTTCACGTGTTAAATACAACTGAATTATCGATAAAACTGCCTATATCTTTGACCGCTAGTTTACTGTGGAAAAGTATGGCGATGTCCCTTATAGTGTTATAGTTTATTTAGTTCACAAACGTGTACAGTACCATCTATCAAACGACTTCTTAAATACACCATTTACCACTACTGTCTCACCATACGTTCGAATGGTTTTCGTTCTTTTTGATACGAAATACTGGGTATTGAACCATCGTATTTTGGGTTTGGAGGACGAACCATTGTTATTGACTGGTAATATATTCCTAGTAGAGTTGAATCGATATATGAGTATGGAAGCAAACCGAAATTTATAAATTGACATCGAGTTATATAAACGATTTTTCTTCAATATTGAACCTTGTCTCGGTGAACCAGAGCAAAATAAAGCTTCGTTAATTTGTTCACCTGAACGTTTTATACGAGCTGTAAATAGCCTTATGAATCATGCACGATCTTGACAAAGACTCCACTGCAATATCTTACCGACTGCAAACAATTAGCGTATTTCCTTGACAAATTTACAACAACAATTGCTTATAATAAATCCCCGCAAGAATAACATTAACCCAAAAAAAATTGGGTTTAATTAAACATAATTCTAATTCTTGGTTATGATACCTGCCACCGGAGTCATAATACATAGTAAATTTATATTTTATTTCGAAAGGTTGGCTTTTGTCAATTAAATCAAATTGGCTATTTTCTTGGAAAAAAAATTAACCCAAAATAATTCGAATTAAATTTTGGTCAACAAAATACGCTTAACGTGCGTCTCCTTGCAAGTTGTTCCATTCAAAAATGTTTTTATATTCTAAAGATTACATAACTAAACCCAGCAACAGCATGTACGTATCATTGTACACTAACAGTTTTGTCTGTGTTTCAAAAATACTTCCATTTTATTTTATTCGATTCACTTACACTACACATGTTTTAGTTTTGCGTGTGTGTAATTTTCGTTTTCATTCTTACCGGAACTTCTCTTAACCGTATAATTTCGTATTTTATTTACCCACAGCGGCATTGTGCAAATGGTTAGGTACTGGTACGAGAATAACGTTATGAAGCGCGTGCGGTCTCCCAGAATTAAGGCGATAAGCCTGACGAAGGCAAGTGCCTCCTAAAATTGTCGGGGTTTGTGTGTTGGAAACGCAGTCTAGCGTAGCACAATCTATGTTAGGCGTTTTCTCGCTATATAGTGGACTAAAGTGTTACATATCGCTATTTTGTAATTTGTAAATTGAATTAACCGCCACGAATGAGAGATTACACATAAAGACATACCACGTAAATTTTTAAGTGTTTTTATCAAATTTTCCCTTTCTCAGAATGTACAAAAAAAAAATCGGAATATTTTACCCAACTCATTCACAAAGCTTACCATTATAAGTCAACCCGCTAGGACACTCTAAACGAATCTTTTAATGATCTGACTAGAAAACGTAAAAATTTCAACTATCAAAATGACCACTTTAAAGAAATTCTTAATTTGAATAACTCGCATCGTTTTCACGCCATATGCGGTTGTTATTTATGTTGTACAGCGTTATGACGATTTAAAATTTCAGTTTTAAATAATTTATGTACATTTTTCAATTTAAAATTTTAAATTAAATTAAATTAAATTGAAAAATAAAATAAACAGACGAAAATAAAATTTTCCAATACACTTTTATTGCAACCAATGCTGCAAACACACAGGCTACATACAAATGTGAATATAAATAAATGTACATGTACCTACGTAAATAAATAACAATAAAAATACAGAAAAAGGACATAATCAATCTTGAAAATCTTATATTGATGTCTTGATCCCCAAATGGAAACAAATATTTTTTGGTGTCTTAAAAAAACGAAATTTATAAAATAGAATCGCTATAAAATTTTCTTTACAACAAGATAAATCATTTTTCGTTTACTGTATATACTTACTTTATATGTTCCTAAATCTTGTACGACACATGTAAGCACGGCTTCCCGCCCCACTGGTATCGTTACATTTGATATTGGCGATGTAAATTTGGGATCTGTAACGAGAAAGAGGTAAACAAACAAAAATTAATTTAGTTTCATTGGTCTTCTAGTGTATTGGGATAAGCGCGCGAATTAATTGGATTATATTTTGTACTGCGGTGAATGTACGTGTGTGTATGTGTGGAAATGGTGAAATACTTGATGAACATTGTTAATTGAATTATATTTTCGTGTCTTCAATTTTATTATTACATTTCTGTTTTTGTTGGGGTTGATTAAATTTTCTTAATATTTTTTTTTTAGTTCTAACCTTAAAATAGACCACTATTCATTGTATTAGGATTGGTCGGTCGTGTACACATGCACACCAATAAATTAATGAATTTGGACTTTGGCCAAAATACTATATTACATAGAAACAATTTTAATTTATACATATTGCGGTAGTTTTTTATTTTCATAATGTTGAGGGTATCCTCACTCAAACTGTTTGCTACATAGCTGGAGCAAAACGGTCGATCTGTCTTCTGCCATCATCAGATTAATAAGCTCAAAGAAAATTTGTTATTGTCCTTTTATGTAAAACTGATCATAACTAATTATTTTAATTTTATTACGTCTGCATAGTTTTCGTTAAGTATATAATTAAACCAAGAAAGAACAAACGAAAACCTAAAGTTAGCAAAAAAAGCGAAGAACAGAAGAAAATTTATTAAGAAAATTACTTTAATTAAACTTTCCGTTGTTTTCTTCCTTCACAGTTTTTTTTGTTGCACAACTAGGTAGTCCATAAAATTGTAAAATACTCATAATAATAATAAAGTACGTTACGTAGTGGATGAACTTAAAGAGAAAAAGTTATCTAGTGCAAAATGTTCTTGTAGAAGGTGTTATTATAGTTGAATCAATTTGCATTTAAATTGGTGGAAAGGTTAGACGGTTTTCTTTCAACCTATTAAAAAAAAATGTTTGGAAACCACTTAAGTTGATGATTTTATTAGTTTAAAAAAAAAATAGGGTTATTAATGGCTTAAAAATTAAAATTTTTACTTTGTGATATTTGTTCTACTATTTAAAAACAGTAAATGCATTTTATAGGAATGAAATGGGAGTATTCAGATAATGTGGTGCTCAAAATATTATATAATTTTTAGGTTTTGTTTGACCACTGTATAAATTTTGCCTTTTGTTTACATTTCTAATTTATTTAACATTTAACCTTAATTTACGCTGGTCAAGTGGATAAGTGCTATTATAATTTTTGTATTGTCGTCTTCTAGTAAACAGCGAAAATTGTTGGATTTAATTTTTAATGAAGAATTTTTAATTTAAAAGCTATTATAATTATGATACACATGTACTTGGACGATTTTATTGAAGTGAAACTTCTTTAGTCACGGTAGAGCAAATTTTATTGGGTTAGTAAACAAAATTAAAGGCTTTTTCATATAAATTATATAAAAATGTAATTTATGTATACATATACACGTTATCGTGTAAATCATGATCGCTAAAATAATGCATTTAGTCACGGAAATTTGAATTTTTAAGTTAAATTGCATCTTCGATATGTTTAAAGTCTTGAAAATAGAGTTCCCAACGTTTGATTTTCCAAATAAAAGCCATTTATAAAAATACTAATTAAGGTAAACGAACCCATAACCGGTAGGATTTTCACAAAACACGGAAGTTCTGGTCTACCCTGCCATGGTTAAAATAAACTAAAATAGGACGACTGGTTGCCCTACCTACCGCGCACTACCACATCGCTAACAAAACCGACACAAATGTCTATACAAGCCACACCTTATTCTCTCCTATGACACCTACCTTCACCTCTTACATTTCTTGGAAAATACTAGAAAATAATTAAACAAAATTTATTTGCAAAATTTGCAAAACAACAATTTTTGAGCAAAAACTGTTTTCGAATCGTTTTTGGGGTGAATACTAAATATGCTTACACTTATTCAACTTATAAGTAATACTAACTAATCCGCAAAATAATTTAGCAAATTTGTTAGGAAAACTTAATATTGTAATAGTTACATGTTGTGCAATTAAATTTAGCGGAATAACTTATAGTGTTCTGAACTGTTGGAGGTAATTATTACTTATCTATTGATTATTTTACATTAAAATAGGGATTAAGTACTTGTGCTGGTTCACTAATAAAAAAAATATCCTCATCGACTTTATATTTTACGTTATTATTATCTTATATGGAAAAATTGTAAGTTTTGGATATTGGAAACCATCCTATTATTGTTTCTTTAGCTCAGGTCCTTCTACCGTGATATGGAAAGTGGTTTTATTTTTCCATAAAACATATTTATTTATTTACTTATCATTTTATATAACTTAAGGTACACTCCATTTTGAGCAGGATGCTCATTCACATACAGTTTACCAAAAGCCGATTCATTCTCGTGTAAGTACTGAATAAACACACCTACATCTTTTTCTTAAGGTAACAACCTCTCTCTTGTCTGGTGTCCACATTTTAAGTGCAGAGTACACATTAAAATTCATTTGTGGCCCTATTCTGGTAATTCCCGGGGAATAGAAATTTTAAATTTTGTTGCAGTCTTATTCTCTTTTCCCCAAAGTGTATTCTGGTGTTCGGGAAAGATTTTTTATTGGGAAAAAATTATTCCCAATTACAGCAGTTTTGATGTTTGTTTTTCCACACCGATTTTATGAAAGAATTGATGGGGAATAGATTTTGAACGAAAATGTTTGTTTATATGTAAATTACCTAATACATAACTTTAAAGAAAGAATTACCAGAATAGGGCCACTGGTAATATTAAATCTTTACTAGGAACTTTTTTGACCACGAGTCGTTTCGGTTGGAGCACTTCGCTCATATGTTCGGTTTAAATTTGGAAAATACATTTATAAAATTTAAGATAAATATCTTTACAGAAAAATAAACATGTTCGACTGACTTGAAAGTCAAAACCAATATATGGCAAAAACTTTGTGTCGGTGACTTTGTGGGTTAACTTCCTATATGTAAAAGGCGACGGCGCACAAACCGAGGATAGTTTGTTTTCCTTAAAATTACCAAAATATTACTAATTTTAACATTAACAACTTGATGCTATATAAGATAGCAGAAAATACTTTTCAGCAGAAAAAATGAGTTTGGCTACTCACCACTAGGAGCAGCACTAAAATAAAAGAGAACTTTTTCTGCTGAAATATTTATTAGCCAGCAGAAAAATTATGAATATTGTCCATTTTTTGTTGTTGTTGTTTTAATAGTTTATTTTTGTTTTTAATATTAGTCGTGTTTTTTTATTCGCTCCGGATAGCTGCTATCGAGAACCGTCATTTTTCTACGCCTAAATTTAAATTTGACGCGCTATTTATTGGTAAATTAAACTTATTTAACATCAAACTATCATTTTTAATTCAATTGTTTAGCGAAAACTTGATATAAAAAATATTTGGCTCTACCTATTTATACGGAGCGCTATCCGGAGCCATTTTTTATATGACGGCTCTCGATAGCAGCTATCCGGAGCGAATAAAAAAACACTACAATTGTTGTTATTCGTATTTCTCGTTCGGAAAGATCGTCTAATTTATTTACAGCGAAACGCTCTTCAAGCCACTATGAATACATACGATTTTTAGCAACTAAAAATTCAAATAGAAAATAATTCGGCCAAACTGATTTTTTCAGATTTTTGACTGTGTCGTATGGACGGACCCCTTGTAACCAATATGGGATTCAAATTTTTGGATACCTCGGGCCATTATACATTACACATTTTTGGATACCAGGGCCATACATCTACACAGGCAATTTTAAAAAAATCGATCGAGTCTAAAGAGCTACAGAATTTTTCAAAAAAATTTGGCCAAACTGAATTTTTCAGTTTCTTCATTGTATCGTATGGACGGACCCCCTTGTAACCAATATGGGACCCTGATTTTTGGATACCTGGGGCCATAACATATCTACACAGGAAATCTTAAAAAACTCGATCGAGTCTAAATACCTACAGAATTTTTCAAAACAATTCGGCCAAACTGAATTTTTCAGTTTATTCACTATATCGTATGGACGGACCCCCTTGTAACCAATATGGGACCCTGATTTTTGGATACCTGCGGCCATAACACATCTGCACAGGCAATTTTAAAGAAATCGATCGAGTCTAAAGACCTACAGAATTTTTCAAAAAAATTTGGCCAAACTGAATTTTTCAGTTTCTTCACTGAATTCTTCAGTTTCATGGAAGTCAGTGACAGCGATTGTAAACCAAGGACAACCAAGGAATTGTGGATAAGGGTGGTTGGAAACGGGAATCCAACACCAAAAGGTACATTTTATTAAATTCTTTTATAAAACTTGGTGTTTTCATTCAAATTCGTTGTGTATTTATACATAGATATTCAAACAAGATTGAACAGGAAAAGTTTATTCTAACGTGATGCACGATTAAACCACCGGAAAGAACTAACAGAAAAATGGTTGGATCAAACTTAACTCGAACATTATCAAATGGTCAACATTATCAAATAGTGCGGATTTGACAATTTGGATTTTTGACATTTCCTTCAGTTTTGCGCGATAATTTTCGCTCTGTTAAGTTGACACTTCAATTTAACGAAACTGGACGAACATTTCTTAAAGGTTCGCTGGGCAGTAACATGTACACTCCATATACCGCACTGTTACGTTAAATTTCTTAAATGTTGGCTGGTTCTCTCTTAACATTTTCTGAAAGAGATTGAACGCTACTGGAACTGAATTTCTAGTTTCAGTGGTTCAGAATTTATTCCAATTCTTTAAAAAACTTATATATCTCCTTCCGCATAATAAATTAGATTAGGACAAATTATATTTTTTTTAGGGAATAAAATGTTCTTAAGCCGCAATTCAAGAAATATTTAAATTCAAAAACAGCTGACTGTAAATATTAAGTTAATCAAATGAAATAATATTCTTCTTTTCACTGTAGTTGAAAAATAATACGGTCTAAATATTACGAATAAATAAAATTTGTTTATTTTTAATTAGGTCTTTTATATATTATTTTTTATGTTTAGCTAAATTATAGACCTATTTATAAAATTTTTTAATAAATGATATCGGTAAATAATTAAGAGCTTTATTCTGTTTTGGATGTTTAATAAATTACTAAACATAATATCAAAAAAATAAAAAAATGTTAATGAAATATTTTATATTCTGTACTTGTTACATTAGTCTTATAATAGTCCCCTTATTTCGTCAATATTTCGTTGACCCTCCTTTTGCAGCAATCAGTCTTGAAGATGGGGATTATGGTTCCACTCGAAAATCAACTTTTCAATGAGTTCTCTTCTTGTTGTTATCGTAGATTTTGCTATTTCTCTTTTCAGGAGCTCCCAAGCATTCTCTATAGGGTTCATATCTGGAGAGTTCCCAGGCCATTCCAAAACTTTAATATTATGTTGTTGTAAAAAGCTTTATGGCAAGGTGTACCATGGTGCATTCAAATTGGCTCGTCATCATCAGAGAACCACTCTTTGATTTGAGGTATCAACCTGTTTTCTAGGACTTTTTTATATTGATCTTGACGCATTGTTTTTTCCACGACATAGAGATGGCCTGTCCCGTTTCTTCATATGACAGACCAGACCATAACAGAAGGTGGATGTTTCACAGTGGGGACGATGCAGTCGGGCTTGTATTTTTCGCCTGTCTTTCTTCGTACACACTTTGATTTTTCCATGAAAACTTGAAACGCAGACTCGTCGGAGAACCAAACCTGTTGTGACAAATAATGTTTTTAATTTCTGATGAGACATATTGATATTATGGATTTATAAGAATAATAACATATTGTTTTGTGCAATTTTTATATTTATGGGCACAATCAAGTCACGTGGCTATATTGACATTAATTTTTTTTTTTTTACTAAAAACTTCTTTTTGCATTAAAATATCTTGTTTAATGTTGTCAGAAGTAGAAATTTAAAAAAGCAGAGACACGACACGCCTAAATAAAAACACAATGTAGCAAATTCAATTTTTTGCTTGGGTTTAATAGTATGGCAAGGTACTGTATTTTCATTTTAAGAGTGATATTTGTCACAAAAGCGTGTTCCAACAAGAATTAGTGCTGCCGACCCAAATAACGAAGAAGCCGTATTGAATTGGGTGGCAAGTATTAGTGATGACATAAAATAATTGTATAGAAGAAATGTCGAGCAGTGGATTTAAATAATTGCCACTAGCGTTGGGGAAATTTTGCGGCAACATTTTTCTATCTCCTCCATTTGCTATTTTGTGTAAATCTTCGTCTTAGCTAGTTCGTGTGTGTTTCATTTGAGTAAGGGGTTGAGTGTAGTTCGACCCTATATTGTCTTCCCCATCTCATGAATGTGTTCTTTGTTTCTCAACTGAAAGTTTCTCCCGGTTTGACCAATATATAACGTAAAGGTGGTATTGATTTTATGAGATAAGCTTTGCTTTGGTTGCATGCTTCGGTGTTGATGTTAATTTTTTGAGAAATATCGTTAAGTAGAGGTTTAATAAGCTATATGGGTGATTGTAGGAGAACTATGTTGAGATATTACTTTAGATGTTTTAGTTGTAATTCTTTATTTATATATTAAGTATAATTATAAAATTATTTGAAATTTTTAATTAGTTTTTGGATGCACTAATATATTGTTATGTCCAAATAGGAGTGTGAACCAGGAGTGAGGCAAAGATTTTATTTGAAGAAGGTTTTGCCGGATTTAACATTAGAAACATTGTGCGCTTCTCCTTAAAGATGGGAATTTATAGGTGTCATTCTCTTATTTGGACACGACGATGTCTTCTTTGTTTTGCTGAGAAGATAATTTAAGAAAATAATTTTAGTTTAATTTATAATTTGTTTCAGAGATTTAAATTTCAAATAATTTTCGGGTTTAGGAAACAAATATTTAATGATAATTGATTAATACGAGTATTTCGATTTTTAGAAACTTTTCAGAACTTTCAAACATCCATCGGATATTTAGTTTAAAAATTGTGTCTTTTGCTAACTATTTTATCATATAAATTACTAACAAAAAATACTGACAAGGGAAACACAGCAAAGGAAGTGGGGAGAAATTTAATCATCGAACCAATAATAATCAATTTCTTAATTTAGAGGCATTTCGGGCTTCAAATTTATGTAATCTACCACTGTAGCAGGTTTGCGGAAATTCTATATTTACAATAAAAATTTGAGCTAATTTATAGGTTGAGAGTTGCGATGGATACCAGTAAGGTAAATGGTTTGAATAAGCAGTTCATGCTAATTATATTTTTTATTTTAGGTCACCTCTGAGCCTATATTTTATAAGCTGTGTTTCCAATAGTTATTTTTGTTTATTTGTTTACTGTGATTGTTATAACACCATTATGCTTACATACCTTGACCTAAACTATAGTTTTTAACTGTTTTATTTTACAAATTAGCGTATTTTTCGTAAAGTCAAGAAAAAGTGGCGTGTCCAATGCATAACAAAAGTGGTTTTTACCACGCTCGCGAAATTTTTAATCAACTTCCTCACTAACGTTGGCTAGTGAATTAAACAATTAAAATTGTAGAACAATTTACTATTATTGTGTTTCTAGTGAGTAATGAATATAATCCGTCACTACTTAATCAATTCATGAGTAATAAATTGATCAATTATTTATTAAACAATAGAAGGACGATATCACTGGAAACACAAACAAATTTTGCAACAAAATCGAGGGAGGTGCTATGGCCGTGTAATGTGAGCTTAAGAATGAAGATGAATAGTAATTATTAAATTTGTCGCTAGTACAAATTATAGTTGGCTTTAAAGCCTCCTTGTTGACAATCATTGTTACAACAGTTGAGTATATTATCAGCATCAATAATCTGGCAATCAAAATATGTGACAGCGCTGTTGGTGATGATGATGATGATGTTGATGTGGCATTATAAAAACATTAAAACCGAAAATAAACCATCACCAATTTTTGCGACTGACCTACATAAAAAGTTATGATACTGCATTGGATGCGGTGTATAATATTTGTGTTGTTTTTGTTGACAAAACTGATGTAATGATTTTCTACCTGTTTGCTATCGTTTTATATTTTGTCCATAGTCGTACATATAGACGTAATCTACGAATATACGTAAATGTATCCATATCCTATATACATATGTGTATCAGTATGAGTATAAATTTAAGCTCATTCATTTATATTATATGTAAATAATGTTTTATGTTTGTAATACAACATGTACGAGTATACGTTACACATAGTACAATATCCATTAAATTCATCATCGTTTGGGTTGGTGGAGCTTTCTGATGTTTGTACAATCAACAATAATAATAGCCATGCTTACACATACATACATATGTACCTATATCATAACTATATACTATAGCATAGAATTTTATGATTTTGCTATTAAAGCAGTAAATAATTATTTTAAAATAACAATAATAAAATTATAAATTTGTATTTGTAATCATGGTAACTTATATTTTTCAAAAATATTTATTTACATAACAATTATGTGGTGTAATGCAAAATATATTATTTTGCACCACGAGGAATACGTCAATTGTTCAACTCAGGAGGAAATACACTGTATCAAAAAATTGTCCGTACAGCACTCGGTTAAGAAAACATTGACAAAAAAAACCATTACAAATCAAACAAAAAATTCAGTTTTTATTTTTTTAAAACTCAAATTACATTTAAAAACCTGAAAATAATAATAATCATGATATAAATTAAGTTACTTTCACGTTTGATAAGATTTACTATTTAAACCGCCTAAAACGATCTCAAATAATTGTCCGTACACACAAAGAAGTTGAGGGAATTTGGTAAAAAAGTTAGGTCTAATATTTCGTGTTGTAACCTATTCATAAAATGACACTTTGCAACCTTCTTTTCATTGCGAAAGTCAACTTCCGAGTTATTTCGGGGGGAATTTTTGGCTCATTCCTCCACAATGACCCGTTTTAATTGTTCCTTGCCACTAATTTGGTGTTCACGGATCTTTCGCTCCCAATTTTGGCATAAATTATCAATGGGGTTATGATCTGGTGGCTGGGGAGGATGAGGAAGTATTGACTTTACATTGTACAATAACCATTCTTTTATCAGCTTTGACGAATGCTACGAGTCATTGTCATATACGGTGCGAAAGTCTTGCCCATGTCCAATTTTCTCAGCACTTATTATCAAATTACCCTTCAAAATATCCAAATAATTAAACCCGTTCATTATGAAGGTCAAATGTCCTACACCCCTTCAGCTAAAAGCTCTTCAAACCATTATACTTCCGCCACCATGGTTTACTCAAGTTCAGTTTTGGGTTTCCACCACAACATAACTCGCCATCTGAACCAAAAACGTTAAATTTATTTTGGTCCGAGGAAATAACATTTTCCCAGAACTCTACGGGCTCACTCATATATTCCAATGCATATTCCAGCGCTTTTAATATTTTTTTGTCGGCAAATACATTTCTTGCGTGTTGCACATCGACGATACTCTTGTTTATGCAAAATATTGCGTATTGTCTGAGGTTTGATCGCTCCTTTTTCGCGTTGATAAACTTTGGCAGCGATCGTTGGAGCACTAAGCTTTCAATTCTGTTTGATTTCCTTCTCTATAAGATATATTTGACGTTTGTTAGGCTTTCGGTTGCGACCACGCCCAGCAACAATCTCTAGCGATTTGGTTTTCTGGGAGTTCTGGATGATATATTGAATAGAGGATCGAGGGCGATTAGTTATTTTGTAATTTTCCTATAAACTTTAACCTTCACTCTCCAATTTAATCATCAATTTTTTAATTTTTACACCATTTTTGGTACGAGAATCACACATTTTTAATTAACAGGACAATATTTCATTCGCCATGAAAAAAGTACGACTGATTAACTTTTTCGCAAAAAAAAAAATCGTAATTTACCGTTAGTTGTAAATAGGAGTACAACAAATAATAAATTGTTAATGTGCTAGTGTTAATTTTCACAAAAGTGGAAGTGTACGGACAATTATTTGAGATCGTTTTAGGATGTTTAAATAGTAAACCATATAAAACGTAAAAGTAAATTAATTTGCATCATGATAATTATTATTTTCAGGTTGCTAAATGTAATTTGAGTTTAAAAAAAGTAAAAACTGAATATTTTGTTTGATTTGTAATTGGTTTTTTTATCAATGTTTCTTTAACCGAGGGGTGTACGGACAATTTTTTGATACAGTGTACGTCAATTTTTCAATTGTTTTATCTGGTTAACGAATATGGGTTTTAGAAAATACCCGGTTATAGAGGTAAATAAACAACGTTCGCAAGTATAGCTGGGCGTTCTGTTAGCGACATCTTAACTCCTAAATGTATGTGATACTTCGAAAATTTGCTGAATTGATAGTTTGTAATCAGTATTTATACCAATGATCGAAGTCCTTAATATTTCCCAATACCACAATATAATACAAATTTCCAAAAAATGTTATTCCTTAAAGTTTGTTTTTATGGTTCGCGTTTATTTCAATTTTAACAAAATTTTAGTTTTTAATTACAATATTTAATAAAAAAAAATCAAAGATAATTCGTAATTAAGGAATGAATCTATTTGTTAAATTTGGAGAATAATATTACCGAGGAAAGAAAATATCTGCTATGAGCCAAGTTCATTTGTGCTTGGACCCTGCTTAATTAATCGTCCAGTCAATATTCAGGCTCTTAATGAACCTAAAAATACTGCCGGCCGGTATGCGATACATACTATCTGGGCTCATTGCTCTCCCTTCTAGATGAAAGACGGTAGCATTGGTACCCAAGGACTTCGAGAGAGAAGTTCCATTCCCATATATTCCTAATCCTGCCCTGTCTTCCGTTTTGATTTTCCCCTTCAAGTTGCTGGGAATGCAAAGTCACATGTAGGTCACTCAGCTTCACTACAGGAAGGCTAAATAAAACTGGAGGATGCCTGGTATCCAGAGTCTGCATACTTTGGACTGATTAACCTATAAGCCATTCATCTTTCGGCATATGCTGTTCCACCTTAGATTAGAGTTTTCTGTCAAGGAGTTCTTTTTTAGCGAAGTAGGGTTTAGGGTTTTCTGTTAAGGAGTTCTCCTTTAGCCTGTGCCAAATGGCCTCAGTTACCAGTGGTTGCCACGAGGGAGCGCACACTGGCGAGTTGTGACCAGGCTACCCCTAACACAATTGTATCCATCACGCAGCTGCCTAATACATGACCGGAACAGCTCACGTGATAGGCACCCTACTGGAAGGTTACGGAGCTGGTAGATGAATCTACTCAACTTTGGTCCCTGCCTCCAATAGACGCCAAACCACAAACTGCAGAATCGATAGGCAGATCCTCTGTCTAATATATTTTTTTCGAGGCAACCAAAATAAATTTGGTAGATGATTATGAAGAATGCTTCCAATTTTTGGAGTTGATTCCTAATAAAATATTCAACTACAATGAATCTGTAGATAAAAGTTAAAGTCTTGCTTGAAGAATATGAACATTGATCTCAACAAACATCACAATTAATTCAATATCTAAGTTATACAAGGTTGCGAATAAAGACATCGTGGTCATACATATTCAAAACAAAACCATGTACCGTGATCTTGTTGAGTTTGGTACGTACATTAACGTCTTCAAATGTGAAATGGATACTGGATATCCTTACTGATTGTTTACATGCCACTGCTGAATAGTACTCACAGTACAAATATATCTAACGCCATTTCGCTTCCTACAGCACCTACTTACTATTCTGATGAACTACCTGATCACAATAAAAGAAATTCTACACATTATGAAATTCTCCAACATCTTCACGAGTGATCATATGTCGAAGCTTTATATCAAATAGACATTCTGCAGTCGTATTTCCGTATCATTAATTAAAGTCTTTGATTATGACAATCATAGTAAAGCGTACATAGAGGAACCGAGGAACCCCTATTCGATGGGAATGTGTTGGTCCAATTTCATTCCGAAAAGAAATGCTTTATCACATCTAACAGAGACATTTTTGCTCCAATGCTATTGAAATAATTCTGGAACAGCAAGTATTTGGAAGATTACGCCAGCTTCCGCTACCATTAGATAAAATTAAACCAGAAATTATATCTGTTTAGGAGGTGTCAGGCTGTGGTAAATCAACATGGACCTTAAATTTACTTGTAATTGAAAAAGATCTCTTGCTCAGTTCTACGAAGCACGGCATTAATGACATAAAAACTAAGGTGGCATCCCAATGTAAAGATTTCCAAACCAACTATCACACGATTGCATCTCACCTACGATTGACAATATACTATCAATTCTATACCACTAATAACAATTGGATATCAGTCAGTTTTAATAATTGCCGGTTGATTTCCAATATTACAGTTATGCCAAATACAGTGTACATTCTTAACTTTCACAAAACGCGATAAAAGGCAATTAACTAACAATTTAAATTAACCTGATTCAAGTATAATCCTCACTCAATGAGGCTCAAGGCTTAACATCCGCTAGCGTTATCTGTGTCCGACTGTCTGAGAAAGAAATGATAATTTTCGATAGCTTACCACGTGCTAGAGTGGCATTAACCAGACACACACACACACATACACAACTTTAGCTACTATTCGCCGATTGTAGGGATCAACTGCATTCTTTAATACGAATTGTCATGACTGAAAACCTACATAACCTCCTTCATGTCATTGTTAAATCTGCATCCAGCACTAATCAGAAGCCAGAAACATTTTTTGGAAATGCCAGACTATAAGAATACTACATCAATGGCCAAACCGCAAAGCATTAGAAATCTGTCATTTTATTTTAAATGTCTTCGAAAGCAGCTCATTGATGTATCATTATCGAATGAGTTAGTTGAAATATCCAACCTGTCCATCGAGCAATTATGTGTTAAAATAAACAAAAAGTCAATTTTTAACTATGTTGCATATGGTATGTTCCGCCTGGCTCATCGATATCGTCTTACACTGCATGCTGCGACACAATAATGGAAATCAACAATGCTGCTTGAGTACCCGAAAATAAAGTTTTACTACACAGGCCAATACACAATAATTTTAATTTGTTTTAAGTAGTATTTTTAATTTTATTTTGTATTTAATTTGGCCATGCCATTACAAAGTTGCTCGAGAACTCACAAAGGTCGTTACATCACTCCCAAAAGTCGTACGATAACTCACTTGAATTTTTTACAATAATTTTCTTTTTGGAATTCTAAAATTGACAAATGGACGAAGTGTCACCTAACGTTTTAATATTTAACTATAATTTTGCAGTAACAACACTAATAACAAAGTGTCATCTAAAATCGAGTATTCGAACTATTATCGTAGATTTTGGTACATATGTGGTTCCATGGGTATTATTCATTATTTTTGTTGTTAGTAAATTTCAACCATCTGTCAAATTATATGTTAACGAATACATTACATAAAGTTGTAAGTAAAATTATATAATGCAAATTAACTATATTAATTCTGATCCTTTTCCTTTTAGGTAGCAAACAAATTATATAAAGAAAGCCAGTGAAGCTGTATTGAAGTTTGTTAGGTTAAACAACCCTGATTTATATTAAGGTGTACCAACCTCAGAATGTTTGTATTATGTTATATAAATAAATAATATTAAAGGAAAAGGAGTCGTTGATAATATCGAGTGTAAGACAGACGTTTTATTGTTTTAATTGAAAAACGTGTCTAGTGTTATATTCAGAAGTGGGATGAGCTAAAGCTTTATTAGTGATTGAATTTAAATATTAATTATTTAATTGAAAAACAGAAAATTATTAATATAAAATTACATTTATAAATTAATACAATTTACTGGCGATCGAATTAAATTGAATTTACTGAAAAAAAAAAAAAAAAATAATACAAAAATGGCTACTTTAATGGAAATTTTGTCATATACAGTGGCGGAGTTGAAAGATAAATTGCAACAAAATAATTTGAATAGTGAAGGTTCTAAAAAGGAATTACAACAGCGGATGCTGGAAACCATGATTGAACAGAATGTTGAACAGAAATTGGTGTTAGATGAGTCGGAGCGGCAAAATACCAAGAGAAAGGAGGATGAACAATTATCTCGTCAACAATCATCGTATAATATGATACGAGAAAAAAATCGTGTGCGTGAGGATGATGAGGATAGTTTAGACGAATCAGAGATAACGAGACGGCGGTATGGTAGAATTAAGCTACGTAAAATGGTAGCACCATTTAAGGGAATTGAAGGTGAATCGTTCGAGCTATTTGCCGAATCTATTCGAACAAAAAAGAACAAGTACGAGGTTGATGAAGATGAGATGCGATTGCAACTTGCAGATTGCTTAGAGGACCGTGCTCGTAATTGGTTTTTATGTGATCCAAACAATTTAAAATTGAGTGTCGACGAAATACTATCGGAGTTGAATGATTTATTCAACACCAGAAAAAGTAAATCCAAACAACGCAAGTTATTTGAGGAAAGAGTTTGGAAACATTCAGAAGATTTTTACGCCTATTACACCGACAAGATGATTTTGGCTGTACCATTGAAGTTCGAAGACGACGAATTGGTAGATGGTATTATCGATGGTATCCAAAATATTGGATTACAAAATCAAGCACGATTACAGTGCTACCAAAAGCCAAAACAGTTATTGTTGGCATTCATAAAAATTGTAAAACCATCGAATGCAACGGTGAGAGGTAAATTTGAACAGTTCGATGATAAATCAAAGAGTGAAAAACAAGCCGGTAGTGGTTCCAAATCAGAACAACGTGAAGGTGGTAGTGTTAAGCAGTCAACTAGTTGGGGAATACTATGTTATAATTGCGGTGAGCGAGGACATCTTTCGAAAAAGTGTGGAAAACCGAAACGCGCGAACAAGTCATGTTTTCGATGCGGAGAAATAGGACACAAATTAGGGGAATGTCAAAACGAAAGGAAAAAACAAGTGAATAACATGAATGAGGGTGAAGAAATTGGGGTAACACAAAACTGTTCCGTATTTGCGGATGAACGTCCAATTCAAATGACGGCATTGATCGATTCTGGAAGCACGGTAACTTTAGTTAAGGTGTGTAAAATAGTGAAACCTGAATTAATTAAACCAATCGGAAATAACAAAGATTAAACGGGTATTAATAATAGTAAAGTCAAGTGTATTGGTATTATAAACGTCAATGTTCTAATATTTGGTAATTTATATAATATTGATTGTATTGTGGTTGAGAATAATACTATGCTGGTAGAATTGTTGTTGGGAAGAGATTTTCTTCGAATCGCAAAAGCTGAATTGAAAATTGAGGATCACAAAATTAATTTTGAAACAGAATTTTGTCAAGAGCTAATGCATATAGATTTAATTGAAAATCCATTAGAAAATCAAATAAAAATAAATGATTCCCTAGATATTGATACGAAATATGAAATATATCATATGATAAATGATAACTATTTCAGTACCAAGAAACCAAATGTTCCTGAAGTCAAATTTGAAATGAACATCGAATTAGCGCACGATAAGCTAATTACAGCAGCACCAAGGCGATTGTCATATGCGGAACGAGATATTGTTGCTAAAATGTTGGATGAATTATTGGAAAAGGGATTCATACGAGTCAGCGAATCTAAGTATTGTTCGCTGATATTGCTTATAAAAAATAAAAATAAAGAAGAATATCGCTTATGTGTAGACTATCGAGCTCTCAATAAAATAACGGTGAAGAGTAATTATCTTTTACCAATTATCGAGGATATCTTGGAATTTTTACATAACAAAAGACTTTTTACATCACTGAACCTGAAATCCGGATTCCATCACGTAACAATTGCTCCAGATTCGATACCATACACATCATTTGTCACCCCTTTTGGCCAGTATGAATATTTACGATTACCATTTGGATTCAAAAATGGGGCAGCAGAGTTTAAGAAATATGTCAATAAAATTTTTGATAAATTGATTGCATAACGTAAAGTAGTCATATATATCGATGACATTTTCATCGCAACGAAGGAGATTGGTGAACACTTGGAAATCTTGTACCAAGTATTAAAATTGCTTTCCGCAAATTTGTTGGAATTAAGATTAAATAAATGTGAGTTCCTGTATACACAAATTGATTACCTGGGATATTCTATTAATGAAAAGGGTATTCGTCCCAATGACCGTAACATCAGTACTATTGAAGAGTATCCGGTGCCAAGAAACAACAAGGAGATCCAGAATTTTTTGGGTTTATGCTCGTACTTCCGGAAATTTATAGAAGGGTTTGCATTGATTGCCAAACCATTACAAGATTTGTTGCGCAGGAATGCGAAATATATATTTGGACAGGATGAAATGAACTCATTTGAATCATTGAAGAGGAAATTAATTGATAGCTCGATACTTAATATATTCACCTAATGACGACACAGAGCTGCATTGCGATGCCAGCAGTATAGGATTCGGTGCAATTCTACTACAAGAGAAAAAAAATGGAAAGTGGAATCCAATTAGCTATTTCTCAAGACGCACAACAGAGAATAAATCGAGGTTACACTTTTATGAATCGGAGTGCTTAGCAATCATATACGGATTCCGAAGATTTCGGATTTTTTTGCATGGTCGGGAATTTAAGGTGTACACAGATTGCGATGCAATTACTCTGACATTAAATAAAAATTCTATTCATCCAAAAATTGCACGGTGGGCCTTGGAAATGCAAGAGTATAATTATACGATTCATCATCGAAAGGGAGATCAGATGAAACACGCTGATGCATTGAGTCGAATTCAAAGTTTCTTAGTAATTCACGATAACCATTTTGAGCAAACATTAGCCTTATTGCAATCACAAGATCCAAAGCTTGAAGAATTACGAAAGAAACTTGAGTTAGCTGAAAGTTCGCTTTATGAGCTACGAGATGCATTGATCTACAAAAAGATCAATAAAAATAAAATACGTTTTTTTGTGCCAGAGTCGATGCAAAATCAAGTGATAAAAAACTCTCACGATCTCATGGCGCATATTGGATTGAAGAAGACGATGGAGGTAATAGGAAGACAATATGTCCAGCATCGTGAAACAATACATCCAAAATTGCTTGAAACGTATTAAGTACAATTTACCAATAGGGAAGGTAGAAGATTTTCTTCACAGCATTCCTAAAGGAGATCAACCTTTTGAAATCGTGCATGCCGATTTTTATGGTCTGTTGGGCATGACTAAGCAAAAGAAGCGGTTTATATTGGGTATCATTGACGGTTTTTCGAAACATATTCGATTGTTTGCAACCAAAACCACGAGTGCTAAAGATACCATCGAGTGTTTCCAGCAATATTTTAGACAGTTTAGTCGTCCCGATAAAGTAATTACGGACAGAGACAGTAATTTTACTTCGCATGAGTTTAAGAACTACTTAAAGCAAAATTGTGTAGAATATATTTTGGTTGCTAGTACCGCGCCACATGCAAATAGACAAATTGAACGATTTAATCGCACGTTAACGCCTATGATAGCAAAGTTGGTCGATGCCGAACGAAAATTCGAGTGGGACCAAGTCCTGGAACAAGTAGAGTTTGCGTACAACACTAGTGAGCATAGTACGACGAAATTGACACCATCCTTGATATTATTTGGAAGAAATCTGAGGGGTCCCGTAAATGATAAGCTTCGTGAATTTCTCGAAAGAGAAAACAAATTAGATGATGTTCCGGAAAACATTAACGCAATTCGGGAAACTGCCCGTATTAACATTGAAGCATCACAAGCGTATAATCGAGAATATGTGAATAGTCATCAAAGGAACCTGTTACGTTTAATGAAGGTGATTTAATCGTCGTGAAGAATGTGGACACTACTCCAGGTATTAACAAAAAACTAATTCCAAAATACAGAGGGCCATATCAAGTTAAGAAAATATTGGGTAATGATCGATATCTAATTGGGGATGTCGCTGGATTCAGCATTACAAGCCGGCCGTTTGAAGGTTTATATGACATTACTCGCATGAAACCATTTCTTAAATTGTCAGGCTAACATTAATTGGTTGTTATTAATTATTAAAACCGAGACGGTTTCAGTCAGGTTGGCCGAATTGTTAGGTTAAACAACCCTGATTTATATTAAGGTGTACCAACCTCAGAATGTTTGTATTATGTTATATAAAGAAATAATAATAAAGGAAAAGGAGTCGTTGATAATATCGAGTGTAAGACAGACGTTTTATTGTTTTAATTGAAAAACGTGTCTAGTGTTATAAGTTACGATCAGATAAGTGTATAATGATATTTATTTAATAAAAAATTGATTTTTTGTGTTTTTTTTTTCTTTTCAGGAATCGCTGCAATCAGCGTCAACATTCTTAATCACGGGAGAGTTATTATTGATATTAACCACAAAGCCCTAGAAATAACAGAAATGCACTGCGTGTAATCAAAATTTCGACAGTTACTTTGAGATGAAGTCTAAGAATAACATTAGTCATATTAAGGAAGAAATAAGAAACGATCCAAAACATTTTTGGAGATTTTAAAAAAAAAATGGAGGTGTGGCCAATACACGACTTTTTTTTACGAACAGAGAATTTTGAGAATTTTTTTTTTTAATTTTTGGGAAACATTTTGTATTAAGTAGTTTTTTGTAAACCTTATACTTTTTAAGATATTTGCAAAATAAATTTTCTGGACCATTGGACTGGCCACTTCCGGTTAGCCGATTTGAAGTAAAATTCTGGGACCTCCCAATTTATCAAAAAAGCTTAAATCTGAAGTTCCAGTTCGATTGGTTAAACCATCTGGGCTGTAGAGAGGACACAGACTGACAGAAAGACACCATTTCGAAACCCACTTTCTCGGACTTAAGGGAGCTCAAAACAAATAATTCTTTAAAAATCGCAAGGTTCAAAATTTTCATAATTACTATACTGCCGTGCTAAGAAAAAAAGTCACATTTGCCTTTTTATAGTTTTGAGTAATTTCAATTTTTCTGTTTTTGATTGCCATGTCTTGACTACTAAATAACGTGATTTTATGGCATTTAATAAAGGATATTTATTATTTTAAAAGGGGGTGGTAACATTCCTCCCCTTAAGGTAATTTTTGTAATGACTTGATTTACGTCAAACTAAATCAGTCACCAAAGTAGTTACAAATGGCGCCCAAATGGTCGAAGAACATCCGATCCAAATTTTCTCTATTTCTGTACTTACAGAAAATTTTTCTCCATTGCATATTTCTGAACAGAAGTTTTTTGACATGAATATGGCTACGTCTTAGCCTGACCAAATACATGGTGGGTCATATTCATATGAAGAATCTTTTTCAAATTCATGAATACAGTCGCTGGATCCTTGATTACTCGGTTTGTTTGAGGCATGTCCCAACCCACACTCTGGGGAACAAACCGATGGTCATGGTAGTGATGGTAACATGAATTGTCCGTAAATATACAAAACAATAGCTAATATCCTAGCTTATGGTGTACTGTTTTCGTCCAGTACTACCAGGCCTTTTGGAGATGCAAATCAAGTGAGGGTGCTTGCACAGCTTGGTTTCATTTCTCAAAAGGATCATTTCCGTTTTTAATGTCAATTTGGTTGTAAGTGTTACAACAAGTTAATCTAACTAAATTTATAGGATCCTCTTTGTGGTTTCATATCAAGTTTGCGCTCAATTTCAATTCGGTTTTTCAATTTTATCTTTCATCTATCGGGATGTGGTTGCAAGTCCGCTTTAGTTTTAAGATCGTCCTGGGTGTAGTTCGGGGCTAATGGGCAAAATTGTCTCTGTTTTAGGATGAGCATGAATGCGTTTTGTCCCATCAGTTAGTTCCGACGCACCGTGAACCGGCGTGTTATTGTTTCCTGGTGGCATTGAATTTAAATTATTGTTTACGTGAATGGTGTACGACTTGCCTTCTACAAAATCCGTGTCTCTCTGTTATGGGATCGAATCCGGTATTGTGGAAACGGGAGTGCAAGGGTGTCATTCATGACCACTAGGTAAGTCGAGATTTGAGGCTGTGACACCATAGCTGTGAGGCTCACTTACCATGTGTAGGTTTTGAATGCTTATTGTGAAGTTGGGTCATAGTTCTGAAATTTCTGTTAATTTGTATTTCAAACCCTTATCCTTTTACAATAGTTTTTAGTAGTTATTGTTATAAAAATGGACGTAAATCTACTAGAAGATGATAAGCTTCTGGTAGAGTCAGAGGTACGAGGTTTGATAAAACCAGGCGTACAGAGGGTGACAGCCGCACTGAAGCGGTCACTTATAGAGAGGTTACAAGCTGAGAAGAAAGACCCTCTCTATATTCCATACCAGGATGTTGCGATTTGTCAACAAAAATTGCAGACTGTGCAGAAGGTTGTGTTGGATGGTGTCAAAGCTGGTAAAACAATGGCGGAGATGTTTCCTCAGTTAGCGACCAAAATGCTGCACATCCGGGATAGGTTCTTCCGCAATGAATATAGTCCAGCAAGCACGCACGTTATTATGCGTATTCTGGTAGAAGCGGTGTCCGATTTCAACAAGAGCGCGGTTGTACCAGACGTCATTGCCGATATATTGTCTAGAATAAGGATAAGGGTTGACGCGCGCATGGTAGAAGTTAGAAGAAGATCGACGGCTCAATGAGTTTAAGGTAGATGTAGAGGTCCATGCCGAAGGTGTGGTAACAGATGGTAGAGCTGTAGATTCTGCCCTGATTGTTCATAAGATCGGCTCCAATGCTGCAGTGTCACAACAGTATGTCAGAAGAGATTCTGTGCAGCAAAAAGGCCATGTGACGTGGGTACCATCAGGTGACAGGAAGGTGGTTCGCAGGAGTGTGCGCAAATGTCAGTGGCGGCGCAGAGTACGGCGGCGGTGCAAGAGATCTCGCGGCACCAACGTGGTGGCGAAGAGACCCTGCGGCACCAAGAGGGTGACGAGGAAGGTCTGCGGTACCAGCGTGATGGTGAGGGTCCAGGCGTTGTTTTTGTGGCCCACAAAAGAGCCTAAAATGCAGTAGACCAGCTATTGGGTGTAATAGATTTGCATCTGGAGTATGAAGTGCTGGCCAGGACGAGTAGGCGACTAGTTGCAGCAAAACAGTAGCGGTCGCGGGTACCATTTTCCCTTTACAATGCCTACAAGATTGTAAATGATGTTAACAGTAGGTAATGTAAAAGGAAAATGAGGACTGGTATGTTTCTGGTTTATCGCTGTAGGCCAAGAAACACCAGTATTTAGGTTAAGTGTTTGTTAGTATTAGGAATTAGTTAAGTTTAGTTAGGGAATAATGAAGAATGGCACCATCAGTAGTAGTCGTAGTGTGGGGAATAGTTTATGTATTTCTGATATTGAACACGGCAGCAGAAAATGAGAAGATACAGCTCCAGGAATTTCATAACGAACCTGGAATCTACTTCGCCAATTTAGGACGCGCGCTAGTGTCAACCAGTGATTGGAGATTGATACTATTCTACAACCTGACAAGTTACTGGCAGGAGTGGGAGCATCTCCAGGAAATCAGGCAGCAGCTTGCAGACACAAACGCAGCGCTATGAAATTCTCCGAACGATGGCAAATTTATTTACATAGAGCCCGAATTCCGTTATGTCTTGGTTCACCAACACCGTACCTGGTGTTGTCCTATAGCTGGAGAAGCCAGAATATGCACTTAGCAAGGTCCGACCTACAACATACAGTTAGACAGTACTTCTTGTGAGGCAGCATTACTATCACGAACTGACACCGCACTGTCGCTATGTCAAGTAAGATCGTTGATACCTACCAGTTATTTTCGTCAAATCCAAGATAATCAGTGGGTAATGGTATTGCCAAAGGAAACAGAATTTGATTTGCAATGTAGGGAGAGGCCTGTGAAGCCAGTTACCCTCCAAGGAAGTGGCATTCTTACAATAACGCCAGGGTGTACATTGAGAGGAAGAATGATGGTGCTTACCAGTCATGTGTATTATATCGCTAAAGCTAGTCAAATTTCATTTATGCCCACCTTACCCCTGTCTCATGAAATACGAACCAGGGATGTGGTATTAACCTCCAATGAAATTGATGGAGAACTATTAGGCTTGCAGCAAACTGTAGCTGACCTGCAACAACGAGAACCTTGGTTAAAAATGAATCTGCACAACGTGAGACATTACTCAATATCAGCAACGATGTTCCTATTTCTGTTGGTACTTGTCATGATAATTTGTAGGTTCCAGAAGAGGTCAATCACTCGCCGCCAGAGGAGACGAAGAACTTCAACACGAGCAATTACAGCAGACCGAGACCCTCCGGGAAACCTTATCTAAGTTGAACGCAATTTCAAATTCCTCTACCCGACTCGAGCAGCGGGATTAAGTCGTGGTAGCATTCCTCCCCCCCCCCCCCTTAAGGTAATTTTTGTAACGACTTGATTTAGGTCAAACTAAATCTAGTCTAATGGTGCATCGGCCGGGTAACTTGTTGGCGACTAGATTTAGTTTAGATTTTTTATACAAATTTTTCTGCTGATCGACCAAAAAAAAAAAAAATATTTTCCACATTGACCAATCAACCGAAAAACGCATTATTACCCCCCCCCCTCCCTCCAATACTTCATTGGTTAGAAATGGAAACTAACCAGAGTGACACCAATTTTTAAAGCTGGAGAAAGAAATGACGTTTATATCTACAGAGGGACAATTCTTCAATACCTAAATTATTTGAACTGGTGCTAATACAACTCATTCAGATCTTTGATTCCTCGATTTATCTCGAAGTGTCAGCCAATCGTATTGAATTTACCAGCAACTCATTTCTCAGCAACAAATTCGAGTAATCACATTCAGTTTATTGAGCTTGGAAATAGAAGATCAGAATAAATTCAAGGTAATTCAGGGATACCACAAGGCTACCATGTTGGTCGGTATTAATGTTTTCAGATGCTCCCAAAATCTATAGAATTGTCGTAAACATGGCGATACCAACAAACTACAGGAAGACATCGACAATACATCGGAATGGTGTGACTCTAACCTTCTCAGGCTCAACATTAACAAGTATATTTGTGAATACTGTTATAACGGGTTTCCCAAAATTAACGCAAGATTTGAATTTGTCGCCATTTGTGCAGTAAATTGTTGGCCACCCTAAAATAAAAAACAATTTGACAGCTGAGAGTTTAGGGTTAGTAAAAATGGGGCGCTACACGATACAACAACGTGTTTTCATTATTGAATAATATTTCAAAAATAATGAAAATTTGGCAGCCACAGTTCGAAAATTTTCATACAAAATATGGTCGGAATAGTGTTTTAACTTCGTCAACTGTGAAGAGATTAATTGAAAAATTCAGGGAGACTGAAAACAAGCATCATTGGACCATACTTTTATGAAAATGAGGCTGGTCAAGCGGTGACTGTTACTGGTGATCGATATTGCGACTCGAAATTGGATGATATTGATGTGGCCAATATGTGGTTTTAACAAGACGGTGCCACATGCCATACAGCCTGTGAAACAATTCAATTACTGCATGAGACATTTCCTGGTCATGTATTCTCTCGTTTCGCTGATCAGAATTGACCCCCTAGATCGTTTGATTAACCACCATTAGATTTCATTTTATGTGCCCCATGTGTAACAAGCCCACAACCACCCGTGCATTACAGAAGGAAATTAAACGCTGCATCAACAAAATTCAGCCACATTTATGCAGAATGGTTATGGAAATTTTCGACAAAAGAGTGCTTATGTACCAACAAAGCCGGGGAGGCCATTTGTATGATATGTTATTCCATAAATAACCCTATCCTAAGTACTTTATGATTCAATAAAAAAATAACAATCTAAAGACTAAAAACTGTGTTTTCTATTTAATTCAAATCTTGCGTTAATTTTAGGACAGCCTTTACAACAATACCAAATAAATGGCATGATTTTACACAAAGTATTCGAGATTAAAGGCCTAGGGGTTACTTTCGTTGAAAACATGTGCTTTACTAAGCATATCGAGCAATGTTCAACGAGCAACTAAAG
Organism: Tipula vernalis; assembly: GCA_958295665.1. NCBI lineage: Eukaryota > Metazoa > Arthropoda > Insecta > Diptera > Tipulidae > Tipula > Tipula vernalis. Next base: position 213,863,074 of record OY282558.1, on the reverse strand, counting down.
CGGTAAACGAGGGATATTTATGACCTCGAGACAATTAAGATCCTGCAATATGCCGTTATTGTTATTGTTATTATTGGGGGGCCATGCGGGCGATCAGCCACTTCGCACTGCGACCTAAAAGATCTATTGTGCTGGCCCCTGCTTAGCTATCCGTCCAGTCAATATTCAGGTTCTTAATGAACCTGACAATACTGCCTCCCGGTATGTGATACATACTATCTGGGCTTATTGCTCTCCCTCCTAGATGTTTACTACAGCATGTAGTGTCGCTAGAAAGACGGTAGCATTGGAGCTCAAGGACCTCGAGAGGGTTGTCCCACTCCCGTATATTCCTACTCCTGCCCCGTATTCCGTTTGATTTTACTCTTACGAGTTGCTGGGAATTGGAAATCACCTATAGGTCACCCAGCTTTACTACAGGAAGGCTAAATAAAACTGGAGGGTGCCTGGTATCCAGAGTCCGCATATTTTGGGCTGATTAACCTATCAGCCATTCATCTTTCGGCATATGCTGTTCCACCTTAGATTAGGGTTTTTTGTCAAGGTTTTCTCCTTTAGCGCCGTACTTTAGCCTGTGCCAAATGGCCAAAAATGTGCCAAGTGGCCTTAGTTACCAGTGGTTGCCACGAGGAGGCAGTACGTACACTTTCGAATTGTGAGCAGGTTACCCCTTACACAATTGTACCCATCACGCAGCTTCCTAATGACAAGACCAGAACAGCTCACGTGATGCGCACCCTACTGGAAGGTTACGGAGCTGGTAGATTAATTTACTCAACTTTGATCCCCCCCTCCAATAGACGCCAAACCACCAAAAAAAGCTTCTAATGGAATATGCCGTTAACTTCTGCTGTCTTTTTTTACGACGAACCTATCAGAAACATCGAGAGTATCGAAAAAAAGTGTATACGTTACATAACATGGAAGACGAATGGGATTATGACCAAGACTTACCGTACCACGTCAACGTGAAGCGATTACTGGATGTAAAACCTATCACATGACAACATTGGTAAATAGGTGAGAGCTTTTAAAGTGTTCGTTTGTTGGAAATATATTACTTGATCAAATCGATGCACCATCCATACTGGAATCATTTAAAATAAAGGCACCGAGTAGGAATTTAAAAGATCATGAGTCTCTTCATCTGAATAATTCCAGAACAAACTATGTTGACAATGGAGCGGTAAACATGATGTCGAAGACTTTTACTTAAGTAAAGACAGCGTAGGTTCAAAGGTTCAAACGTAGGTCGAAGCAACAACATAAGTAACATTATGCTTTAATTCTTTTTAATTTTAATTTTATTTTTATTCTACCCCCTTTTCATATTGTATCGTATTTATGAATTCAAGTCAAATTTGTAGACTTTTCTCTTGTTAAATAAAAATAAATGAAATAAAATAACCGCCATTTAAACTGATCATTTTGCGTAACCATTTTGGTACAAAATTTCATTAATGATTGTTTGATACTTTGTCCGTTTACAAGCTGGACAGGAGAGCATTTGAGGACGTCTCTTACGGCAGCCCAAATTCTCAGCAATAGTAATGGCACCTTGTTAATCTAGCTTATGGTGTATCCTCGAGTATTAAGACTAGCTTTTATTTGATGAATGATATTTTTCAACCAAACCAGTTGCTTGCGGGTATTACGAACTGGTTGGAATACGATAGCTTCCTAAAATCTTATTCAGCTCAGAGAACAGTTTAGATTAGAAATGGCTGCTTTAGTCTGTTGTCAGAGTAAGATTTATTCTACTCTAGCCACATCGCCACTGTCCGAAATTGGATTACCTACAACCCATCGAGAAAATTTATCTACAATCATCTGTTTATATTCTTTGCCCTTCAACGGAGGCAATAGTCTAACCAGATCCAAATGAATAACATCAGATCTATCTAATGGCAAATTAAACAGTCCAAGAGGTGATTTGGTATGTCACTAAATTTTGCGTTTTTGGCATGGAACATATTCAGTTGCCTAGAGTGTAACATTTTTATTAGGTTTAGCGAAAAATAATGAGCACAAATCAATTTTCTGGAACCTCTTTTTCGTTATGCGATACACCGATGTTGTAATTGTAACATTCCTTTTGAGTCGATTATACCGATAGAAATTAGCCGTATGCTCTTTATACGTTTATACATTTTCACCCTGTTCATTCAACCACATTCGAAGTTGTCGTAGTGATTTCATACCAAAATGAGCAGATTTTCTTAGTATTTTCGAAGGGGAGCTGCCCCTGAATCTAGGTGCACCAAACAATTTTTTCCTAAAATTACGATTAAAAAAAAAAAATAGTTACGGGACTGAGTTTACATAAATGGTTCAATTAAACTAACTGTATACACGAAGTCTAGGGGTCGGTCGCTATCAAAATAATAATACTTTTGCACAATATTTTGACTTATCGGCTTTTGCCTGCAATATTTATAACATTCTGGGTGATAGCTGAAATAGAAAGTTAGAGAAAGTTATATATGGAACTCTGCATTTATCCAGTGTGGTATAGCAAATTTAAGTCGTGCGTGCAATGGCACTCTTGAAATCAATAATTTTCTCAAATCCTTTGTTTCGCTAAAAGTTTGGGTTAATACCTCCAGAATATGAAAGTTACGCCGCATATTATGGCCAAAGATAAAAATTGAATTTAGGGCATGTTGCACGACGAGAGAAATTTGGCTTATCCTTGTCGCACTGCATTTAAATAAATTCTAGACCTCCCAAAAATACATTTCTTGTCTGGCAAGGTTAAATGACTGCAAACATTTTCTTTCGGTTTTATTTTAATATTCAGCAGATCTGAATGTAAAGTAAGAATGATGTAAGCCTTAGTTTCAATTTCTGACATTTTTTAGTATATCTGGCATCTAGGTAGGAAGAATTTAGGAAGAAACCTACTGTGGAATCGCCTTGCATTGACATTTCTTTGAATTACACCAAAATATCTTCGAATTCTCAAAAAGTAGCTTTTTGGACATGAAAACGGTTGGAAGCAAAAGTTGTTCTAAGCAACGTTGTGTAACTTTATGATTCGTTAGAAGATATCATCGTATAATTTCGAAATTTTAACTTGGTGAACAGAAACTTTACTACACGTGATAATTTTCTAAGATAATTTCTGTATGAGGAAACAAAAATATAGGAAATGTGGTGGATTTTTCAAGATGGTGGTCATTTTCTGGGAATATTTCTTAATGTTAGGATTATTCTAAGATTTTTTCTTATATTCCAGCAATGAAACCCACGAAGGAAGGTTATTTTCGGATCTTTCCCAAATTAATACTCTCTCGTAAACATGTATAAATCATCTGGCTCTGGTTCTTGTCGAGTAAGTCTGACATGATAATTGATTTTCCACCACAAAAATTATGAAAACGTAGAATAAAAACCAAAAATTCTACTTTTAGGAGGGCAAAAATTGTTTCAGCGGGGTACCGCAGCAGCGGGGTTTCGAATATTTGAAAAGCCAACAAATTAAACGGGATTCGATCTCCAAGTTTCCGAACCCTAATCACAACGTCTCGTTAATAAAATAATTTCAATTATAAACAACAATGTTTAAAAAATAAATTAATTATCTATAATATTTTACATATTATGGGTATAAGCATCGAGCAATACTTTGAATTTTTAAAGTACTTCCTCACTGATATAACTAAAAATATTATTTAATTAGCAAAATATTTATTTATACATGCATACATACGTCTAGTACTCGAACCTCCATGAATAAATATGTAGAATAGACTTGAATTTATTGTTTTTGTTGTATTAATTAGTTTGTTATTTTATCATTTTATCCAAATATTGAAAATTTTTAAATTATAGTTTGAAATATATGGGATGATTATTACTAATGGAGACGTGTAAAAAATAGCCTTGCAGGGCTCTACTCACATCTCTACCAAAGCTATACCGTAGAGTTTTTGGTATAGATAATTCTTTCGTGTACAATAATGTCAAAACGTTTTGAATTTTTTTCTTTAATCATAAGCGCAGGACTATGTTCATAAACTCTACATTGTAACAATATTGTTAACCAACAAGGTCGCCATCTATTTTTTCAAATTTTATTATTTTTTCTCCCGCTATACAAAAATTGTTAGGATGCGATATGGATAGTGAAAAAATCTTCGAATACAGTAATGGAGTTGAAATTTTTGAAATTCCTCTTTTTCTTTCAGTCTATTTAAGATCTGCTGAATTGGAAATGCCCCTCTTTTTACTATTTTTTTCAATTGCTGCATGAAATTTTCGATCTTGAATGCACTATAACTATTGAGGTAGCCAAACTTTTTTGTATCTTGTGATATATGAATTAAACTATGTACGTTGTACGAGATATTTTCATTCCCGTACAATATTGAGAATTGTTTGACAAATTCTTTTAACAATTCAGCAGCACAATTGTTATTCTGCTCGTAATCTTTGGGATTACTCAAAATCCGAATACTAGAAACCAGCAGTAAGAAATGTTGAAAGTATTTCTGTTCCAAAATGTCACTTAATGCTCCGATACCAGTCTATATCAAAAATAGTTTAAACTCCGTGGCCTTCCAGTGATCCAAATCATCAAAAGAACGCTGCTTTATTGTCCTAATGTCTTTTGGAAGATTATTATGGTATTTGCTTAGCACTTTTAGTAGCGCATTAGCTGCTTCATTGGTTATGTTATAATTAACACACCACTCGACAACATCCCTTTGAAATACTGGCAATTTCAAAATTATCAAGTTGTGTGCTAATATCTGACGCATTTTTTCGTGGTCTTCTAATTCCATTACCACATGCTCTGTTAGAGTATGTTTGTTATTATCAGCATTTTCAGCATCCCTTATAATATTTAATTCATGTGTTTTCTTAATGCACTGTTTTTTAGCATCGTCACAAATATATTTGATTTCCCTATTCACTTTATACGTATCACATGAAGGCCACTTATAACGTTTCTGGAGCTCACTCAGGTATTAAACATGCCATCTCCTCCAGAAATTTTGAAGCATCAACTGTAAGGTTTGATATCTGGATAGTTTGCTAATGTTTAGATCAAACAACAATGGTTCAGGAAGGGCTAACAGAGGACTGCCAACCAAGAAATGACCAGGGGACAGCGCAATATTTTGGAACAATAACCACGCCTTGAGACAAATCTGCGTAAACAAGCCAGGAAAGCTTCGGACGATAAATCCATTACGATTTCCAAATGAATAGCCTTAACTGCGAAGCATATAAATAAACCTACATAAATTTTAGTTTTTGTTTTTGATCTTAAGTTTGATTTAGCAAAAAATGGTCCACAGAAATCTATTCCAACAATTGAAAAAGGCCTTGATTTAGTGACACGATCAGCTGGCAAATCTCCCATTATTTAATGCGACAATTTGGGCTTATTTTTAAAGCAAATAAAACATTTATTGACAATTTGCCTACATAAGTTTCGAGCTCCTATTATCCAATATTGGGATCTCACATTGTATAGAAGAGTTTCAGACCCACAGTGTAGAAGCCGAATATGTTCCGATCGAACGATTAATGTGGAAAATATATGTTTACTTGGTAAGACAATGGGTGTTTATTTGTCAAGTTTAGTTCTGAATTACAAAGACGTCCTCCAACATACACATGCTTCTTAATATATTGAATGTCATTACTGAATTCGGTATTCTGAACGGCTTTTACAAGGCTGATTAAGGAATTTTTTAACTCATTTGAAGTAAGCTCTCCAGTACTCCTTAATTCCTTTTTTTTGTTTGAGATTAATTATGAATCGACAAAAATAAGCTATAACACGACAAAGCCTTGTGATCGAGGAGTATCTGTCAAACAAAACCCAATGCAATTCAGAAATACAGGTAATGGTCGAGGAGTTTTTTCGAATATCTAATTTTAGCAAATCTGGACTAATTTTACATTTTGAATTTTTAGGGCAATTTGAAACGTTTTCTAAAAGAAAACGGGAACAGACCACCACAAATCTTGCTTTAAAAACTCATTAGGCGCATTAAACCACGAGAAACGAAATCTGCAGGATTTAATGATGTTGGTACATAGCACCAACTTTGAAGAGATGAAAGTTCCTGCGAAGCATATTTAGATGGCTCAGATTTAATTCGAAGCAAAGTTATCTCAGAATCCGACTAAAGATAAATTTGGTCGAATTGCATATCTAAACTTTCAATCAATTTATGTAAAGTTTGTGTGAGCAGCAATGCGGCACAAAACTCTAACCGAGGTATAGTTTGCCTTTTAAGAGGAGCAACTCTAGATTTGGAACAAATCAATCGTACGAAAATTTTGTTTTTGTCATCAATAACCCTCAGATATATTACACAACCGAACCCTTTTTCGGATGCATCTGAGAATCCGTGGATTGAGGCACTAAAATGCATCGTGGAACCGTTATGCGATTTAATTGAAGCAGCGAGCATTGTGAGTAATTATATCATCCCAACCTACGTTGTGAAAAGTCCAAATCGTTTACATAATGACTTTAGCAATTAATATCATTGGCGCACATAATCCTAAAGGATCGAACAATCGGCAAATCTCTGATAAAATGTTTCTTTTAGTACAAATCATTTCTAATGAGAACTTAGAAAAATTCATCTCGAACTCATCAGACGAAGTATTTCAAGATAGACCTAGTTCTAATGAAACGTTCGAAGTAGAGTCAGAAGACGAAGAAAACAGGGAAATTCGACGAAAATTTTCTAAGTTGAAACCCACCCTTTTCTAACATTTTGATTAAGTCTGATTTCAGGTTTGACGCCTTATCGATTGTATCAGTACCTGTCAAAACGTCATCCACGTAAAAATCGTTCATCAATATTTTCGAAGCCAAAGGGAATGAAATCGTTTCGTCTAAAGCTAATTGTTTCAATGTGCGAGTTGCTAAATACGGAGCGCTTTTAGTCTCATAAGTTACTGTGCTTAACTTGAAACATTTTATGTTGTCCGAAGGATTGTCTCTCCACCGTATCCGTTGCAGATCTTGTTGGTCTTCATCCAATACTATTTGCCTATACATTTTGGCAATATCTGCGATAAAAGCAACAACATGTTTTCGAAACCTTAAAATGATAGACAACAAATCTTGTTGAACCGTGGGACCATTATTTAAACGGTCATTCAGAGATATTTTCGAAGAGGATTTGAATGATCCATTAAACACAACTCGAAGTTGGGTCGTAGTACTACTTTCTTTAATAACGAAGTGGTGAGGTAAATAGTATGTGTTATGATCGAATCTACTGTTGATATTGGAATCAATAATTAAACTCATATGGCCTAAAGATAAATATTCTGACATGAAATCTTGATATTTACGGTAAATTTCTGGGCGTCTAACTTATTTTCTTTCAATGGCATAAAATTGATTATAAGAGGAAAAATTAGAAAACCCAAGCCGATTAATATTAGGTATCGTTGATAGGCAGTGAGACGCAATATCGACCAGAAGGAAGACGACGATGATTTTTTACGTAATGATCCTCACAGTATTTCTCTTCTAGAGAATATTGGGTTTTAACTAAAATCAATAATTTTCAATCTCCCAGAAACGTTTAATGTCATTATGTAAGCTTTCGATGGTACACAATGCTGAAGTGGAATGTTCTTCAACGCTGTTGTTGGTTAATACTCGTCCGCTAATAACATAGCCAAAAAAGCTGGAGTAGAATGGTGGAAAATTTTTGAAAATCGTAACAGATTTACCATTAAATAATGAATTATATAGTTCTGTACCTAGCAAAATGTCAATTTTATTTGGCACATGAAAGTAGGTATCAGCCAATTCAATTTCTGTTGGTACCAAACCTATATCGACTGGTACTGGACTTGACGGTAGACAATTAGTAATCCTTGGAATAATGAAGAATTCTAAATTTGTTGAAAAATTGGAAACTCTGGATGATATGGTTAAATGCACTTTATTACTTATAATTATTTCATTGCCACCTATACCAGATATAATTTTGTTGGTCGTTAATTTTCGGAGGCTTAATAAATTCACTAAACTTTCACTGATAAAGTTTATGTGTGATCCGCTATCTATCAAGGCTCTACATAACAAGTTCTTGTTGGATTCAGATGTCACATTAATTAAAGCTGTTCCGATTAAAATTTGGTTCACCTGTTTTGAAGACGATTGCTTTTGGTTTTATATACACGAAGAAAGTGTGAATAATATTTGAATCGACAATTTTATTTTCAGTTGAAGTATTTGACCTTGCAGTTAAATTCAAACCGGTATTTTTGGACGTATTTTTGATACCTAAAAATTTCGAAGTTGTCCCGAAATGTAGAAGAGTATGATTCTTTAAGGGACAAATGGTACATGGTGGCTTCTCACATTCACCAACCTTATGTTTATCCATTAGGCAGTTTGTAAACATTTGCTTATTACGAATGAATTGATAACGCATTTGTGGAGTAATTTTGGCGTCACAGAATGATGGACAATTTAAAATTGAATGGTTTCCACCACAGTAGACACACTGACCACTAGCTGAAGTTGAAGTTAAGGAAGTAGGCTTGTTTTTTGAATAGTCGACCTTTCTAAAATTATTTGATTGTTTAGAAGATGTTGTAATTTTAATTGCCTCTAAAATTCGGACACGATTTTTTGAAATAGTTATGAAGTCATCGAAGTTTAATAGTTTTTTCGAGTCTGAATTTTTAATAACATTAATTTTTGAAGAAGTATCAAGCTTTTCTGTTAAATGATGTATCATCATCAAGTCCCATGTTTTGATTTCAATATGCAACGAATTCAAAGCATTGTAATGTTTAACTAAGTGATCTATAAAATTCTGAAGGGAAGTAGAAGAATTTTCTTGTAGAGATTTGATTTCATATATTTGCTTCATATGAGATTTCTGAATAAGAATAGCATTATCATATCTATTGCAAGAAGTTTTCCATGCTACTTCATAGTTACCTGAAGTAACAGGTAAACTTTCAATCAAATGATATGCTTTACCAGAACGAATGTGTGATATTAAATATAAAAATTTAACCGTGGCATCGATGGTTCTTTTGTTATGTATAAGATCTATATAAACATCCCTAAATGCAAGCCAATCACTTTCATAACCACTAAAGGTAGGTAATTTCAGCTCAGGCAACTTTACTTTCATAGACGGAATGTTGTGATCTATCTGGGTACTATTAGCTGTTGACTCAAAATTCATTGGTTCCTTTGCTTGATTTTCTAATTTTTTAATTTCATTTAGTTTATCCAGCAAAGTACTCTCAACATATTCATAGTCCTCTTCAAATGTCACACGGTCAGCTGATGCTGTTTCATCATTGATCTCAATTTTCAATTGGACCTGGTGATACTTGTCGTACACCAACTGCAGCCTACGAATATTCGATTCAATTTCCCCTTGTTTGGTAAGTGACGCAAGCTTATTCCGGAATTGAGTCAGTTGATCCTTAAATGCACTTCGTTGCCGTTTAAGTGATTCTAAAACTTTGTTTAATTCGCCTTCGGTAACATTTTCAGTATCAAACATCCTCAATTGTTTGATAAATTCGACCGATACAATAATTAAGATTGATGAAATATTTTGCCACAAGATTCACTTCGTAATAACTTTTTTATCCATATTACACGATTCTCACTCACCTAAATAGTTATAATTATAATTAATGAAATACCACTTTACACAGTAAATCAGAAAATGAATAAACTACGCACAAAAAATAACAAAGCTGTTTGTGTGAAACGAAAAAAAAATAAGAAAACCAACATATACATTTGTGTGAGAACTCCCTATACACATTAATATCCCTATACATCCCGTGTTTTTTGTGTTCATGAAACAGCTATGGTGTTCTTGATAAATCATGAACTACACTTGTGTGCAAAAAATTCGCACATTGATAAATTTTCACCAAAATTTCAAAAATATCAAAAAATCCAATGTTTGTTTAATTTTCTTGAATGCAGATTCAAAGTCTATTTCAACACCTATCCAGTGGTACCATTTTTGTACTTATACCGTGTCAACAAAGTGATTTTTGGGGTCAACATCTGAAGTACACGTTTTTTGTGAATTTATCAGCATGAAAATTAGTGGTAAAACTCGAATTAAAACATGGAAATCGGTAATAAAACATTTTTATTAATAAGAAATATTCTCTCCCTTTGCCCGAATGACAGCTTCCAATCGATATTTCATCGATTTTACCAAAGTTTTTACCAAATCTTGAGGTATCGCCTCCCATTCTTCTGCGATCGCCTGTTGCAGCTCCTGGAGACTCGTTGAAACAACATCTCTGGCTCGAACCCTTTTTTTCAGCTCATCCCATAATTGCGGCTTCAGACGGCGACAAGAATCTGACCGACCTCGTGCTACAATATAGCGTGATGACCGCTTTCTTGTGGCTACTTTGTTGCGAAATCGTCGTTTGAATGCGGTTCAACTGGGACAGCGGCTCCAAAAAGTTCGTGAATCCGAATTCAGTCGGTGGACAATTAGTAGACGACTTCAATAAGGTAATCTGACTGCAAACAGAACAGCAAACGGACCGAAATTGACCCCAGCCCACCGGCGAGCCCGCCTTCAGTTCGCTTGAGAGCATTTTCATTGGACAGAACAACAATGGAGAACAGTCATTTTCTCTGACGATGTTATGTACCCTATAACGTGTAGTATTCGGAATCGCCACCTTTGACATTTTGGCGCTTAAATCTTCAAAACGCAGACTATAAAAGCTTAAATAATATTAAAAATTAGTGAGTGGTAAGTTATCAGTCATCAGTTAAGCTCTCAGTATGTGAGAAAAAAAATAATGAACGAACAGTACAAATATCAGTAGTGTCAAGAGTCTAATTGTAAACGACTCGAGTAATAAAAACCAATTTATATTTAGGACTGTAAAACATAAACTTAATAATAAATAAATATTTGATAATAATAAATTACAATTTGTTAAAATAAACTAATGAATATAAATTAAAATTATTGTGAGTTTAATTTTAATTATGGAGTGATACGAAATGGATTCCTAACATTCGATACCCTGGGTGAATACACAACACAAATTTTGGCGCAGCCGGTAGGATGACTACAAGAAAAAACAAACCATGCATTGTAATGTCAATAGGAAGTATTCATTTTCCATGATTTTAAAAAAAAAAAACCGTAAAATTATAATAACTAGAAATTTAATTTAATATGTAATAAAAGTGGAATTTTTAGAAACATTTCATATATTCCATGAATTAGTAATGGGCCAACGTTATTTGATAATTAGTTGTCCGTTAAATGCAAAATTGTTCATTAATAAAATTTATGATGTATTGTAAAAATATTGCACGTATGTATCACCAAAGTATAAACGCAAAAAAAAAAAAAAAAAAAAAAAAACAATTTAAATCTAAAATATTAAGTGAATTTAAACACAATAAAACTAAAAATTAATGGTGAAAAAAAATCTAGTCAATTGAAAAAAAAAAATGTGATGTAGTGGAAAATAAATTCCCGTGAAATTTAAACGGAATTACAATAACAATTGAACATTATTTCACACATGGATATCAGTTATTCAGCAATACACAATTTACAACTTCAAAAATTGGAATTACATAGAAGTAAACTGGAACAGCTGTTATATCGTTAAGTATACCAACAATATTTTATTAAATAAAAATTTTAAATTCAGAGAATATTCAAAAACTAAATATCCAAAACTTGCAAGCATCTAAATGGCGACATTTCAACTCAGCTCAACTACAATATTACCTTAAATAAATTAGCAAACTTAAATCAATGAGTTAATTTAAACAAAAAAAAAAAAATTTTCAATTTATCTTATAAAAATCAATCTTTCTTTTTGTTGTTTAAATTAATTCCTTTACCAATATAATCTCAAATTTAACTCAATTTGAGCTAAAATAATCTTAATTTAAAATATTCATAGTACATTGCCAAGGTTGAAATGGTTGCTCTACAGCTTTAGTTTGATTATGTTATGTAAATTTATCGTTAGATAAATCGCGACTCGAACGGTTTCCGTAATTTAAATCTTGTTTGGCTAAATGACCGACGAACCGTTAGCTTCATATCCACTTAGAAACCGAATTGCTTCTTTACCTGAAATTGAATCAGAAAAGTGGGTTGAATCGGAAAATAATAATTTAGTTAAAATGGAATTCAATTTTGGTCTTGCTGTGAAATTAATACCTCAATTTGGTGGAGAATCTAAAACTCCTTTGCATAAGTTCATTCATTGTTGTGACAGGTTCTTTGAAACTTTAACTAGTAAACCATTAAAACAAAGTTTCCTCAAATTTATTCCACATTAATTAAATGGGCAAGCCTATTCCATTTATAGGTTTGGTAATTTCGATGATTGGAAAGATCTAAAATGTGCCTTAAATAATAATTTTAAAAATACTCGTGCAGTCGAATGCATTCAGCTTGATTTAATTCCAGCTATTCAAAATAAAGACGAAACAGTTCAATCATTTGCAAATAAAATTGAAGCTTTACTATACGAGCTTAACGAAGCTTGTGAAGAAATCCAAGGTAAACTCGTAGGTGAAGTTCAACAACTTAATGCGAAAACAGCTCTTCGTTCTTTTTGTAACGGTCTTAGAGAACCAATAGGTTTGGTTGTAAATGCGGGTGACTATAAAACTTTAAAGAAAGCTATTTCCAAAGCTTTAGAGGAAGAAATTCATGTTAATTCCAAAATTTTAATTCAGCCACATTCTACAAATCAAGTTAAACCTCAATTAAAGAAATGTCAGATTTGTCAAAAGAATGGACATTTAGCATCAGTGTGTTTTTCCATATATACACATCCTCATCATTCTCGTACAGTCGCACCCATAAAATTGCCATCATCTTCAAATCATCCTTCTATCCGAATAATTGTATGTGCTTATTGCAAAAAAAAAGGTCATCATATAAATCAATGCTACAAGAAGAAAAATTCTGATTCACGCACAGTGCAAGGCAACCCAAATATTAATAAAAATCCCACTAATGAAAATAAACCGGAAGTTCAGGGAAACTATCAGGGTCTCGAGGGTCACAAGGGCACTCCCTTTCGAGTACCACCCAAACATTAATTGAGTGTCCAAAAATTACAAATTTCTTTACGTTAAATAACTCGTCAAATATTTACTTATCAAACCATTTTATAGAAGACAATATTTACGTTAGTTTAAGCCTCGACATCGGAAAATCCAAACTTTATAATTTTTTACTCGATACTGGAGCCGATGTAAGTGTAATTAAACAATCGTGTGTTATTGAGACGTCTATATATTATCCAACTCTGAAATGTCAGATAAGAGGAGTCACAAGTGGAATTGATGAATCCTTAGGATTATTACCATCGGAAATCATTTTCACTGAAACATTCAGCATTCCGCATAAATTTCAAATCGTAACTGACGATTTCCCAATCCCGTGCAGTGGAATTTTGGGTAAAGATTTCTTAACTTACTGGCAATGTAAAATTGATTTTGAAAACCTTTCTTTGGAAATACCATGGGAATCATCATCAATTTTACTAGATTTAATAACGACTTCAAACAAAATAATTATTCCTCCAAGAAGTGAACGAATTACTAATGTTATGTGCAACAATATTGAAAACAATGCAGAATACCTGTGTCTTTCCAAAGAGATAGCACCAGGCGTGTTTGTGGGAAATACAATTGTTGAACCTCATAACCAAGCAATTTCACTTAACTTGATAAATACTAACGAGGAATCTGTTGAAATTTCATGCAACGACTTAATATTCGATAACCTTTCACATTATGATATATTCTCTTTAAAATCTTGGTCGAATACAACCACAAATCGTTTACAAATCCTTGAATCATCTGTCGCTTTATCGCATCTAAACGAAGAAGAACGTAAATCAATTAACCAAATAATTAGAGATTATAATGACGTTTTCCATTTGGAAGGCGATGAATTGACAGCTGCTCATGTAATTAAACATAGTATTCCGACAACATCCGACTGTGTTCCAATTTACCAAAAATCATACCGTATGCCTGATGCAATTAAAAGTGAAATCAACCAGCAAGTAAATGAGATGCTAAAACAAAACATTATTGAACCAAGTACTAGTCCATGGAACTTTCCTCTTTTAGCTGTTCCGAAGAAGTCTGCTGATGGCTCACGTAAATGGCGCGTTGTCGTTGATTTCAGACGTTTAAACGATGTAACATTAGACCGTGTATTTCCTCTTCCCAACATTGTTGAAATTTTGGATCAGCTGGGTAAAGCATCGTACTTCAGTACACTGGATATGACCAATGGATACCACCAGGTTCTACTAGATGATGATGCCAAACCAAAGACCGCTTTTAATACAAGTTCTGGACATTTTCATTTCAATCGTATGCCGTTCGGTTTAAAGGGAGCTCCAGCTACCTTCCAAAACTTAATGAATACAGTTCTTTCCGGTCTCAATGGTCTAAAGTGCCTAGTTTATCTTGATGATATAGTCATCTATGGACAACACCTAAATGAACATAACAAAAGGCTTAATGAGGTTCTTGATTGTCTTCGAAAATACAACCTAAAATTAAACCCAGTAAAATGCCAGTCCCTACGACAAGAGTTGACCTACTTAGGACATATAGTTGGACCCGATGGAGTGAAACCTGACTCAGAGAAGGTTAGCGCTATCGTGAACTATCCTGAACCTAAGAACCAACGTGACGTAAGAGCATTCCTTGGATTTGTGGGATATTATAGACGCTTTGTGAAAAATTTCTCTAAAATCACATTGCCATTAACTAGTCTACTGAAGAAAGACACACCATTTATTTGGTCTCCATTTTGCGACGAAGCCTTTAAAACACTTAAATCTATAATAATTAAACCGCCAATTTTACAATTTCCTAACTTCGACAATACCTTTATAATAACAACGGATGCAAGCGATATAGCTATCGGATCAGTTCTTTCCCAGATTTTTGAAGCCGGTGAACTCCCCATTGCTTTTGCTAGCCGCACGCTCTCCAAAGCAGAAAGAAATTATTCAGTAATTGAGAAGGAGCTTTTGGCAGTTGTTTGGTCCATTAAGCATTTTCGAGCTTATGTATATGGTAGGAAATTCAAATTACTTAGTGATCACAAACCTTTAGTTTGGTTATTTGGCATGTCAAACCCGTCTTCGCGTTTGATGCGATGGCGCTTAGAGCTTGAAGAGTATGACTTTGAAATCACATATAAACCGGGAGCACTAAATAAGGTCGCAGACACACTTAGTCGTATTTCAATCGACAATTCAAAACTTTTACAAAATATTTCTTCACATATTTCTGATTCTTGTAACATAGATAAATCTACTACTTTTAATTCTTCAAATAATCAGAAATCAGATAAATCAAATTCAGATTCATCTTCTTCCAGACATATTAACGCAGTTACCCGTTCACAAACCAAAGTGCAAGATAGAAATCCCCCAAATACTCAAGATAATTCGCCTCATAATAGTTCAATTTATAATCCTTTAATTAATAATAACAATAGCAATAATTCTGTAATCCCGCTTAAGAAAAATTCTGTAACTATTGAGGCACCCCAAAATATAATAGAAATTAATGATCCTGAAAATCAACTGAAAATTATAAAAGAATTTCATGACACACCTCTTGGTGGTCACCAGGGAATACAAAGGACATATAAGCGCCTTAGAAAATACTATTATTTTCCGAAAATGCTTGGAATGATTGAAAGGTTTGTTAAATCGTGTGAATCTTGTCAGAAAAATAAAGCGAGTTCCGTGCGAAAAATGCCCATGACAATAACTTCTTCGTCTTCTAAGCCTTTCGAAAAGATTTTTCTTGACATTGTTGGTCCATTAATTGTTAGTTACCAACAAAACAAATATATGTTAACTATTATGGACGACCTAACTAAATATGCGCTTGCCATTCCAATCCCAAATCAAGAGGCCGAAACCGTAGCCAATGCATTTCTTACAAATTTCATATGCATTTATGGTTGCCCGCGGTCAGTTTTAACCGACCAAGGTTCTAATTTTATGGGAAATGTATTTCAAAGTCTTTGTAAGCTTCTTAAAATAAAGAAAATCAACACATCAGCTTTTCATCCTGAAAGCAATGGAGCTTTAGAACGTTCACATCGGACGCTCATCGAATACCTCCGGCATTTTACAGATAAAAATGGTATGGATTGGGATTGTTGGATTCGCTATTCGATGTTTGTTTATAATACAACACCTCACTCCTCCACAAAATATATGCCGTTTGAGTTAGTTTTTGGTATGCTACCAAATTTACCGGTTACATTTCATAATGATCCTAATATTGTTTACAACTACGATGATTACCTTGTAGATTTTAAACATAAACTACAGAGTTCATATGCAATAGCTCGACAAAATGCGATTAAATCAAAACTGAATTCCAAAACTTATTATGATCGCGAGTCAAATAACACTCTCTTTCAGGTTGGAGATTTGGTTTGGTTAAAAAATGAAAGTAAAAAAACCAAACTCTCTCAAAACTGGATAGGGCCATATAAGGTTCTTGAAATTGTAAGCCCAGTAAATTCGAAGATTGAAATAGGAAAAAAAGCAAAAATTGTTCATAACAACCGAATCAAACTGAGGGTGTAGAGCGGTCATATCAATTTTAAAATCGAAAAATAAAATTTAAAAAAAAAAAATAAAATATACATATATATAACTGTATAATAATTTATAAATTTATAAAAGAATTCGTAACTATTAAAGTAACTAAAATAAAAAAAAAAAAAAAAAAATTTGAAATTAAAAAAAAAAAAAAAATATAAAAACATAATAATAAATAAATAAAACTTTATAATTGAATTATAAGTTTAGATAAATCTGCTAAAATTAATCAAAAACCATTCTTCATCGACAGATTACTAAACTATACTTCGAATAAAAATTTCATTTCATAGGTTATAAGTAGAACTAAATCACAATATTATTTTTGAATTGTAATTAAAATTTATTGTTAATATTGAATTAATTAAAAAAAAAAAAAAAAAAAAAAAACAAAAAAAAAAAAAATAAAAAAATAAAATAAAATAAAATTTTTTTTTTCAGAAAAATTGTTAATAATATTGAAATATGTGAATAATATTTAAGTTTTTAAAGATGCACAACATCTTTCTTGAGGGGGAAGGTGTTATGTACCCTATAACGTGTAGTATTCGGAATCGCCACCTTTGACATTTTGGCGCTTAAATCTTCAAAACGCAGACTATAAAAGCTTAAATAATATTAAAAATTAGTGAGTGGTAAGTTATCAGTCATCAGTTAAGCTCTCAGTATGTGAGAAAAAAAATAATGAACGAACAGTACAAATATCAGTAGTGTCAAGAGTCTAATTGTAAACGACTCGAGTAATAAAAACCAATTTATATTTAGGACTGTAAAACATAAACTTAATAATAAATAAATATTTGATAATAATAAATTACAATTTGTTAAAATAAACTAATGAATATAAATTAAAATTATTGTGAGTTTAATTTAAATTATGGAGTGATACGAAATGGATTCCTAACATTCGATACCCTGGGTGAATACACAACAACGAGTGCAGGATGTGTTTACATGGCAACGATGGGCGAGGAAGAGTTTATAGAAGACCAGGAGAGCGATTTGCACAATGTTGCATTTAAGAACGAGTCTCATATGGCGGTGGATCATGCATGTTCTGGGGAGGCATGTCATTGGAGGCGAAGACAGATCTTGTGTTCATTTTCGGAACGAATACTGGCCGTCGATCAAGAGGATTTACTTCTCAACGGTACATTGAGGAAGTACACGAAGACTACGTCGAACCTTTTGTCGGTTTTATTGGTGAAAACTTCGTGTTAATGCACGATAATGCGAGATCACATACGGCTGTTATAGCTTACCAGTACCTTGAAGAGGTGGATGTGCCTGTTATGGAGTAGCCAGCTCAAAGCCCGGACCTCAACCCTATCGAACATTTAGGAGACGAGCTGAAAAAAAGTGTTCGAGCCAGAGATGTTGTTTCAACGAGTCTCCAGGAGCTGCAACATGCGATCGCAGAGGAGTGGGAGGCGATATCTCAAGATTTGGTGAAAACTTTGGTTAAATCGATGAAACATCGAATGGAAGCTGTCATTCGGGCTAGGAGAGAGAATACTTCTTATTAATAAAAATGTTTTTTTTGCTGATTTCCATGTTTTAATTCGATTTTTACCACTAATTTTCATGCTGATAAATTCACAAAAAACGTGTACTTCAGATGTTGACCCCAAAAATCACTTTGTTGACACGGCATAAGTACAAAAATGATACCACTGGATAGGTGTTGAAATAGACTTTGAATCTGCATTCAAAAAAATTAAACAAACATTGGATTTTTTGATATTTTTGAAATTTTGTGAAAATTTATCAATGTGCGAATTTTTTGCACCCAAGTGTATGCACGCACAATGAAATCTCACAGTATTCGACTCAAATAGGATTCTTATACTTTGTATAATCAAATAAAGAGTTTGATTCGAATTGGAAGCCGCCTTATACAGTTCATTTAAAATAGTTTATTTTGGAATGATTAGTAATTTTTTACAGGGTATTACAAATTGCATTAAATTGATTATTATTATAAAATTATAAATTAACTAACTATATAAATAAAATGCTAATTTGGAAATGTTAATTTGAGTTGAGTTAAGATTTGGTTTGCAACACATAATGACGTTATGCGAACGAATGTGAACAATGTGGAATTATGTAAAACAGTTCGGAAGGCTAAATGTTTTGAATTTAATTATTAACTTATTGGAATTTAGTGAAGTTAGGTTGCAGGTTTCACACACAAACGTCATGATTACTTATATGACACACTGATAAATTTTTAAGAAAATAATGTTTCATTTGCCTTGCATTGATTTATTATTTTACTTACTTTGCATGCATGATTTGGCAAGGTAATATGTACGAGAACTAAGTTAAAGTTTTATGGATATTTTTATATTTATTTATAGAGAAAGAAATCAAATTCTTGATTTCTTGATTAAGTGCATGATTTTATTTTTGTGCGGTTGTACATGGAATTTTAATTACTAAATTCTAATAATTGGATCGTACTAAAATTGTTTTAACTTAATTTTATTTATGCCATAGTTAATTTCATATCTGCATTTATTTTTACGCATTCTTGAATGTGTTGTTGTGTTTTATTTTATGTACAATCGATCCAAATATGTATATTCTAGATGGAATTGCTTCAACTATAAAAGTAGTTTGAGCTTAATAATAATTTTATGTTGCGAAAATGACTAATGTGAAGAAAACCATTAGAATATGCAGCTGATATAAATTATACTTAATTATATATAATTGTTAGATCGTCCCCGAGCTACAGAAATACTGGTGAATTCTCGTTCAGCATCCAGAAACTCCAAGCTTCCAGCTGTTATGTAGCGTAGAAATTGTATTGTCATGTGATAACAATTTTATTTTATTTATGACTAACTAATTTATATATTGTAAGTTAAATTTAATTAATTAAGTAGTAAAGATATGGTATAATGGTGAATTATTAATTTAATTTAGTTTTCAGAGATATCTGGGAAATACTATTTGAGCTTTTTTTGTTAATATCCTATCTACATGTTTTACTTAACTAAACTATTGGTATTCTAGACTTTTTTGCGTCATAACATAATCAATTTTTAAATAATATTATATAATTTTATAAATAATTAACTTCAACATTATTAATTTCCTTTTTTCTAGATCTGTAGAAATTGCTCATTAGTTTAAGTTTAATTTTATGGTTAAATATATATTTTTAACTTTTTATTTTAAATCTAGTTGCAGTATGTGTAATTAATTGCATATCTACATGACAACGGTAACTAATGAAACAAGCGCTATGAATTTAAATCGTAGCTTAGTATTTTTAAAATTTTAAACATTCGTTTAGAATTTTTAGCTTAGAATTGGGAAAGTCTCCGTATTTGTTTTCATAAAATGTTATTTTTTTTTGTTTGTTTGTTATGTGTAATATATGCTGTTTTGTCCATTAATATATTTTAATTAATTCAGTTTTAATAAATTTAAAGGGATATCTGCCTTAATTTGCTAATAAATAATCTAAATTTCAGAATAAACATAATTCTTGAATTAATCATTATTATAGGGATCAAAATTAATCCCGAATTTCAGATTTAAATTTTAGCTTGAATCAACCCCCCAGGATCAACAAGTAGTGAATAAGCTGTAGTTTAGAAATTTTGTTATCCTGTGCTAACTATTTTTACTATATAATTACTAGGCTTAGGATTCTTAGGTAAACAAATATTTTTTTTTGTAAATCCAAACCAATAATTTGTTGGATAGTTACCAATTTGGGCATAATCACGTTAAATATTTGGGCATAATCACATATTTTTTCATATTTCCACTTATTTTACGTTTTACCACATATTTTATGGTTTATTCCAAATATTTTAAATTTTTCTTCAAGAATAACGTAATTCGACTTTCATAGTTTAAAATTTGATAAAGCAAAATATTTTATAAGACAAATTTTAAATTTAGGTAAAGAAATGTATTTATAAAAGTTAAAAATGTTTCACTTCGACCTAAACTCCACTAATTAAAATACATATCTCAAATAAACGTCAAATTAAAACACATATCTCAATAGTTTACAGCACACTATTTGACGATCCGGAGTTCTTCTAGAAAATCAGATTTTGTGATTGTGGTTTTTATTCGTTAACGTATGTGCCATTATCAAAAATGAAATAATCGACGTTGTATAACATTTATCTAATTAATGCAAAATATGGTAACGCAAAATATGGTATGTATGTAACAGAATTCATCGGAATTTAAATGAATCAAACAAGCGTTAAAATGCCTTAAGCTATAAGAAGGAAAACGCAATTCTATCCCATTTATGCACTTGAGCAACAGTTTTATTGTAATTCACATTCAAAATGAGCTCGAACGAAAACCGATTTTTAATTCAAAAAGTTCCAAGTTATTATATGTTTGAGGAAAATGTTGAATGTAAATTTGATTAAAACTTAAATTAAATTAAAATAAAATTTAATTTGATTTGGTAAATTTCAAATCGATTTCGAATTACAATTAAAACACGATGGATTTGACCAAAATTAGAGGGAAATCTAAAGGTAACAAAATTAGCTTCAATTCTGAATTGGACGATATGATTGTGAATGAAATTTAAGGTAGAATGATTAGGCAAAATATTAAATTTAATTTAGAAATTAAATTAACTCAGAATTCAAACATGAATTTTAGTAAAATATTGAGTGCCATTTACGCGAGAAATGTTAACATATTGTTTGTCAACATACGTTTGTGAATTTCAACATATCTTATATAAAATCAGAATTTCGAGCAAAAATCTGAATGAGAATTTGAATTCCCAAATGTATTTGAATAAATTCTTGAGTAGGAATTCAAATTAGCTTCAAAAATTTTAAAAATGAATTAGAATTTCAAACTAGATTTGAACAACATCTTGTATTTAATATGAAACAAAAGCTAATCGTAGTTTTCAGCAGAACTTTGCTATAAATAGAGTTTGAATTCCAATCTTTGATTAAAAATTCCAACCAGGGCATGACTAAATATTGAATGGATTCGAAAAAATACACCTCCGGTTTTAAATCCATAAATTTTCAGATTGAAATTAAACAGATATAATTTTAATTGAGTTACAATGCGAACCACGACACTTTCAAATATTTTGAGTTAAATTTAAAATAGAAATTAAGAAAATGTTTCTGGATTAAACTAGCTACATTTTGCATGGAACTTAATTAGTACAAATTGTTGTACAGTGTTACTTGGGTTAAAAATTGATTTGGACATTTCTACTTGGTTTTCAGAAAAAATTTGAGTGTAAATTTGGTGTCCTAAACTAGATTCAAACATAATTTTAATTGAAATTAGGTAAGAATTGAGTTGCAATACGAGATTTAGTAATTATTGTACAACCAAAAAAATTTCCTTAGATTTTAGTTTAGAAATTTGTATCGGAAATTTTGAGAGAAATTTGAATTAGGAATTTAAATTTAAAAAAATGGTTTTGGCATTCCAAACCAAAAAAAATAATTAATTGGAATAGAGTTACAACTCGAATTTTGATTTTACAAAATTTTGAGAGAAATATATGGTAAGTTGACGTTGCACAATAGATTTGTTGAGCGGATTTTCAATTAGAAAACAATAAAAATGAGAGCAAATTAGGTGGAGCAAAGAATAACTATGCCGAGGGAAAACCAATTTACATATTTTGAAACCAATTTGAATTGGATCAAAAAATTAGACTGGAAAAGAAAATAGTTTTTATGGATTCGAATAAAACCTTGGATGCATCCAGAATAAAATTAGATTACACTTCCATCTGGATTTGAAACAACTGTGAGAGATATTTTAATCCGAAATGGAGTGAAACTTCCAAACTGTACTTGAATGTTTTTAATTGAAATTTTGATCACGCTCATTGAATTAAATTGAAATGAAAACTGAGTGAAATTTATAGTTTGAACAAAGTTTAGTAACTTAGTTTAAAATCAAAATGGATTCGAAAAGAATTAAGATTTTTGGTCAGAAATTTAGTTCCAAGCAGTTCTCGAAGTTGAACAAAATGATAAAAGAAATTTTGAACATAAATCTAGTTTAAATTGGTCAACTGCATTTGACAGAGAATTCTAAACCAGATATAATGAATTTGAGTGAAATTTTAAGTAGAAATTGTCTTCTTTAGTTTGCATTTGGGAAACACATTTTCAAAAATAATTTTAGCAAAATATTTAATGCCCTTTATGTGACTGAGCTTAAATTCTAGACACAATTTCAACAAATTTTTTAGTTCAACTAGAAAATCAAGCATGTGAAGTTATCCCAGTTTCTTATCCCAGAAAAAATTAAAATGTTCATCAGGTAACACTATCCCATCCCATCCCAGTTTTTGTCTATACGTATATGAAATCAAAGGAAAAAAATAGTATGAAATTTAATTTTTTTTCATCCCATCCCAGTTTTTTCTCATATAATAAGAAATTTAATTATATTATATTTTTGTTTATAATGATTCTTTATGTTTTGAGTTGGCAATGATATGGGTCAACTCTGATAAACATAAGAACACCAGCCGTTCATTGTAATTTACACAATCGGCCAACTTCCAAATGGTTCCATATAAATTCATTATAATTTTAAATATTTTATAGTCTATCTCCTAAGATCTTAGAGAGCCGGAAATGATTCTTTATGTTTTGAGTTGGCAATGATATGGGTCAACTCTGATAAACATAAGAACACCAGCCGTTCATTGTAATTTACACAATCGGCCAACTTCCAAATGGTTCCATATAAATTCATTATAATTTTAAATATTTTATAGTCTATCTCCTAAGATCTTAGAGAGCCGGAAATGATTCTTTATGTTTTGAGTTGGCAATGATATGGGTCAACTCTGATAAACATAAGAACACCAGCCGTTCATTGTAATTTACACAATCGGCCAACTTCCAAATGGTTCCATATAAATTCATTATAATTTTAAATATTTTATGGTCTATCTCCTAAGATCTTAGAGGGCCGGAAATGATTCTTTATGTTTTGAGTTGGCAATGATATGGGTCAACTCTGATAAACATAAGAACACCAGCCGTTCATTGTAATTTACACAATCGGCCAACTTCCAAATGGTTCCATATAAATTCATTATAATTTTAAATATTTTATAGTCTATCTCCTAAGATCTTAGAGGGCCGGAAATGATTCTTTATGTTTTGAGTTGGCAATGATATGGGTCAACTCTGATAAACATAAGAACACCAGCCGTTCATTGTAATTTACACAATCGGCCAACTTCCAAATGGTTCCATATAAATTCATTATAATTTTAAATATTTTATAGTCTATCTCCTAAGATCTTAGAGAGCCGGAAATGATTCTTTATGTTTTGAGTTGGCAATGATATGGGTCAACTCTGATAAACATAAGAACACCAGCCGTTCATTGTAATTTACACAATCGGCCAACTTCCAAATGGTTCCATATAAATTCATTATAATTTTAAATATTTTATAGTCTATCTCCTAAGATCTTAGAGGGCCGGAAATGATTCTTTATCTTTTGAGTTGGCAATGATATGCGTCAACTCTGATAAACATAAGAACACCAGCCGTTCATTGTAATTTACACAATCGGCCAACTTCCAAATGGTTCCATATAAATTCATTATAATTTTAAATATTTTATAGTCTATCTCCTAAGATCTTAGAGAGCCGGAAATGATTCTTTATGTTTTGAGTTGGAAATGATATGGGTCAACTCTGATAAACATAAGAACACCAGCCGTTCATTGTAATTTACACAATCGGCCAACTTCCAAATGGTTCCATATGAATTCATTATAATTGTAAATATTTTATAGTCTATCTCCTAAGATCTTAGAGGGCCGGAAATGATTCTTGATGTTTTGAGTTGGCAATGATAAGGGTCAACTCTGATAAACATAACAACACCAGCCGTTCATTGTAATTTACACAATCGGCCAACTTCCAAATGGTTCCATATAAATTCATTATAATTTTAAATATTTTATAGTCTATCTCCTAAGATCTTAGAGAGCCGGAAATGATTCTTTATGTTTTGAGTTGGCAATGATATGGGTCAACTCTGATAAACATAAGAACACCAGCCGTTCATTGTAATTTACACAATCGGCCAACTTCCAAATGGTTCCATATAAATTCATTATAATTTTAAATATTTTATAGTCTATCTCCTAAGATCTTAGAGGGCCGGAAATGATTCTTTATCTTTTGAGTTGGCAATGATATGCGTCAACTCTGATAAACATAAGAACACCAGCCCGTTCATTGTAATTTACACAATCGGCCAACTTCCAAATGGTTCCATATAAATTCATTATAATTTTAAATATTTTATAGTCTATCTCCTAAGATCTTAGAGAGCCGGAAATGATTCTTTATGTTTTGAGTTGGAAATGATATGGGTCAACTCTGATAAACATAAGAACACCAGCCGTTCATTGTAATTTACACAATCGGCCAACTTCCAAATGGTTCCATATGAATTCATTATAATTGTAAATATTTTATAGTCTATCTCCTAAGATCTTAGAGGGCCGGAAATGATTCTTGATGTTTTGAGTTGGCAATGATAAGGGTCAACTCTGATAAACATAACAACACCAGCCGTTCATTGTAATTTACACAATCGGCCAACTTCCAAATGGTTCCATATAAATTCATTATAATTTTAAATATTTTATAGTCTATCTCCTAAGATCTTAGAGAGCCGGAAATGATTCTTTATGTTTTGAGTTGGCAATGATATGGGTCAACTCTGATAAACATAAGAACACCAGCCGTTCATTGTAATTTACACAATCGGCCAACTTCCAAATGGTTCCATATAAATTCATTATAATTTTAAATATTTTATAGTCTATCTCCTAAGATCTTAGAGAGCCGGAAATGATTCTTTATGTTTTGAGTTGGCAATGATATGGGTCAACTCTGATAAACATAAGAACACCAGCCGTTCATTGTAATTTACACAATCGGCCAACTTCCAAATGGTTCCATATAAATTCATTATAATTTTAAATATTTTATAGTCTATCTCCTAAGATCTTAGAGGGCCGGAAATGATTCTTTATCTTTTGAGTTGGCAATGATATGCGTCAACTCTGATAAACATAAGAACACCAGCCCGTTCATTGTAATTTACACAATCGGCCAACTTCCAAATGGTTCCATATAAATTCATTATAATTTTAAATATTTTATAGTCTATCTCCTAAGATCTTAGAGAGCCGGAAATGATTCTTTATGTTTTGAGTTGGAAATGATATGGGTCAACTCTGATAAACATAAGAACACCAGCCGTTCATTGTAATTTACACAATCGGCCAACTTCCAAATGGTTCCATATGAATTCATTATAATTGTAAATATTTTATAGTCTATCTCCTAAGATCTTAGAGGGCCGGAAATGATTCTTGATGTTTTGAGTTGGCAATGATAAGGGTCAACTCTGATAAACATAACAACACCAGCCGTTCATTGTAATTTACACAATCGGCCAACTTCCAAATGGTTCCATATAAATTCATTATAATTTTAAATATTTTATAGTCTATCTCCTAAGATCTTAGAGAGCCGGAAATGATTCTTTATGTTTTGAGTTGGCAATGATATGGGTCAACTCTGATAAACATAAGAACACCAGCCGTTCATTGTAATTTACACAATCGGCCAACTTCCAAATGGTTCCATATAAATTCATTATAATTTTAAATATTTTATAGTCTATCTCCTAAGATCTTAGAGAGCCGGAAATGATTCTTTATGTTTTGAGTTGGCAATGATATGGGTCAACTCTGATAAACATAAGAACACCAGCCGTTCATTGTAATTTACACAATCGGCCAACTTCCAAATGGTTCCATATAAATTCATTATAATTTTAAATATTTTATAGTCTATCTCCTAAGATCTTAGAGAGCCGGAAATGATTCTTTATGTTTTGAGTTGGCAATGATATGGGTCAACTCTGATAAACATAAGAACACCAGCCGTTCATTGTAATTTACACAATCGGCCAACTTCCAAATGGTTCCATATAAATTCATTATAATTTTAAATATTTTATAGTCTATCTCCTAAGATCTTAGAGAGCCGGAAATGATTCTTTATGTTTTGAGTTGGCAATGATATGGGTCAACTCTGATAAACATAAGAACACCAGCCGTTCATTGTAATTTACACAATCGGCCAACTTCCAAATGGTTCCATATAAATTCATTATAATTTTAAATATTTTATAGTCTATCTCCTAAGATCTTAGAGAGCCGGAAATGATTCTTTATGTTTTGAGTTGGCAATGATATGGGTCAACTCTGATAAACATAAGAACACCAGCCGTTCATTGTAATTTACACAATCGGCCAACTTCCAAATGGTTCCATATAAATTCATTATAATTTTAAATATTTTATAGTCTATCTCCTAAGATCTTAGAGGGCCGGAAATGATTCTTTATCTTTTGAGTTGGCAATGATATGCGTCAACTCTGATAAACATAAGAACACCAGCCGTTCATTGTAATTTACACAATCGGCCAACTTCCAAATGGTTCCATATAAATTCATTATAATTTTAAATATTTTATAGTCTATCTCCTAAGATCTTAGAGAGCCGGAAATGATTCTTTATGTTTTGAGTTGGCAATGATATGGGTCAACTCTGATAAACATAAGAACACCAGCCGTTCATTGTAATTTACACAATCGGCCAACTTCCAAATGGTTCCATATAAATTCATTATAATTTTAAATATTTTATAGTCTATCTCCTAAGATCTTAGAGGGCCGGAAATGATTCTTGATGTTTTGAGTTGGCAATGATAAGGGTCAACTCTGATAAACATAAGAGCACCAGCCGTTCATTGTAATTTCCACAATCGGCCAACTTCCAAATGGTTCCATATAAATTCATTATAATTTTAAATATTTTATAGTCTATCTCCTAAGATCTTAGAGGGCCGGAAATGATTCTTTATGTTTTGAGTTGGCAATGATATGGGTCAACTCTGATAAACATAAGAACACCAGCCGTTCATTGTAATTTACACAATCGGCCAACTTCCAAATGGTTCCATATGAATTCATTATAATTGTAAATATTTTATAGTCTATCTCCTAAGATCTTAGAGGGCCGGAAATGATTCTTGATGTTTTGAGTTGGCAATGATAAGGGTCAACTCTGATAAACATAACAACACCAGCCGTTCATTGTAATTTACACAATCGGCCAACTTCCAAATGGTTCCATATAAATTCATTATAATTTTAAATATTTTATAGTCTATCTCCTAAGATCTTAGAGAGCCGGAAATGATTCTTTATGTTTTGAGTTGGCAATGATATGGGTCAACTCTGATAAACATAAGAACACCAGCCGTTCATTGTAATTTACACAATCGGCCAACTTCCAAATGGTTCCATATAAATTCATTATAATTTTAAATATTTTATAGTCTATCTCCTAAGATCTTAGAGGGCCGGAAATGATTCTTTATGTTTTGAGTTGGCAATGATATGGGTCAACTCTGATAAACATAAGAACACCAGCCGTTCATTGTAATTTACACAATCGGCCAACTTCCAAATGGTTCCATATAAATTCATTATAATTTTAAATATTTTATAGTCTATCTCCTAAGATCTTAGAGGGCCGGAAATGATTCTTTATCTTTTGAGTTGGCAATGATATGCGTCAACTCTGATAAACATAAGAACACCAGCCGTTCATTGTAATTTACACAATCGGCCAACTTCCAAATGGTTCCATATAAATTCATTATAATTTTAAATATTTTATAGTCTATCTCCTAAGATCTTAGAGGGCCGGAAATGATTCTTTATCTTTTGAGTTGGCAATGATATGCGTCAACTCTGATAAACATAAGAACACCAGCCGTTCATTGTAATTTCCACAATCGGCCAACTTCCAAATGGTTCCATATAAATTCATTATAATTTTAAATATTTTATAGTCTATCTCCTAAGATCTTAGAGGGCCGGAAATGATTCTTTATGTTTTGAGTTGGCAATGATATGGGTCAACTCTGATAAACATAAGAACACCAGCCGTTCATTGTAATTTACACAATCGGCCAACTTCCAAATGGTTCCATATGAATTCATTATAATTGTAAATATTTTATAGTCTATCTCCTAAGATCTTAGAGGGCCGGAAATGATTCTTGATGTTTTGAGTTGGCAATGATAAGGGTCAACTCTGATAAACATAAGAGCACCAGCCGTTCATTGTAATTTCCACAATCGGCCAACTTCCAAATGGTTCCATATAAATTCATTATAATTTTAAATATTTTATAGTCTATCTCCTAAGATCTTAGAGGGCCGGAAATGATTCTTTATGTTTTGAGTTGGCAATGATATGGGTCAACTCTGATAAACATAAGAACACCAGCCGTTCATTGTAATTTACACAATCGGCCAACTTCCAAATGGTTCCATATGAATTCATTATAATTGTAAATATTTTATAGTCTATCTCCTAAGATCTTAGAGAGCCGGAAATGATTCTTTATGTTTTGAGTTGGCAATGATATGGGTCAACTCTGATAAACATAAGAACACCAGCCGTTCATTGTAATTTGCACAATCGGCCAACTTCCAATCACGGTATAGTGATAATTACGAGTTAAAAGAGAATATTTAAATTTGTTCGAGAGTATATAAAGGATTTTTTTTTCGTATTTATTTCATTTACTATTCAGACTTTGTGCTGTACGTTTCGATTTGTGTTTTTTTGTGATTCTCGTTGTTTTCTTATATTTAAAAAGTTTTTTTTAAAACTATCGACCTTGGATATATGTATTTGGACTTCCTTTAAAACGGTTTATAATTTTGTAATTTGCGTAATACGTGTTATTTTGCTAATTTCGACTTTGGATTTCTCGTGGACACCCTTTAAAACGGTTTATTATTTTTTGTAGTTTGTAAAATACGTTGGGTTATTTTACTTTATTTGACCTTGGCTTTCTCGTGAATATTCTTTAAAATAATCTAGATTGTTTGTTTGTTAATAAATACTAAAAATGCGGTTTAAACGATTTGTTCTAGATCAGTCACAAATTGATAAAATACAACAAATTGTGATCAAACATATTGCCGATTTGGACAATATAGATTTGAACCAATTGTTCAATCAAAAATTGTTCGCAATTTTATGTCGAGAGATTGACAGTTTCTACAATAATGACGCTTATCGAAGGAAACTGCAAAAAGTTTTTAAGTCGAACTATTTTATAGAAACTTTGAAGCAGAAAATATATGGAAATCAATCTGAAACAGATAAAAGTGCTATGGATAAGTTACCTGTTGATTTCAATAACCATTCTAACGATAATGTACTTGAGCATGAGAAAACGCCGTCTGAAAGGTCGTTAATTCTAAGTGAGGATGACGTTTTTAAAACAGTCCCGCCCAAAAGTGCCCGCAAAAAAATACGACAGCAACAACAAATCAAAAGGTCCAATATTTATACCGTGGCTATTGGAAAATTGGAAATTTCCGGTGATCTTTGGAATACAACTTCTAATACAGCCAAACAGCATAAGTTAGCCAAAAAAATGTGTCCAAGCGTTGTAGCCAACATTTTGACCAAAAAAACTGGTTGTGTGATCAACATAAAATCAATTGATTATGGCAAAAACTGTTTGAGTATTCGAGCTTATTGTGGCCATAATAAGTGCAGAAGCTACAAATTAAAAAATTCTAATCTTGACAAGAGTATTTTTGAAGTTTTTTCTACGAATGTGCCCATATGTCACGAGATATTAAAAACACGCCAAGAGGAACTGAAAGAACGATCCTAAAGAGAAAACTTGTATCAGAAAATTATGCTGAACAAATTTATGAGAAAATGGTCGTTGAAGAGGACGAAGATTTTGTAAATTTAACCAAAACTACAAATGTCAAATCCTTAGACGTGCTTTGAAAAATGCGTTCTGAGGCACTTAGAGACGATGATAACGATTCAAATGATTTGATGGATATCGTAGGAGAAATTTTCAAGAATGAAAACCTACTTCAAAAATTTTATATAAAACCACTTATTTTAATAACTTATGGCAAAACTCAAATAGAAATGTTGAGAATTATGCTTAAAGAAACCGATAACAATTTAGTTGGCTATTTAGATGCTACTGGTGGCTTAGTTAGAAATCCATTGAAAACGGAAGCTTGTCTGTTTTATTATGCTCTTGTTATTCCGATTAAGGTTCATGACAATGAACAAAACGATCCGTTTCCTTTAACTGACATGATTAGTTCAAGCCACAATTTGGATTCCATTGGAGGTTGGTTGAGATCCTACAGAATCGAAATTCAAAAACAATTCAAAACTTGGCCTCTTATTAAAACTATTGTGACAGATTTTAATTTCGCACAAATAAATGCTGTTTTAGACGCATTTAATAAAATGGATATCGTCCAGTATTTGAATTTCTGTCACAGCTGTTTAAGATCGCCATCTAAAATGTATTACTTGGTTGATGTACGTTTGTGTGTCTCTCATTTAATGCATTGCATGACTGCAGATGTCAATAAATGTTTTA
Source organism: Tipula vernalis (assembly GCA_958295665.1). Lineage (NCBI taxonomy): Eukaryota > Metazoa > Arthropoda > Insecta > Diptera > Tipulidae > Tipula > Tipula vernalis. The sequence goes on along the minus strand of OY282558.1, from coordinate 213,831,871 downwards.
AAAAATCAATGAAAAACAATAAAATTTTAAAAGAAGTTATTGCTTCATTATACTTGATTAAAGATTATGCTCTATTGAAACAAGTTTGGATGCATTTATGTATTATTTTTAAAAGTAAATTCCTTACTGCATCTGTATACAATGCGTTGGACAAAGTTCTTTTACATGCAACAACGCTTCCTCAATCAAAATCCTTTGATAATAAAGAACAGATAAACAGTGATAATGATGATAATTTTAACCGCCAATTAACCGAAGCATTATATTTACAGAGTAAGTTTTATCAAGATTTCAATTCTATCACAGACTCTATCACTGCAGATGTCATTCTTGATAAAGATAATCCTTTTAATTCAAATTTTAACCCGGAATTTTTGCAATTGTTTTTAAAGAAATATATTACTTATCTACCGTTATGGTCAACGATTTTTAATAAAAAGATATTCAGTAATGGGAACGTCGAAAATTATTTTGCTGTCATAAAACGCCGAATGGAGCGGACAATGACCGTTGGAAAACTTCCAGCAAAACCAATAAGATTTGTCAAAGAGATTGAAACCCGTAACGATTTTTTAATTAAAAGAAAAACTCTTGGAATTCCTAAGTATAAACAGAAGCCTGAGATTTTAAATGTTATAAATATTGAAGAAAAAAGTTTTTCAGCGGTTCTGGAAGAAGAAGAAACATGGCGTGGTCAACCTAAAACTTCCAAAGGCTATTTTTCCCAAAACGCCATCAAAAAATTGAATGCATCGGAAGAAACAGAACGAAAAGGTGCTATTATAGGTTATTTAAGTTCTAAAAATGAACATACTGAAACCCCCAAGAGATCGAAAAATGTAAAAAAATTGAAAGTGTTTAAAAATTTAGAAACCGACCATTTTTGCTTTTTAAGGAATGGAAGCCTTAAAAATGATCACTATCACAATACATGTGCATTTGATTCTTTTATGCAATGCATGATAAACCTAGATTCTACAGAATTTAAAAATAAAGAGAAACACTTTTCAAGTTTGATTGTTGCTTTGTTAAATAGGAAAGAAGACTCGGCAAAAGTCCATCGTCATGCCATATTAGCCAAGCTTTATGGTTTGGAATGGGATTGCACGGCAAACATATCTAAAATATCTACCTACTTTTTAAATGAAATGAAATATTCCAGCATTCAGACAATAGCAAAATGTGAGTCTTGCAACAAAGTTGGAATGGATCATTATAAATATCTACCAATTGACCTTGGAAAACTGGATAGAGTCGGCATTCAATTTATACAAGAATGTATTAAAGAACCAGATATCCTTTATTGTCTTTGTGGCAAAGAAAAGACAATAAACGAAGTCCTATCGAGTTCAATACTTTTTGTGTACTGTGAAACAACTATCGAGGCAATCGAGAGCCTGAGTATATCCAAGATCCCAACTGTTTTGACAATATACAATCAAAACTTTACAATAACCGGATTTGTCAGCTACATCAGAGCATCTGCTCATTATATAGCATACTGTTACCACAACGACAGATGGGAAAAGTATGATGATTTAGCAGAGCATGCTTCCAATGTGAAATTTCCGAATACGCATAATGTCACTCCGCATTTACTAATTTACCAAAAAAGTTCTCCACAATCTACAGTCAAAAACAATAACAGATAGGTATTTACAAACTCACACACTACAAAAGGCATAAACTAATAAATACAACATATCCTTCAGAAACATTATAAACACCTTATTTACAATGAGCAATTTAACGATAAATAATCTACCATATAACTTTGCCCTACTTAGGTCTACCGAATACAATTCAGCTAAACTAGAACGGGTACTCTTTGTAACTTAAAACATAAAGAATCATTTTCGGCCCTCTAAGATCTTAGGAGATAGACTATAAAATATTTAAAATTATAATGAATTTATATGGAACCATTTGGAAGCTGGCCGATTGTGTAAATTACAATGAACGGCTGGTGCTCTTATGTTTATCAGAGTTGACCCTTATCATTGCCAACTCAAAACATCAAGAATCATTTCCGGCCCTCTAAGATCTTAGGAGATAGACTATAAAATATTTAAAATTATAATGAATTCATATGGAACCATTTGGAAGTTGGCCGATTGTGGAAATTACAATGAACGGCTGGTGCTCTTATGTTTATCAGAGTTGACCCTTATCATTGCCAACTCAAAACATCAAGAATCATTTCCGGCCCTCTAAGATCTTAGGAGATAGACTATAAAATATTTAAAATTATAATGAATTTATATGGAACCATTTGGAAGTTGGCCGATTGTGTAAATTACAATGAACGGCTGGTATTGTTATGTTTATCAGAGTTGACCCTTATCATTGCCAACTCAAAACATCAAGAATCATTTCCGGCCCTCTAAGATCTTAGGAGATAGACTATAAAATATTTACAATTATAATGAATTTATATGGAACCATTTGGAAGCTGGCCGATTGTGCAATTTACAATGAACGGCTGGTGCTTTTATGTTTATCAGAGTTGACCCTTATCAGTGCCAACTCAAAACATAAAGAATCATTTCCGGCCCTCTAAGATCTTAGGAGATAGACTATAAAATATTTAAAATTATAATGAATTTATATGGAACCATTTGGAAGTTGGCCGATTGTGTAAATTACAATGAACGGCTGGTGTTCTTATGTTTATCAGAGTTGACCCATATCATTGCCAACTCAAAACATAAAGATTCATTTCCGGCCCTCTAAGATCTTAGGAGATAGACTATAAAATATTTAAAATTATAATGAATTTATATGGAACCATTTGGAAGTTGGCCGATTGTGTAAATTACAATGAACGGCTGGTGTTCTTATGTTTATCAGAGTTGACCCATATCATTGCCAACTCAAAACATAAAGAATCATTTCCGGCTCTCTAAGATCTTAGGAGATAGACTATAAAATATTTAAAATTATAATGAATTTATATGGAACCATTTGGAAGTTGGCCGATTGTGTAAATTACAATGAACGGCTGGTGTTCTTATGTTTATCAGAGTTGACCCATATCATTGCCAACTCAAAACATAAAGATTCATTTCCGGCCCTCTAAGATCTTAGGAGATAGACTATAAAATATTTAAAATTATAATGAATTTATATGGAACCATTTGGAAGTTGGCCGATTGTGTAAATTACAATGAACGGCTGGTGCTCTTATGTTTATCAGAGTTGACCCATATCATTGCCAACTCAAAACATAAAGAATCATTTCCGGCCCTCTAAGATCTTAGGAGATAGACTATAAAATATTTAAAATTATAATGAATTTATATGGAACCATTTGGAAGTTGGCCGCTTGTGGAAATTACAATGAACGGCTGGTGCTCTTATGTTTATAAGAGTTGACCCTTATCATTGCCAACTCAAAACATCAAGAATCATTTCCGGCCCTCTAAGATCTTAGGAGATAGACTATAAAATATTTACAATTATAATGAATTTATATGAAACAATTTGGAAGCTGGCCGATTGTGCAAATTACAATGAACGGCTGGTGCTCTTATGTTTATCAGAGTTGACCCATATCATTGCCAACTCAAAACATAAAGAATCATTTCCGGCCCTCTAAGATCTTAGGAGATAGACTATAAAATATTTAAAATTATAATGAATTTATATGGAACCATTTGGAAGTTGGCCGATTGTGTAAATTACAATGAACGGCTGGTGTTCTTATGTTTATCAGAGTTGACCCATATCATTGCCAACTCAAAACATAAAGAATCATTTCCGGCTCTCTAAGATCTTAGGAGATAGACTATAAAATATTTAAAATTATAATGAATTTATATGGAACCATTTGGAAGTTGGCCGATTGTGTAAATTACAATGAACGGCTGGTGTTCTTATGTTTATCAGAGTTGACGCATATCATTGCCAACTCAAAAGATAAAGAATCATTTCCGGCCCTCTAAGATCTTAGGAGATAGACTATAAAATATTTAAAATTATAATGAATTTATATGGAACCATTTGGAAGCTGGCCGATTGTGTAAATTACAATGAACGGCTGTTCTTATGTTTATCAGAGTTGACCCATATCATTGCCAACTCAAAACATAAAGAATCATTTCCGGCCCTCTAAGATCTTAGGAGATAGACTATAAAATATTTAAAATTATAATGAATTTATATGGAACCATTTGGAAGTTGGCCGATTGTGTAAATTACAATGAACGGCTGGTGTTCTTATGTTTATCAGAGTTGACCCATATCATTGCCAACTCAAAACATAAAGATTCATTTCCGGCCCTCTAAGATCTTAGGAGATAGACTATAAAATATTTAAAATTATAATGAATTTATATGGAACCATTTGGAAGTTGGCCGATTGTGTAAATTACAATGAACGGCTGGTGTTCTTATGTTTATCAGAGTTGACCCATATCATTGCCAACTCAAAACATAAAGAATCATTTCCGGCCCTCTAAGATCTTAGGAGATAGACTATAAAATATTTAAAATTATAATGAATTTATATGGAACCATTTGGAAGTTGGCCGCTTGTGAAAATTACAATGAACGGCTGGTGCTCTTATGTTTATAAGAGTTGACCCTTATCATTGCCAACTCAAAACATCAAGAATCATTTCCGGCCCTCTAAGATCTTAGGAGATAGACTATAAAATATTTACAATTATAATGAATTTATATGAAACAATTTGGAAGCTGGCCGATTGTGCAAATTACAATGAACGGCTGGTGCTCTTATGTTTATCAGAGTTGACCCATATCATTGCCAACTCAAAACATAAAGAATCATTTCCGGCCCTCTAAGATCTTAGGAGATAGACTATAAAATATTTAAAATTATAATGAATTTATATGGAACCATTTGGAAGTTGGCCGATTGTGTAAATTACAATGAACGGCTGGTGTTCTTATGTTTATCAGAGTTGACCCATATCATTGCCAACTCAAAAGATAAAGAATCATTTCCGGCCCTCTAAGATCTTAGGAGATAGACTATAAAATATTTAAAATTATAATGAATTTATATGGAACCATTTGGAAGCTGGCCGATTGTGCAATTTACAATGAACGGCTGGTGCTTTTATGTTTATCAGAGTTGATTCTTATCAGTGCCAACTCAAAACATAAAGAATCATTCCCGGCCCTCTAAGATCTTAGGAGATAGACTATAAAATATTTAAAATTATAATGAATTTATATGGAACCATTTGGAAGTTGGCCGATTGTGTAAATTACAATGAACGGCTGTTCTTATGTTTATCAGAGTTGACCCATATCATTGCCAACTCAAAACATAAAGAATCATTTCCGGCCCTCTAAGATCTTAGGAGATAGACTATAAAATATTTAAAATTATAATGAATTTATATGGAACCATTTGGAAGTTGGCCGCTTGTGTAAATTACAATGAACGGCTGGTGTTCTTATGTTTATCAGAGTTGACCCATATCATTGCCAACTCAAAACATAAAGAATCATTTCCGGCCCTCTAAGATCTTAGGAGATAGACTATAAAATATTTAAAATTATAATGAATTTATATGGAACCATTTGGAAGTTGGCCGATTGTGTAAATTACAATGAACGGCTGGTGTTCTTATGTTTATCAGAGTTGACCCATATCATTGCCAACTCAAAACATAAAGAATCATTTCCGGCCCTCTAAGATCTTAGGAGATAGACTATAAAATATTTAAAATTATAATGAATTTATATGGAACCATTTGGAAGTTGGCCGATTGTGTAAATTAAAATGAACGGCTGGTGTTCTTATGTTTATCAGAGTTGACCCATATCATTGCCAACTCAAAAGATAAAGAATCATTTCCGGCCCTCTAAGATCTTAGGAGATAGACTATAAAATATTTAAAATTATAATGAATTTATATGGAACCATTTGGAAGCTGGCCGATTGTGCAATTTACAATGAACGGCTGGTGCTTTTATGTTTATCAGAGTTGACCCTTATCAGTGCCAACTCAAAACATAAAGAATCATTTCCGGCCCTCTAAGATCTTAGGAGATAGACTATAAAATATTTACAATTATAATGAATTTATATGGAACAATTTGGAAGCTGGCCGATTGTGCAAATTACAATGAACGGCTGGTGCTCTTATGTTTATCAGAGTTGACCCTTATCATTGCCAACTCAAAACATCAAGAATCATTTCCGGCCCTCTAAGATCTTAGGAGATCGACTATAAAATATTTAAAATTATAATGAATTTATATGGAACCATTTGGAAGCTGGCCGATTGTGCAAATTACAATGTACGGCTGGTGCTGGGATACCTATTAGTGTTATTTCTTACTGTTGTCTAGTTAAAATATAAAGAATCATTATAAACAAAAATATAATATAATTAAATTTCTTACTATATGAGAAAAAACTGGGATGGGATGAAAAAAAATTAAATTTCATACTATTTTTTCCTTTGATTTCATATACGTATAGACAAAAACTGGGATGGGATGGGATAGTGTTACCTGATGAACATTTTAATTTTTTCTGGGATGAAAAACTGGGATAACTTCACATGCTTTAGAAAATCAGGAATCCAGCAAAAATCCGAAAGAGTTTTCTTTTATAATAGAAGCATATAAATTAATAGAGTTAACCTTAAATAACAGTTTGGGTGAATTTTAAAAATTTACTAATTGATCGAGTAAAATTTTTTTAGAACGGGGTAAAACAAGATTTGAACAAAGTTTGGACTAAAAATTCAATTTCAATCCAATCGAGAGTTCGAGCAAAAATTTGGATGTATTTAATTTATTTATAGAATACATATTCAAAAAACAAGCTTCATTTCCAAATTTATGGAGAATTTATTGAGAATTTATTTGAGTGTTATTAGAAATGCTGAGTTAAAGTCGAATTTAAAACTCTAGTTTGAATCAAAAGGTTTGTTAAATTTATATCAGAATTTTGAACAGAAATCTGGGTAAGCAACGAAATATTAGAATTTTAAGCCGTAATTTAAAAAAATGTTGAGTAGAAATTGAATTTGAATAGTAATTTGGACTTGAGCAAAAACCAAACTGTAATTTTGTTTTTAGTTTCATGTTGAGTTTGTATTTCGAATTTGAGAGAAAAATTTGGAAGAGAAAAATTAAAGATTAAGTTAGAATTATAAAATCGATTTAAGCAACATTTTATGTTTAGTGAGGGCAATATTCTGGAGAAAATGTTGTTTTGGAATTCCAAAATTTTGGTTGCCAACTCGATTTGAAAAAAACTTGAACAGTTTGAACATAATTTTGAGTGAAATTTAAAATACAAATTTTACAATTGCAATAAAACTACAAAATTATTTAGTATCAGCACGATGTATAAAAGAATATGAATTCTAAACTGTAATTGATTATAATCTTGATGGTAACTTAAATTGAAAATTGTGTTTGAATTACAATTTGATTTGAGCAAAAATATGATCGTAATTTAATTTTTCTTAGTTTAAAACTTGCTTTAATACTGTGTTCTTTTCAATTAAGTATCGCTTACCAGTCCACCATTTTTGGAGTACTTTTCCAGCACTTTGTAGTCCAGGAGAGCTAGTTTATCCAACTTCGTAGCCAAAAACTTGGGTGAATTGAAATCCTCCTAAGATAAGGTCTAGTTTTGGTTATCTTTTTAAATATGACCACATATTTTTCATTTTAATCACACATACCACATATCTTGCACATTTAATTACATGTTTTAGGAACATATTTTTGATTTTTTAGAACCTAAAAATCCTAAGCCTAATAATTACTAACAATTTACTAACTATCGGCTATACCTAGGTATCTGTAACCGGGAAATTTATATGTAAATTTGGTGCTTCAAAAGCAATTCGTACCGATCCGGGGTCAAATATTATGAGCTACAGAGCTAGTAGTATAGTTATACTCTTAAGTTTGAAAAATTTTATATAATTAGGACGAACGGAGCGAACTCATCGCACTCTCGGAGACTATTTTCGTATTTATTGTGGTAAAGATACTTTCAGTTGGGATTTGTTGTAATTTGGGGCCTATTAGAAATACAACTTAGCGATTTGGTACACGATAAATATAACAACTTTTTGTTTTGACGAAGTCTGTTTCTTCAAAACCAAAATGTTAAACATCTCTGCTATAGAAAACCAAGTTATAAATATAAACAAAAGATGCAATAATTTAATTAAAACATTTATAGCTGAAAAATTATTGCATAAAAGCAAACAAAAGAAACTTGAGATGAAAAATTATTTACTTTTAAAATTTTTATTTATTATTATTTAATATTTGATGTTGTGACAGAATTATTATTTTCTTTTCAAATTTAAATTGCATACAAATAATACAACTTTATGTCGTAAACGATACGATAATTATTATACATGTTATGATGTAGTTATTTGTAATTAATTTTATTAGAATTATTTTCGTTTTGTGCACTTGGTTAAGTTCACATGTCATGTTACTGTTGGTTACCATACATATGATTGTATTTTTTAATGATATTATTAAATGCAAATTTATTTTACATAAACATACTCGTACACGTTTAATTTAGATGATGATATATTTTAATGTTTATACCTTCTTGAAAATTGGTAAGAACCCTAAAAAATATTAACAAAATAGAAGCAGGAGGTGTGCACACATAAGCTACAAAAACAAAATTATTTTCTAAAATTTATTACTTTTTGTATGTTTGAATCTATTAGAGGGAAAACAATTTTTTTTTTGTCTGCTAAACACAAAAAATATAAAGGCTTTAGAAATGTATGTATGTATACAGATTTTGCCACGTTATACAGTTGAAAATTTATAGTTTCCTTCATGATATTAAATATTTTTTTTATACTGATATAGGTTTTGTTGCAAAGTCGGTTGGGTCATCGTTACACACACAGAGAGAGAGAGGAGCCAAAAGTTTGTTTTTGGTATTAAATCACTACAAATATATTGTCACAAATCATTACAGGAAATCCAATTCAGTTTATTTTAAATTTAATTAAATTTTTTTTACTTTACTTTTGTAGACACATAATGTTATGATAGGTTTATACAAATATGTTTGTCCTCTGCCAGATTATTATTATTATTACTCATCTGACCATTGACAAATAAAAAAAAAACTACATATAGTATATCGCAAAAAACATCTCCATTAGGAAATTACGACTTGCATATCAGAAATGTTTCAGATGAACAAACAAAAATGTAGACTAGTGCACATTAATTATCGCGAAAGGCATTTTGCAAAAAATAAATACTTTATCATTATTTGCATCACCTGATTAAATGTGTAACGATTGTTTATTTAATCCAAAATTAATTAATTAATTTAATTTGGACCTACAAATAATTTATTAAATGACAGACTTACATTTTTATATATGTTTTATATGGACTATGAGAAAAGCAATTGTTCATTCACGATTAGAAAAGTTCTTGTTTCGAAGTGATAGAAGTATCAAGCAATGTCACTGTCGTTAGAATGTAAAAAAAACATAAAAAGATTTTTTAAAGATAAAATTGCTGCGTTTATAGCACAGCTAAACTAGCCATGCTAAACCGAAATGGCAACTGTAGCAGCCAGCTAAAATAGCATTGTTAAAATTATTGATATTTAAATTAAGCAAATATCTTTTAAAAAAAACGAAATAACAATAAAAATAAAATCAGAATTAGAAATACTTACAAGTCAGAGCTTAATATTGCTTCAACCTACATTTAAAGCTATCTTTGCTAAAGTAATAGTCAAACAGATGATCAATTTAATTAAAATTTTTGAACATCATCATAGCACCTTGTATTTTATAGAACCATAATCAAAAAATCTGAGCTTTTATAAGGGAATTAGAAACGAGGAAAAAACGAAACTTTTCATAGTAAAACACACAAAACATATGGGAAATCACTTTTTATCCTAAGACAAATTTTTAAATGAAAACATTACAAATTCCTAATTATGATTTCAGACATAGTTTCATAAATGTTTGAATTTCAATATATATGAATTTCGTTTAAGTAAATCATTTCCATTTTCTTGTAATAATTGATTTATTTAAATCAAAATATAAAAAAAATTTCATAACAACAGCATTCTGGCCAAATTGACATAAAAGCTTAGTACGATTCGTTTGGTTATTAAGTCAGTATACATTACATAGATGGCAGTGATGGCCGTAAAAAATTTCAAAAAAACCTTACCAAAAATTACCACCTGGGGAAATTTCAAAAAATTATAGGAAAAGCAAAACAAATTCGCAAAATATAGGAACGTGTGATAATTGACGATTGGAAATAGCCTAATCGCGCCTCTAGTAATCAATAGCAGCATATGTTACAATATACACAATTTGACAGCCGGTTTTCTTCATGTTGAATGAATTGTTATAGGAGTAAGTAAACTATTTCTTTAGTTAAAATTAAACAATATAAATAAAAAAATAACGAAGTTTGGTTGAAAAAATTATATTAATATGAAAATAAACTTCATTATGTGAATCTGTCAACACAGTGGCTAGAAAATCTAATCAATTACTAGTGCATTTTGTAAGAACGTTGGTGTACAAAATACGAAATTATTTTGACTAATTTGTTTTGTTTAATTTAAACTTAATTTTATTATTATGTCTACAAAATCTTCAACCAAAAAAACCTATGATTTTAATTTTCAAGGTTACTTATATGTGTATATATATATATGTATATATATATTATAAAATGGAAGATGTTCATCCCGCCAGGTACCTGCAACAAAAATGTAACAATGCCGCTTCGTACGATTTGAAAGAGCATATAATTGTTGCGCCCTTGGATATATACGAATATTTTTCAAACGCAAAAAGGCCAATACGTGAGGGTACAGAACTTCTCAATGCTGGGTGGGTAACTGCAATAGGAATTGCTCCACTTTCAGTTGAGAACCGTATAATCGGTCTAGTTTTGCAGACATCTTCCATCTCCGCTAGCCCACACGAAGTGCAAATGGATTTCCTTAAATTAAGTTTTCGATTTTGGAAATGTGTATGTTCGTGTAAAGCTGGGATAGGGGAAAAATGCAAGCACATTGCTGCTTGTCTTCTTCACATAAATCGGTAGGTACAGAGATGTTAATTTCATAATAGGTTAACTAATTTATGGTTTCATAGATATCCAAATCTCGCTGGGATCAGTTCGACAGAACTTAAACAAAAATGGGGCAAAACTGGCCGGACCATTGCAAAAAATTTTAGTTCGGTATGCACGACCGAAATGTGTCATGTTCGCAAGGAGATTTATATGGTTGACGATCACATCACTGAAGAGACTCAAGATGCAGTAGTCCTACAATTTTTGAAAGGTAAACCGTGTTTTTAATATCCTTAATGAATAAATTAAAATTAATATTTTTTTTAGTTGCAACAACCGGAGAGCTATCTAAATTGCTATTCACGAATCGCTTACCAATTGATGGCAGCACAAAAAATGTCACTGGCGAAGGCTGTCGGTAGTTCTATCGGCTTATGATAGACCACCAATATTTAAAAAAATTTGTTCCAAAACTTGAAAGAATAGTTACAAAAGAACTGGAACAAAATTTTTGTAAAATTAAGAAGATCTTGGAGGAATCAATACGGATCTGTGAAGCGACTATTTGTCAAACAAATGCGCAATGGTTAGTTGAGCGCAAAATTCCAATAACTGGAAGCATCGCTTATAATTTATATACGTACGCTAGCAATAAATCGCCAAATTGGGATAAAAAATTATCTTCCATATACGAAACCAATTTGTAAGGGGAATGATGCGACTAGATATGGGTTGTTTGCTGAGAAAATTGCAAAAAAATTTACAGCAGGTACTGTTTATTTTTTGAATGTGGGCTGATAATTTTTCCAGATCTTCATTTTATTGCTGTAAGTCCAGACGGAATTGCGTTTGATGGCGTAGAATGGAAACTCATTGAGATCAAATGTCCCGTTGAAGGAAAACAAATTAGCGCAAGTTTAATTATTAAAAATTTAAAGTACCTTAAAATGAATGAAAATAATTCTTATAGTTTAAACCAAAGACACCCTTATTACGGTCAAGTTCAATTGGGATTGGCCGTAACAAAGTTAACCATATGTGATTTTGTAGTTTTTAGTACATATGATCGTAGTTTTGAAATAATAAAAATAAATCGGGATGAAATTTTTATTAGCAACTTTATTGAAATTTTAATGAATGTTTATTTCAGACATGTGATGCCATTCGTCTTAAAATCGATTGTTTCTTTTTAATGTTATGAGCTGTGATGGATTAATTTATTTATTCTTTATGAATCAATTTATTTTATTTTTTATATTTTTAAATGGGTATTTATTTATTATATACATATATGCATATACTTAATATACATTTTATTTAGCACTATCTGTGATGATATATTTTATATAATTTTTCGTTAATTTATTATTATGCTATTTGTCATGAACTATTTAATTTGAAACTTATTTTTTATATTATATATATATGTATATGTATATATATATATATATATATATATATATATATATATATATATATATATATATATATATATATATATATATATATATAAATATAATTCTGTTTTTGCAAATAAAACCACTTTTTATTTCGTTTTTGAGTTAATTATTTCTGTTTTTAATAGTTTGTTTAGTTTATAAAAATTTATCGTCCTTTAAAATAGGGGGCGATAGGTTTGATAATGCAGTAATTACGGTCATGATATCATCTACATAAGGTATCACTGAAATACCAATTTTCTCGGATAAAACTTTAAATATTTTTAGCCGCGCGATTCTCCTTTCCACATGAACGCGAGCTGCAGCAATTTTTGTATTTCGTTCAACGTCTTTCTTAGAAAAGGTTTCATATAAAAATGTCGGACGTATCATTTCAATACCACTATGAGCTAGTTCGTCAGCTATCAAAAACCCTTTGTCTACCATCACAGCGTCACCAGGTTCGAGCATACTTAAAAGTTCTGAAGTGTGGTTAAAAATTGCCTTATCCGAAGATCTTCCAGTTGAAACTTTACTGACGAAATTGATGGATCCTGAAGGCGAAACACCGATCAAAATTTTCAGCGTATGGGCTGAAAAATGCCCTTGTAATGTGAATAAGTACAAGTCCTACACGTTAAACATCGAAATGTCACGGTTCGTATTTCCGTGCAATCCAAAACTGTCCTTACATTAGAAAAATCTTTAAAGCATGTTGGTAAATTATTTAAATTTCGTTCCTTCGATTGCCAATGAATTAATTTTTTCATTAATTTTGCGAGAAGCCGAATAGTGTCCGCAAAATAAAGTTTAGCGGTTTTATTACTTAACTGAAAACCTATGGCAATTTCCGCAAATGAACAATTACTTTTTAATTTGTGCATCGTCAAAAGAATACGGTCTCTAAATGACATTGTGCAATTTTCATTTTTCCTGGTATCTTCGCATACTTCAACCATCACCCTTAAAATGTCCAAACTTGGTATTCCCGTCATTGTTTTCAACTTTTTATCCATGGTCCAAAATGATGCTATATTAATATATTCAGCTATAGTTGCCTGATTCCCCTTATCGATTAGATCGGGAACACACTGGACCGCTGAATCGGTATATAAAGGGATTTGTAGATATTCAACCTCCTCCATATAAACACCTTCAACTTCTTCAGTATTGGAGCTGCAATATTAACAGTTAATATAGAAAAGGAAAACATTTTTAATACGGAATTTTACTAACGCGACGCTTCAGCAATAGCAGCAGATGCAGATCTCATCATATGGCGATTTTTTCTTCCATTATCTTTGATTCGTTTCTTATCTACACTTGACTTCGGCAAATTTTCCGTTGGAAAAGCGGGTTTCGCTAAATGAACTCTAAATTGCCCTTTATGTATATTGTGTGGTGTCAATAAATATTTGGCATCAAAATGACGACTACATATCAAAAATTGTTTAGGGAATTCCTTTCCCATTTTAAGCGCTACTTTCCATTTAAGCAGTTCGGCTGGTGACGACATAACCGCTTTTGGAAGTCTGTACATCGATACTGTGCTGGATTTGTAAGTATTGCATTGCGGTACTCCGCAATAACCCATACTCTTCCTCTTGTGTTTTTTTTTTCGTTCATCCATTTTTTAATCAAGTTTTATTGGAGTTTTCTTAATACTTAAATAAGAACTTATTTACACCACACGAAATATTACTTCGTTTGATTTATTAAAAATTTTGATTTTATATTTTATTTTATAATTTTTATCATTAATATTTAAAATAAAACAATGCTAACGCAAAATGCATAGGAAAACATTCAAACTTCAGATTTCTGTATATTGTTACAATTTACACTATTCGCCACCAGAAGTTCATTCCAATCGTCAATTTTGCGATTAAATAATTTCTTTCGTATTTTTCTGTAGCTATTTTAGACATCTTACGTACACTAGTAAAACTAAAGATAAATTTAGCAAGTATTATTTTAATTCGTCAGAGCCAACTTTGATGTATTTTTTAAAATGATAGTTCGAAAAAATATATTTTAGAAATAATATAATTTTACCAATATATATTTTTACACCAATATGGCCTTCTTCTATATTGTTCTTAAAGATATGTAGAAAACTTTTATATAAACATTTTATAATATTTTTGCTTTTTTCATTGAAAAACTTGAAGCTAAAAAACACCATTTTTACTACGGGTTCCTATGGAAATTAGTGAAAAGTTATGCCACTAGAAAAGCTTCTAAAAAATACGTCATTATGATTATGGCTCTATACTCTAGAAGGCTCTATGAATTTATGCGTTGATTTATGTGTTAACTAGTTTTTAATAGACCTATGTTACAGACAAATTAATAGTTGTTGTATAAAATTAATTTTAAACTTGAAACATCGTATCACAATTTAACTGGAATAATATACGTATATTATCTGTGTATCAATGGTGTAATAGTGTGTTTCAATAATGCAGTAATCAGCTGATTATATTTTAAAGCGGTTCAACAACAATCAATCCATGGTGAAACAATTTTGATGGAAGGTGTTGCTTTATGTGGCTTATGTAATATTAAGATTGTTCGAAAATCCGTCATATATTCTAGTTGCTTGAAACGTTTCCATAATTTTTGTGTTGACTTACCCATAGTCAAGATACGTTTTTGCTGTACTTATTGCATAAATAGTCAATTGTCTTCACCTAGAGCCGTATCTAGTATGGATGCAGATGTAAAAAACGATATTAAAAAACTGGTTGATGTTGTCGCTCATTTAAAAATTAAGCAGTCTGAGTTTGCTGATTCCATCAGGGGTTTGAATAAACTTGAGAACAATTCTTTAGATGTTTCAAGAATATTAGAATTCATGCAGCATAGTCTGGAAAACGTAGCCAAGTTAGAGAATAAAGTGGCTGTGATTGAAACCAACATTAATGACCTGCGGCATAAATATTGTAACGAATGCTTGTTGACATTTGCTACCTATTATTTTTTTTTTTTTTTTTCAAAATTTCAGAAAGTGTGGCATTCAAGTTGAATGCAAACTTTATTGAATTTTGGGATTTCAAATTAAGTGTAAAATTTTATTTCAATAATTAGTTTTTTGCTTATATAAAAAGAAGAGAGGGACAAGCAGAATAATCCAACAAATAATTCGCGGTAAGTATGATTGTAACTAGATTGTAAAAGGGGCCCGATCAGTAGCGGGTTAATTAACAGCCTCAGTAGAGGCGAGCGGCAGTGTGCTTTAATGCGCCACTGCTTGTCTGTTAATTACGTGCTACTGATCTAATTCTCATACTAACAAATCCCTCATATAGGGAACTATATGTTGTTTAATTTTTTTTTTCTGATTTTGTTTTATAATCATGCTTGTCTAAGGCCAAAGATTTGTCCGTTCATGTTGGACTATTGGTTCCGTTTCGCTTAGTCATGATAGATAGGTCCAACCTTACTTCTGAGTAGGTTCCTATTTGTGATCATCATGATCATCCCCCCCCTTTCTAATCCCTATTTAATAGAGGTTTAACAAGGTCCATAAACCTCCCATTAAAACCCACGACTAAAAATTTTACCTCTACCGGCTAGAGCTGCAGGTAAATGCCGCGATGGGACAATGTTTATGGACAATTTCTATAATGAGTCGAGGTAACACTCCGATCTCATTACAGTGGCGCCCAAATTTGAGGCCAAAATTCGCCTTCATCATTCTCCTGATCCATCACACCTCCTCAGTCTTTGTTGCATACCTAAGTGAGGGTGATATGTTGTAAGCCATTTACACAAATCACAGCTTGGTTAATGAGACATTGAACTGCTCTCTATTTCTTTTCCCAAATTAACCATCAGTTTAGGAACCACATTACAGTGGCGCCCAAACAGGGACCAAATATGCCCAAATTATCTGGTAAATTTTTGTTACCAAAGATATTCAACTAAATAAACCCTAGTGAGGTTATGCCTTAAATATATCCAGTAAATTTATCCCCATCAACAACCAATACCGTCTGATGATTAATCAGAGTCAAAATTAAAAAGTCCGTTTCATACATGTATTATAGTTACAAACTGACTACTTATCACGCCTTTGATCTGCCATGGACGGGTATAGAATTCAGTTGTGGTAGTTACGGGTAGTCAGCGGATTCATTGTAATAATATGAAATGGAACACAGCAGCGGGCGAGCTATTGTCCCGTGTGAAACTGACCAAAATATTTATGCCAGAGGCTTGGAAAATATGGTCAGGACAATTCCGTCAAGTTACATCTCTACACACGCGGTCTAACTCTTTCTGAAAGGAATGGATGCAGATTGCGAGGAAATGTAAGTTTGTGTTTGGTGGAGCACGCGGGTAAACACCCAGTAGAGTTGAACTGCTTACATTCACCATAGCAATAAGACTCCACTATAGAGTTGGAATGCCGTTGCGTTATTGGGAATGTGGTCAACAATTCTATCAATCAGAAATTACAATCCCTTTTCCCTTTCCTTTTTGACCTGTCTTAGTGACATGACTATTCCCGTGTCATCTTCCAGCATGAATGGAACATACGTTTTAGCGATAAAAGTATAGTTTACTACAAAGCTTTTGAATTTAAGTTAGTAATTTGTTAAAGAATGAATATAGATGTGTTTTTATTAGACGACGAGCAGCTCCTCGTAGAGTTTGAAGTTAGGAAGTTATCGGATAAAGCCAGCAAGGAGGTGACAGGTACGCTGAAAGAAGCACTGACTAGAAAGCTGGAAGAAGAGCATGAGGAATGGTTCCTTAAGCCCGAAAAAATGCACGAAGCCGCTGCAAAAAATCCACAGCGTGAATACGAGAAATGTCTGTCGAAACTGAATGAATTGCACCAGCTGGTGTTACAGGGGCTGGAAAAACAACCACCTGAACTCAGCTGGTTCACAAAGGCCAAGACTAAGGTCTCACATATAGAAGGTAGGACCTACCGGGGCAAAAGATCTCCCAAGTGGGGTGGGTTATTCCACGGGTTAGGTGATGTGCTCAGCACATACAGCAAGATATTAGTAAAATTAAATAAGGGCAGGATAGAAGCTGAAGGGCCAAGAAGCGAGTTGCTGCTCTGGAGGCAGAGACAGTCAGGTTAAAAGAGGTTACTAGCAATAGACATGAAGACCATGTACCAGGTTCCAGCCAACGGAAGCCAGCAGCTGGACCAGAACGTAGGCCGAAAGTTCCCGTTACTCCGGTGCTTTTGGCGGGGATTTTGTTTATATAATGCGGCATTTCTTACCATCCATCTCAAACTCAGGTACATACCGCCAGTAGCACAGCAGAACAGATATTAGGCTTCGTGACTATACCAGTTTAATTCAATGATATAACCAAAAACTGCCGGCTACGCGTCGCCCCATGACTGTCGCAAGTTTTGTATTTAGGCACAGATTTTTTGAAAAATTTTGGACTACAAATCTCAGTGTCAGAGTTGGATGGAAACAAAAATAAGTCTGCTGGTCCAACCCAAACCAGTGCAGATATACAACAACATATCTTGACGGACGACCAACAGTATCAACTCCAAGTAATCAAGCAAAAATGTCCATCCTCACAACAGCTAGGATTGGGTAAAACAACTCTGTTGGAGTACCTGATAGACACAGTAGATGCTAAGCCGGTTAAAGAGCGTTACTATGCGATATCACCAGCTAAACAAGCGGAAATGGGCCAGGAACTGGATAGAATGTTAGCCTTGGGGTTGATTGAGGAATCATCCAGTTCTTGTAGTTCGCCGGTGACAGTCGTGGCCAAAAGTAAAGGGAAGGTACGAATGTGTCTGGATGCTCGTAAATTAAACTCTGTAACAGTAAAAGAAGCATACCCGCTACCTATTATTGACGGTTTGTTGAGCAGATTGGAAAACATGAGATTCATCACTAGCCTAGACCTAAAAGATGCTTTCTGGCAAATCCCACTGGAGCCGAGCTCTCGGTGTAAAACAGCCTTAACGGTGCCAGGAAGACCGCTATACCAGTTCACGGTTATGCCGTTCGGTTTGTGTAATGCTGCACAAACTATGTGCCGGCTCATGCACAGAGTCGTACCTCGCGAGTTACATGACCGAATTTTTGTTTACCTGGATGACCTATTAGTAACTTCAGCTACCTTTGAGGAACACATGAAGTTGCTTGACATAGTGGCAGCACGTTTGAGAGCCGCCAACTTGACAATCAATGTGGAAAAATCCAAGTTTGTCCTCAAGCAACTGAAGTACCTAGGTTATGTAATCGGCAAAGGGTGTATCCAGGTAGACACAGAAAAGATTAAGGCAATCCAAGAATTTCCAGTACCAAAAACCGCCAAAAACATCAGACAGTTCTGGGGGAAGAATGGTTGGTACCGACAATTTATTCTAAATTTTTCATCTGTTTCCGCCCCGCTGACAGATCTGCTTAAATCAAAAGGAAAAATAGTCTGGAATGAATCTGCACAAGAAGCACTGGCTGCATTGAAAGCGCTATTAACAAGTCCACCTGTTCTCACGCATCCAGAATATCAACGCACATTCTACATTCAAGTTGATGCTTCAAAGACTGGAGGAGGGAGTGTGCTATTCCAGAAGGACGCCAACGGGATTGAACATCCAATCTCTTTTTATTCCCACAAATTGAATGGAGCTCAACGCAACTACAGTGTAACGGAAATGGAATGTTTAGCTGCAGTGCTAAGCGTAAAAAAGTTCCGTTCCTCTGTGGAAGGCTATTAATGTGTAATCATAACGGATCATACAAGCTTACAATGGCTGATGAAGCAAACTGACTTGTCCGGGAGATTGGCGCGTTGGAGTTTGAAACTCCAAGGGTATGATTGCCGAATCGAGTACCGTAAAGGTTCACAAAACTTGGTTCCAGATACACTCTCTCGTGTATTCTGAAGAGGTAGCAGAATTAGTGGGATCTGTAGCACCATTCCATATTGACCTCACTTCACCATCATTCACGGAAGACGAGTATCTCGAGTTATTGAAGTCACTTCAGGATAATGTACCTCCAAAATCAAAACTGAAGGTTTCTAGTGGAAAGGTATTAGTACATCAACCTAACAGAGAGCCGGAATATATGACGGACATACCTGAATGGAAGCTGTGGTTACCGAAGAGTATGATTCCTGTAGTATTAACTCAAGCCCATACGCCTCCAACGGCAGCAAATATGGGAACTGGTAAAATTATTGAACTCTTGCGTAGGCAGTTTTATTGGCCAACCTTAACCACTGATGTCAAAAGATTTATTCAGCAGTGCAAAGTCTGTAGGCAGACGAGGGCGGTGAACCACATCCTAAGACCTCCCATGGGACAATATAAGGAATTTGAGAGACCTTTCCAGAAGCTCTATCTCGATTTCCTAGGCCCTTACCCAAGATCCAAAATGGGTAACACTTACATCCCGATCGTTTTGGATCACTACTCTCGGTTTGTGTTGCTTAAACCACTCCGAGAAGCTACGGCTAAGAGAGTAGTCGACTACCTGGAGCAAGAAATTTTCCCAGTCTTTTCCGTTCCGGAAATCATTCACTCAGACAATGGAAAACAATTCAAGTCTCAAATACTCCAGGAGATGCTGGCGAAGTATGGTGTTAAATATATGTTTACTCCTGTATATTCACTCCAATCCAATGCTTCTGAACGAATTAACCGTTTCATTCTCACCGAGATACACGCGTATGTGGATGAGGACCATCGGACATGGGACCAATACTTATCACAGATTACCGGAGCTTTGCGGAACACCGTATATGCAGGTACTACCTTTTCCCCGGCATACCTGGTGTTCGGTTAGCATATGATTCAGCATGGGTCCCAATACGAACTACTCCGTGTGTTAGAAAGTATCATCACATACATAGAAAACAGGACCGACTGGCTTTGGCACAGGAACTTTGTTATTCCATCTTCAACAAGCTTACCTAGCCAATGCCCAGAGATACAACCTCCGGTCAGCAGAGCGGAAACTATTTACCATTAAATTATTCAGCTAAACTAGCAAAAAAATTCTTACCAGCGACTATACATCGCCGTGTTGGCAAAGTGGCTTATGAGGCAAGAATAAGGAGGGCAAGATAATGGGAATTTTTGACGAGAAAGATAACCGCCTATAGATTAACTAATAACTGATAAAAGCTACGTCTATTTCAGAAAATGGCTGAAACTCCAGAACAAACGTCAGCATCAGTGAATGACCAGACTATAGCCAAAACATCTATCTCTATGGCAGAATATTGGCCAAGGAGGCCACTGACCTACTTGACTCGATATGAACCAACAGAGGAAAAGAATAACCAAAAAGAGGGGCTAGATGCCAATTTGCGGATGGAAATTAAACAGCATCATCAGAAAATCGAGTGTAAAACAAATACTAATAGGCTTGAGTTGTGAGATTAGAGGAGTTCCAGTCGTAAGGAATGAAGATCTTTTCAAAATCATTGAGGATATCTGTTGTTGTGGAGTTTACGTCCAAATTCATTAGGAATAGTTTTCTTTACTATGTCAAATTAAAATCAAAAAATGGTGTACTTAATGCTAAAGATTTTGGTTTTTCTGCGATTGACTCACAAATATTTATCGTTGAACACATTTAATCCTGGAAGAAGAAGCTTTTGATCGAATGCAAAAAAGCTGATTTCAAAGTGAACCATGGTTTGGTTGACACTTGAGAAAATTTATTGTAAGATGGATGATGAAAGTGAACTAATTAAAATTGATTCACTTGATGAGCTAACTTCGTATCGTGATAGTTTTTATAAAAACTAAAGTCTGAGTCTCAGAAATTTCAAAACATAAGTCTGAGTTTCAGAAATTCCATTGAGCCTAATAAGAATAACGTTTGATGTCAATGAGCCTGCATCCATTTAATAATTATTTCATGATGTCTTTTATATTTTAATTAATCACCGCTACTTTAATTAATCGGATCGGCTTGTTTGAGGATCAAAATATTAATACTTGTGTTGATCTATTTTATAATGAGATTTTTAACCTTATACCATAGAATAAGTCCTTCCTCAATGCTTATACAATAAAAATTCATCTGTTCTGAATGTTTATATAACTTCGAATTTTCCAGCATGGTATTCAGTCTATTTACATTTACCATTTAAATCTAAAGCTTTTAAGACTAATATATATGATGATCAAATTCGCTTATTACGTAAAGTAATTAAGGTTGAAATCAAGCTTGGATACAGAAATTATATATGCAAAGTTCAAGACTCCATTAAAGCTGATCCAAACTTTTTTTGGAAGTTCAATACAAACCTGTCTACTAAATCAGAATTTCCAAGTGTAATGAACTATTCATATAATAGTTTAAATAATAGTTCCAGTAATATTGTTACTATTTGCGAGTGGTTTTCTGATTACTTCAGTAGCGATTTTAATCCGTCAACTGAATTATCTAATACTTTAATTTATTCTTGTAATAACTCAAACTTTTTGTGTTAATATGATCGTGTTTCTGAATGAGATGTTCACTTAGTGGTTAGTGGGCTTGATGCAAACAAAGGTGTTGGTCCTGACGGCCTACCAAGTAGTAGTTTCTAATTTAAGTTGAATTTTATGAAAAGTAAAATTACGACTTAAGCTTTTTCTTTTTTATCTTTGTAACGATTGGTGTAGGAGCCTTGAATACAGTGTGGTATGTGGTACAGATCGGACTAAATTTACAGAAAATCGATAGACAGACTGAGCACACGTAGCCAATATCGATCATCTCGCGATGACAAAAACAGGCCGCCCTGTAGTTCACCTTGACCGGGAGTGGTGGCACCAATTTACTTCGCATTCCTGGTTCCGAGAGAAATACCCACAATAAATATTGAATTAAACCATCCAATTGCGGCAGCCTTAAGTATTGTCCACCTGTAATATCACATCCTTGTTGCAGCAATCCAAGTGACTTATCTAGGGCACAGACATCCAGCACAAAACTTTTTTTTTGAGCCGTAAAGAATACATTCATGTACGTCATATATTGTGATGTACATTCGT
This sequence comes from Tipula vernalis, assembly GCA_958295665.1. Taxonomy (NCBI): domain Eukaryota; kingdom Metazoa; phylum Arthropoda; class Insecta; order Diptera; family Tipulidae; genus Tipula; species Tipula vernalis. The sequence continues at coordinate 213,809,377 of OY282558.1, read as the reverse complement.
TACTTCCCGTTACGACTAGGATTCGTGAATTGTTGATCGTCCCAGGTTGCCGATTCTTAGAAGACTGTGTTAGATGGTGCGGGTTGTTTCGGATAACTTGCTGTGAAGGATTTGTGTCTAGAACTATTACTAAAAGGCTTGGGTTATTTTCGCTTTTATCCATTATAAATTGAGTTGATTTATACAATTAACTTAAGTCGAGTGCCCAGGGATTTTTTAAACGCAGAAATTTTGAACGTGTCCGATAGAACGTACAATCCAATTTATTTGTCAAATTATGTAAATGAATTATAAACACGGATGACAATGTGCTTCGTTGCAAAAATTAGCATAAACCATATGGCGTAACAGTTCTATTGTTAAACGGTTCAAACCAGTGCTAATACACCACTTTAAATTAAGCTAACAAAAATTGTTAGATTTTCTTTTTAGAATTCACTATAGATAACACTTATAAGAATTTAGCTGATGCGCCCAGAGAACGCGATCAGTTGAAAATTATTAGCAGAAATTATTAGCTTAACGTTTTTTTATAGATTAGCGGTTCAATAAGAATTTATATTTACTCACGGATTATTAGCGCCAACATTAACGGCAAACTGCCAAATCTCGTTGTAATAGCGAATCACCCGATGGTATTTATGTTGTATTATTGTTGGCTTTAGTTGATATGATTCCGTAGTATTTGTAGCGACAAAGCTTGGTAACAAAACTGCAAATGCTCGTAGCTGCTTTACAATTCAGCATGATTTCAGCTACAATTTTTATGTTTGACAGATGTCATATTGAAGCTGTGTATACAATTTTATAATATAAATTTATTTCTTTTTCAGCGTTTTATGATGGCGTACACAAGTTCCAGCATTTGAAGGGACTTCTGACAGGAAAAGCAAGCAAGATTATCATACACATTCCACTAACTCCTGAAAATTATGAAGAAGCATACAAAAAGCTATGTAAGCGCTTTGATAAACCGGACCAGGGCCCTATTGCACCAACAACTTATCACTTATTACTTATCAAATTATCATAAGTTAGTTTTTTTGATAATGATAAGTGATAAGTGTTTCACCAAAAATAACAAAATATCACTCACTTATCAATTTGAAAACTTATCAAATTTTGATAATGATAAGTGATAAGCGTTGCACATCAGATTGTCTATAACTTATCAATTGACGAATTATCAAAGTTTTATGATAAGTTGTAATGATCTATACAAAAATACTATAAATGTGATAGTATTTGCAAAATATTGGTTTTGTACCTACGAGTATATAGCAAAACAATTAAAAAATTGTTATTCTGTAATTTAATAACAACAACAATTTTCCATGTTTATAATAATACATGAAGAGAAACCTTTCTCAATTGAGAGTTCTTATTTCAGTGTTTAGAATCAATTGTAAAACTTTTCTTTTTTTACTTTTAAAATAAATTCTCTTTTCTAACTGTAAATAATTTTTCAGCAGTACTTAAACGTAAACAATTTATTTTTATAACAAATGAATTAAGAGAATTCGTATTAACAAATAAATTGAATTTAACTACATTATACAAAAATTGTAATCGTCATATACAAACCAAAAAGATTTTCCACTATTCGTCTCGTCCGCTTATGATCACGATTAAATCTTTGCTCTATTGCATCATCCGGATTTCTTCGCATTGGTGGGATAAGTTAATATTTAAGGGGAAGCACTGCCACCCAAAATCACAGCACCGGAGAATGGGCGAAAACAAGACTCAAAATTGCTAAATAGCCTTGTATATGGCAATACTCTGGAATCGTGGACACTACCTGGCCAATTTTAATTTACTGCATAGAAGCTGCGATCTGGGCCACACACCATCATTACATTCAGTGAATGTTTTCCATGTCGATTCGCAAAATGTTATTCATTGACCGTAGGTGCATCTATATTAATCATTGTTCCATCGAAGCAACCAGCTACCTGAGAGTAACCACCCACCTCAAGAAACTTCTATCCTGAATATTCCTAACCAGTGCAGTCTTGTTAGTAGCTGCTATAGAGGACTCAATGCGCAGTTTCGGTCGCTTACATGTTGCAAATTTGCTCCGATTTTTAATAATACGTGCTCAATTTGTTCATGTGACAAACGAAAATGTTTTATCACTCGCGAGTCCAGAGAATATTTGGTTGTGGCTTTCACTACACGATTTCTTCTTTCGTTTTCATCCTCGAATAATCTTTCGAACCGACGCATTTATTTATAAAAATTATTTTTTCGCTTAATAAATTTCAGTTTTTGTTCACTAAAGTTGATATACCTACATTTGATAGTTTTATATTAATTTTAAAATATCGAGAAACAACTGTCTTACCTCTATGATAAATCGAAGAGAGTGAAATTGTTCTTACTTTTACTTAATATTATAACTTATTAGAATACAATAAAATAGCGTAAATTTTGGAATTAAATTTATTATACACTTGAAAACACATTGTTACATGTATTGTCATTATCATTCATAATTATTTGAATAATAAAAAATTTTATTGAAAAACGTGTTTGTACTCTTTTAAAATTGAACAAAAGTTCTCATCTTACAATAACAGCAAAAAAAAAAACCTTTTTAACAGACTTCCGTCATACCACTACAATTTGTAGCTCTTATCAATTTTTTTGAGTAGTGAAATTTTTCTTATTGATATTTTGGATAAGTTATCATTAAAGTAGTCGATTATTGATAAGTTAAAACTTTTGGTGCAACAGAACTATGAAAAAATTATCAAAAACCTCAAACTTATCGCTTATCAAAATATTACTTATCATTTATCATTTCGCAAATTGGTGCAACTTAATTTTGATAAGTGAGTGCTTATCACTTATTATAACTCAATTAAATACTTATCAAATTTCAATTTGGTACAACATAAAATTATCAAAAATTATGATAAGTTGATAAGTAATAAGTGATAAGTAGTTGGTGCAATAGGGCCCAGGTTTATAAATCGCTTATCAAAAAATTTATGCGGATTCCATCAGCTACTAATGGGTCTGTTACTTGTCTTAGAAACGTTTGTGATACTTCGGAGGAAGTCGTACGTGGCCTAAAGGTATTGGGGGAAAAAGCTCAGACTAGAGATCGCTGGCTGATATATATTTTGCTTTCAAAACTGGACGAGAAAATTCAGCGAAATTGGGCAGAAAAAACAGCTGACGATCTGTACCTAACATTCGACAATTTCTTTCACTTCCTGGAAAGGCATTTTACAACACTAGAGTCCATTGATCGTGATACATCTTAAAGACGCAAATCTACAAAGGCCTCATCATTCCACGCAAACAGCAATACTAAGGTAACAATTAGAAGCGCAAGTGATCGGAAATCACTAGTTTCCTCGTGTAAGGAGTCAAGGTCTGATTTATCATGCTTAAATTGTCATTTACCTCATTTGCATCATGAATGTGAGAAATTTCGTGATTTGCCAATAGCTCAGAGGAAGGAGTTCGTTGCAACCACTAGAGTATGTTACAATTGTATGTTCAAGGGTCACACTTCGTAAAATTGTCCATCTCGACATCGATGTTTTATTTATCAGCGGAAGCACCACACTCTCTTACACGATTCTTATGAGTTGGAAAAACCAGTACCCGTATCTGTCCAGTTATAATTCACAACGGATTCATGCTGCGCTATTCAACTCAACCCACGTAGGGACGTCTTTATTGCCGACCGCATTAGTAAGAGTGGTAGATCAATATAGCAATCATCATTTCTGTCGTATTCTGTTAGACTCAGGGTCTACTGGCTGTCTTATGAGTGAGGCGTGTGCACAACGTCTGCAAATCCGTAGGAAAAATCTTTGAATTCCAGTTGAAGGCGTTACTACAGCAGCCGTATCACGAGGGTGTACCGAAATAAAGCTAATTCCTCATTTCGATGATGATTTTGCTATGGAAGTGTGAGTCGTAATCTTAAACCGACTTACATCAAAACTGCCCAGACTGGACGAAAGCATTTTGAGTAAATGGCCAGAAATCGAATCACTGACGCTTTCCGATCCACTGCACTCTGTATATAACGATGTTGATATTATCTTGGGAGCAGCTCAATGCTTCCGACTTCTGCGACCGGGTTGTGTGGTAGGACCAAATGATCTAACAGCTCAAAACACTGCGCTTGGCTGGATAATTTCTGGAGAAAATTCAACAAGAAAAAATAGAAACATTAATCTCCACACGGAATTCAACGTGGATGAGAGGCTGCGCACATTTTGGGAACTCGAGGAAGTACCATTGGCCAGAAAATACACACCAGACCAGCAATACTGTGAGGATTTATTCACTACAACACATAAAAGGGCCCCAGATGGAAGATTCATCGTTAAATTGCCATTTGTACTTAATTCACCTCCGCTTGGAAATTCTTTGGATCAAGCAGTTTCACGATTTCATTCCATCGAGTCATGCACGAGTACCTAGATCTAAACCACATGGAGGAACTCGACTCTAAAAACCTCGATCTAAACATAGAACATTTTTATCTTCCTCATCACCCTGTCATTAAGCCTGATAGCGCAACAACGAAAGTGCGCATTGTGTTCGACGCCTCGGCAAAAACCACTTCATCCATTTCTCTCAATGATAAATTACTGGTTGGCCCGGCTATTCAATCCGATCTTATTGACATCATCATGCGATTCCGATTACATAAAATAGCGTTCAACGCCGATATCACACGAATGTATCGAGAAGTTCGAATCGCTAATGAAGACTGCAGGTATCAGCGAATCTTGTGGCGCGATGATCCGCATAAGCCTCTGAAATATTTTCAACTTCTGACAGCAACATTTGTGAAAGCCTCAGCCCCATTTCATGCCACTCGTTCTGTTCATCAACTTGGCAACTTGGCTATGCGTCAAGTTTTGCCGAAGCATCCAAAGCTCTAATGCCTGATCTATATGTGGACGATCTCCTGACTGGCGGTAACAACATTCAAAATACGCAACATCTAGCTAACCAAATAATTAATATTCTAAAATCTGGGGGATTCTCGCTTCATAAATGCGCATCAAATGTACCACAGTTCCCAGCATCTTTACCAAGCGAGCAAGAAAACGAAACTTTGGACGAATTATCTAAGGAGTCGGATCATTAGATCTTGGGATTACATTGGGATACGCACAAGGATTGTTTCCGATTCAAGGTTAATTTGCCCGCACCTCCTAGCAATCTGACAAAATGACGGTTACTTTCAGATGCTTCCCGTTTATTCGACCCATTGGGCTGGTTATCACCAACAACGATAACTGCTAAGTCACATTTTCAGCAACTCTGGCTACTACAATTGGATTGGGATGACGAACTTCCATCGGAAGTAGCTGAAAAATGGAGAGAAATTCACAGATCGCTGATTTCCATTGAAAAAATTGAGATAGCGCGATTCCTGAAGACTGGATCATCACCAGAAATACATGGATTCCCAGATGCCAGCAAAGTAGCTTACTCAGCAATCATATATAGTCGCGAAATAGATTGTAATGGTACCGTGCACATTAGCCTCGTAACTGAAAAGGCTCGAGTTGCTCATATCTATGAATCCAAGGTTGACAGTTCCTAGACTTGAACTTTCTGGAGCTCATCTGGTTGCCAAGCTTATTAGGCTAATCATCCAATCGCTTCAAATTGAAAAATGCAGTATTTTTGCCTGGACGGATTCGGAAATTGTTCTTCATTGGCTGACTAAAGTTCCTTGCCATCTACCAGTCTTTGTTAGTAACAGAACCGTTCAAATCCACGAAACAATTCCTAATGCTGTTTGGGGGCACGTTCGATCCACTGACAACCCCGCGGATTGTGCCTCTAAGGGAATTCTCCCAACTGAACTCGTCCACCATAAGCTTTGGTGGCACGGACCGCCGTGGCTGCTGGAATCAAGAGGCAATTCGCCACAAACTACAATTAAATCATTTGCAGAGATCACTGAGCATTATGAAACAGAAGCAATAAAATGTCACACCACACAAGCTTCCCCATGCTTATTAGACTAATTAACAAAACGACACTCGTCATTCAGTAAAGTCAAGCAAATTCTGAGTTCTGCTACAAATTCATCGTCAAGTGTCGATCTAAAAGAGGTAGGTCAACAGAAGGCAGGCATGTGGAGTCAGATTTCCAAAGTATCGGACTGACTGCAGTAGAACTAAACCACGCTGAGGAATATTTATGGAAATGGGCACAACAAGCCGAATTTCAGGAAGAATTTCAAATATTGTCCGCCAAGAAGCAAGTTCTCAAGGGCAAGTTGTCATCATTAGCTCCATTCTTGGGCAAAGGCGGCATTCTAAGAGTCGGCGGTCGCCTAAGCATGGCAACTTGCGCCTATACGCAAAAGCATCCAGTCATTTTGCCATCGTCTCATATCCTGAGTTCCATGATTCTAACGTACCTTCACAAACGTTATCTCCATCCAGGACCATTGCTCTTGTCCCATCTCTCAAAATTGTCCTACTGGATTGTTAAATCCAGACCCTTAGTGCGAAAAATTACTAATGATTGTTCTATATGTCATAGGTTGAAGAGTCATCCGTCAGCTCCAATGATGGGTAATCTGCCTGCCGAACGTGTATCACCCTCTCGGGCATTCAACCATACTGGAGTGGATTCCGCGGGTCCCGTTCAAATTTCCACTAAGAAGGGCCGCGGAGCAAAATACATCAAAGGCTACATCTCGATATTTGCGTGTATGACAGTCAGGGCAATCCATTTGGAGCTGGTGAGCGACCTGTCCAGTGAGGCGTTTGTCGGAGCTTTTAAGCGTTTCATAAGCAGAAGAAGTGTGCCCGCTATCATGTATTCGGACTACGGCACTAATTTCGTAAGGGCAAAGCGACAGTTGAGCGAAATGAAGCAACAGTTGTACCGCACTACAACAAACGAAAATGTACTTGCTCACATTACAGAGCACAATATCGAGTGGAAATTCAATCCACCATCAAGTCCATAGTTTGGCGGACTCTGGGAAGATGCTGTTAAATCCATGAAGCACCATTTAATCCGAGCGACAGGTAATTCCAAATTAACCAACGAAGAATTGTCAACTATCAACACACAAATCGAGGCGGTTCTAAATTCTCGCCCACTCACTCCAATTCAAGAAGACGAAAGTGGTCTATTTGCATTGACACCGGCGCATTTTCTACTGGCGCATCCTCTATTGGCTATTCCGGAACCAAACTATCTAGATGTTCCAGATAATCGATTGTCGAGATGGCAGGAAGTCAAAAAACGAGTAGATGGATTTTGGTTCCGTTTCACAAAGGAATATCTACACAATCTGCAACAACGGTGAAAGTGGAAAACCCAAACCCAAGAAAACTTAAAAATCAACGATGTCGTCTACATTAGGGATGACGCAACACCACCACTCAGTTGGTCGCTAGGACGTATCTTAGCTGTTCACCCGGGAGAAGATGGGATTGTTCGCGTTGTTACACTTAAAACACGAAATATACTCAAAAGGCCAGTAGCCAAATTAATCAAAATCAACGATGTTGATACGAAGTTAGGTAACTTCATTCCCAACTTCGAGTGGGACCCGAGTAAATGGTCCACCTCACCTTAACAAATTCTTCGAGTAACAAGTTACCAACAAATTTATCCTGAAATCAACAAATGTTAAGGAATACTTCCTTAATAGGTCGGCGGCATGTCTTCGCCATCATAAAACGCTGAAAAGGAATAAATTTATATTATAAAATTGTTTACACAGCTTCAATATGACATCTGTCAAACTTCAAAATTGTAGCTGTAGTTTCGAACAGTTTTGAAAGGTTATGTGCGAACTTGTAGTCCGTATTATCATTAATTTGACAACCATCAAACGATAAACACTAAAGAAAATTATATCTTTAATAAAATAAGTTTGTGAAATAAAGGAACCAGATTTAATAAATTCTTGCGTGACATTTATTCAAATACTTATGTGAAGTTTCTGACAAATTGACAAAAAACCTTACAAAAGCTAAAAAGTATAAATGCTCCACTACACTAAAATTGTGTAGCTGGAATTTAGATCAAGGCATCGTAGGGATGTCTAAGTAATACCGAGTGTGCCATTTCATTGTATTGACCTCTGTGCATGATTTATAGCAGACAACATATTTATGCGACCCGTCCAACATAAATTTATTCAAGTTTCAAAAATGTCACGTGGTAAAATTCTGTAGTTGGGATTTCTATGGGCCATTGAGAAGGCATCGTAGAGATGTCTAAGTAATACCGAGTGTGCCATTTCATTGTATTGACCTATAAAATAACCCCTAAAATTCTGTAGTTGGGATTTCTATGGGCCATTGACAAGGCATCGTAGAGATGTCTAAGTAATACCGCGTGTGCCATTTTCTTTTATTGACCTCTGTGCATGATTTCTAGTAGACAACATATTTATGCGACCCGTCCAACATAAATTTATTCAAGTTTCAAAAATGCCACGTGGTAAAATTCTGTAGTTGAGATTTCTATGGGCCATTGACAAGACATCGTAGAGATGTCTAAGTAATACCGAGTGTCTGTTGTTAAAATATGTATATTTTTCTTTATTTATATTGTTTTGTATTTGAAACTTTTTGTTTTATTGGTACTAGCGTTTCTATATATATTAGAGAGACTGGAATTATTCTGCACTTCGCGTTCGTTTCCAGTTTTGTGCTTAAAAGATCGTCATATATTCCCAAGACTCATTGTTTCTTTTTATATATGAAATATAGTGTCCTGGGATCATCAGTTTTTCTGGCCGTTGAAAGTGAATTATCCCTCTTAATAAATACAGGTTTGATTCCAATTTCAACTCCGATTCAATATCATCAATTTTTACATTGTAATATTTCCTAATATCAATTGGCTGCACATCAACAATTGCAAAGCCATTATGTGAATTGATATTAAAAGTTATTGGGTTTTCGAACCATGTTTTGCATTTCGTACAAGTTGCTCCATAAAATTTTACGGCATTTCTAATATTTTTGAAACTTCGTTCATTGAAGTTTTTGTAATTTAAAGGCACATAAAAATTATCTTTTGTGTGCGATTGATAACAACTTGGACAGGTAAAATCAAGGGATATCGAACGTTTCATAAAAAATTCAATTATTTTTGAAATCTTACAATCCATTCTCATATCTATATTAGAAGTAATTGTGTTAATGTTAAAACATTTCAATAGCAAATGCGTCCTTCTTCTGAATTAGACTGAATTGCTCCATTAATTGTGAAGTACGAAATAAAATCAGCAAAATCAATGCCAGTAGTTTTAATTTTATCCAATATATGTTTATTGTCAATAGATAATATTCTAATTATATGCGCTAGGGCATCGAAACCGCATGTGTGAGAAATGGAGACTCGGTAATTTTGATATTCAAATGAATATCCATTTGGCAATATACTATCGGTAACAATTTCTTTAACCTCCGATTCCATCTCGACATCATCTTTAGCAAAGTATCTCGCTAAAACACGTTTTCCCATGTGTTTTGGGGATTCGTATAGACGAATTGGTTTGTTCCAATTTTCTTTGTTATTTATATTATCTGGCTCTTCCTCAGAATCATGGTTTTTCGCTGCTCTCCTTTTACTTGATTTGGGAGTTGGTTTTAACGCTTGTAAGACGTTTATTGCGTTTACTAAGCGCTCTGTTTTGTCTTTTAATAGGGCAATAAATCGTCCAACCCTTAAAAACTTTCTTTCCGCGGCACACGCGGTATTACTTAGACATCTCTACGATGCCTTATCAATGGCCCATAGAAATCCCAGCTACAGAATTTTATCACGTGACATTTTTGAAACTTGGATAAATTTATGTTGGACGGGTCGCATAAATATGTTGTCTGCTAGAAATCATGCACAGAGGTCAATACAATGAAATGGCCCACTCGGTATTACTTAGACATCTCTACGATGCCTTGTCAATGGCCATAGAAATCTCAACTACAGAATTTTACCACGTGACATTTTTGAAACTTGAATAAATTTATGTTAGACGGGTCGCATAAATATGTTGTCTACTAGAAATCATGCACAGAGGTCAATACAATGAAATGGCACACTCGGTATTACTTAGACATCTCTACGATGCCTTGTCAATGGCCCATAGAAATCCCAGCTACAGAATTTTACCAAGTGACATTTTTGAAACTTGAATAAATTTATGTTGGACGGGTCACATAAATATGTTCCTAACGACCCAATTTTACCACATGGCATTTTTGTATCAAGACATCTCTACGATGTCTCGTCAGTCATTTCAAATATCCACATAGCAAAAGTGTAGCAGTCCCTTTATACTTTTTAGCTGTTGTAAGGTTTTTTGTCAATTTGTCAGAAACTTCACATTGCCTATTCAAATAGAAAATTATTAAGCGTAAAATTTAGTATAGTTCATCACAATTGGATAAGGTTGACCACGTAGACTGGCATATGGCCAAGTTATCTGAAAATATAGGCAAGATCTTGTGGACATCTCTTTGATTGGAAATACCACAATTTTTAAAACCAATAAAATTATTAAAAGTTCTAAACTCTGTAAAATTTAGTATAGTTCATCACAACTGGATCAGGTTGGCCACGTAGACTGGCATATGGCCAAATTATCCGACAATATTGTCTATCCGAGAATATGAGCAAGTACAAGGTCTTTTAAAATAATCCAAAATTATTAAAAATTCCAAAAACTGTGAAATATACTATACTATCGAGAGTATTTTATTTCATCATAATAGGATCGTCATTTCCGGGATCGGCGCTAAATAATTATTTAAACCATCAAAAATCAGTCAACTTTTAAATTATCTGAAATATAGTAAGGTTCAACACAATTGGATGCTTTTGGTTAACGAGATAAACAGATGGTCCAGCTATGTAAAATGATGAAAAGAATCTGTTTGGTGGTACGAAAAATCCAAAATTACAAAAAATTAAAATTTTCATATAATTTCAATTTCAATTGGAAAACTAGCTAATTTAACAGTGTAATTTTTTGTTATTTTTTTTAGCATAAACTTCACACTTATGATTTAACGAGGAAGAAAATTGAATTATTTTTTGGCCTGAAAAGATTTTGAAAAACAGCAAAATACTTGTAACATGAAACCAAGTGCTAACCTTTTATGATGCTTCTAAACCAAAAATCTTGACGTGTGATGCAAGCCATTATGGCGTAGGTGCGGTTCTCTTGCCATTTCTATCGAAATTCGAAAATGGCTGTGTTTCTTGTATCTTCCACACTAAGTTTCGCAGAACAGAAATACGCATAAATCCAAAGAGAAGCATAGATGCAATAGTTTTTGCTGTGAAGCGTTTTCATAAATCTTTATACGGACAAGAGATTGACCGGATTCAGTCGCTACATTCCAACTGAACGGTTAAGCCGTTAATGTAGTTAAAACTGTAATCGCGTATATGTTTATACCAAAAAAGCTATTAAGAAAAATCTAATATAAATAATGTACTTAGATCTAATTATGTCCGAAAAATTGAAAAACAGTTATTTATTCAATATTCTCTTGCTTTTAATATTTCACACCAGTGTAACTAAACACAAAATACTATAAGAAAAAAACTGAAAGTGCCAAATTCATATAACACTCATCATTCATATTTTATAGAACCTGAAGTGGGTTTATTTATTTCAACTGTTCCAGTAGTTCTGCACCACAATGGGAATCATTTTAATCAAAAAAATTGTTTTCATAACTTTCAATAAATTTGAACATTTTTCAGAAAAAAGAAGAAGAAGAAAAAAAACTTTAAAATAAGAACAAAATATATAAGTAACATTAGAGCAAAGTCACAATAAACAATTTTCTAGTATGTTTATACTTAAAAGAAGTTTTAAATTAAGATTGATCATTTAACAATTTCACTATATGTTAGTACTTGTTATTTTCCCAATTTTCCAGGTAATATTAATTCTCAATTTATATATTTTTTTGTTTGTTTGTAGTTTTGTCTAAATAAATGTTTGTTTATAAACATTGCAAAAATATCAATAATTTTCGATTTATCTTCTTACAAAACAAAATTGATTGGGTATTCCAATGAGATTCATCAATTGTATAAATGATAAAGTACCAAAGTGCCAAAACCATAACAAAAAATATTTTAAAAACTATTATTTTGTTTTTAAATTTATTACGTATTTATACCTGTACAGTTTTATAACTTTTTAATTATTATTAAATAAATCAATCAATATTATGTATGGCAGTATTAGATTTTGAAAATTAGGACTGCCAGTAAGTACCTATGTTATTTATAAGAGAAGTCGATACTATAGGTTGCGTTCATATAAAACTCGAGTTATTAAAAAATAATAAACAAAAAATATAGATTCTGCTTACTGAATTACTGATAAGATTTTTTTTTTTTATGTTTTCCATAACTCTGTGTATAAATAAATACAGTACGTACTAAACACAAGAAAATAAAATAATCAAATTTAAAGTTTTTCTATTACACACACATAAAAAAAAAAAGTTTTATATCTTTTCAATTACTCTAATTAATCCCATAAAAAAAAACTTTATCATACTATCATCAGCATCCACATATACGTACACATTTTAGATATACTTGTACATTATGAGTATCATCATCATCCTCCATCCATATATTATACGAAACAATAATAACCATGGATAAGATATTGATGATGATAGTATTTGTTGTTGTTTTCTAGTTTTATATCGCATGCATACAACTAATTTCATCTCTTCAAAGTTAAATATTTCTTTTTGTAGCAAACATACAGTTATATTCAGCGCAATAAATATAAACTATAGTATATGAACGACTATGTATAGTTATTTACCACGCCAGCATCATTGAATGGAATCCATCACCAGGGGTGGAACTCCATTGCTGAACTCATAAAATCATTCATATAATATGTTTTGTATATTCAAATTAACCTAACGAGAAACAAGTAGAAATGAGAAGTGACTGATCAAAAGTCGCTATTTACATCTCACTTTTTGATACATACTGTTGATCACTTTTTTGTAGCAAATAGCTTATTTTCACCAAAATCAAGGGTTTTAGGGATATTTTCATAGCCACTTTCGATCTATTTCATATAAAAAATTCTGCCGTGAGTGCGAGTTTACGACCATTTTCTGAAGAAAAATTTTCAGCAGATTCAATATGTTTTAAATGGAAAACAAAAGAACTATGTACGGAAGGGGAAATTTGTTTACAAAATAGACTACGTCGATTGGTTGCCTGTTGAAAATTTTTCTTCAGAAAATGGTCGTAAACTCGCACTAATAGAGAAAAAAAAATTTCATTTTGGAAAATATATTGTAAATAGCGACTTTAGATCAGACTCTCCTCATATGATTGATTGATTGATTTCAATGTACGATCAAGCATTAAGCAAGTCTCCTGCATTATAAATGCAAATACCACACCACTATACCCATGTTACAACACGACACTATAACTCTCCCTCACTAAGGAAATATTTACCATCATACTCAGCTTTTCATGAAGTCAAACATAGCAATATTCACCCCGTAAAGAAAGACGCCACATCGATAACCACATAAGTCTAATAGTGTGATATCCGCCCCTGGCCAGGTAGCCATCGTACACCTTTTTATATATAACAAAATCGAGGAATGGGAAAGGAATGTTAGTGAGGACAGACTCGGCCCGGTTACATACACCTAATAAAGCCGATAGTTAGTGTTTTATGACAGCACAATGACAACACAATTAAAATATTAATAATAAAACGTTGGAACCTGATCGATCTGAAATAATATCTTAAACTAGAATTTATATTTATATAATACTCCAAACTTCCGATTAACAAAATTGATGATAAAATGTATTTCGATGTTCTTCTGAAACCAAAAAACAAATTAGTTATTTATTTCTACTCTCACTTAGTCCAACCACTCTATAATTTCAAATATTTAACTATTAGCTTTCAACAATTAAGAGAAATATTAAAACAGCAATAAATATAAAATAATCTAAATTCAAATGTAAAGATGTTCCTATCCCTAAAAATAACATTACCATTTATTAATCATAATTCAATTCTAAGCCTTAAGGCATTAATTACATTAAGGATCAATTATATCTTTACGCGACATAATGTTGACTATACATAAAATAAAATTATATTAATTACTACACACTATTTATTTGTTATTTATAAATTTTCTAATTAGATATGTAACTTATATAAATAGTTTGATATAAGTTGCTAAAAAGCATCACCAAAATCAGTATACGTTTCATTGTTACAAGCCTTTAGCGTTTTATTTCGGCTCAGAGCACAATTCTGAATGAGCTCCCCAAACTGAAGCAAATTTATTTTATTAATTTCTGTGTTGTGAATGTATGCCAATTTTCATATAAGTTATGTATGGGGTAATTTAATTGCTGGTTTTACAACATTTATTGTTTAACCAACGTGACACGACAAAACGCGAAAATTGTGTTTAGCTAATCTTGATTCTTGGTAATTAAACGTTTAAAACCTTTATATAAATTGTTAAATGTAATCAGTCAATTGAAATAATTTTACACGACAAATTTAAGATTTAGATCTATACCGGAACAACAACTAATAAACAAATGCGGAATGTCAGAGCAGCTTTTACCTATATGTATATGGGTTGAAATTGGTATGACCTTTTTAACACTTATCCCGATATTATCAGCAGATACATCTTTAATTGGGCTAACACTAACAAATTCGTTGGACAATTTTTGAATCGATTTTATCCCATCTGTCCCATTGTTCCGATGTTTGGGGATGAGGTTATTGCATTTTGCTTTTGGTTGGATTAGGCGTCAATTTATTTAATATCGAACCGTTAACTAAATGCTGCTCGAGATTTGGAATAATTTTCTATAGTTAAGTCTTAAATTTATTCACGAACTTGAACTAATTCAGACGTACAATTAGGCAGACTAACCGTCGACATAGGTTCGCGGGCTCTATTGTTACAAGTCATTTTGTAGAACTGAAACCTGGTACATCCACACTCTAACAGGAGATTATGTGACTCTCCGTGGCTTTTAGAATAATCTTTACTCAGAAATAATAAATAATTTAGCTTTATAAGTGCACACGTTATTTATACAAAGGTCAAAACATTGAATGGAAGAAATAAAAACATTTTGCTTCCGACATTAAAACTTTGTAGAGCGCCCATATTAGCAATACTCCTGATTCTATAAAAATATAGGAAACTTTTTTCGCTATTATTCGTTTATAATGCGTTTTACTAGGTGCGTGCGCATTGAAATTTCGCATCGAAATTGTTAGAACAGTTATAAAAGATGAACGGCTTTCTTCAATGTGAGGCGCACTAGTACGTATGACGGATGAGAAGTTTGTCCTAAACTGCCCTAGACCAACAACAACAAACGTGAATGTGAGAATGTATGTGTTTAAGTAAAAAAAACCATTGTAACCGATGGGTTTTGGGTCAGCACTGACACACCGTGGAACACTGTAAAATTAACGGGATAGGTTTCAATGGCTGGGAAGGTTCACTAGTTCCGATGTGGCAGTATTCCATCGTACAAAAAAAAATAATTTAAGTATGCCAAAGTCTAGAGAAAAAAAAATGGAAAACTGAACTACCTAAACAAACCAAAAAAAAAAACCACGAGGAGTTATCATAAAAAAATACATCTCTTGCTATGTTCATCCCTTTTCATTTCAAACGAACTACCACATGATGGCTAAGCCGTTAATAAACAAAAAAATAAAAACCAAAATTAGGCGAACATCAATATGAGTTAGCCAAAAAAAATGACTTAAAATATTCTAAAAAAATATAATTAAAGAAAGGAAAATCAACCAAAATATATGTAATATACGAGTACAGATATGTCATGAAAATTAATAGAAAAACTTAAGAAAAAAAAATAAATAAAATAAAGCACCAAATTGAATTCCAGAAATTTTACAAATAAAAAAAAGAAAGAATTGATAAATCAAGAACAAAATGAACAATAAAAAAAATAGAAACATAGAATTATTATCAGATAAACAATAAACAATAATATAAGAAAAAAAACGAACGGTTTTCAATTCCTCCCGGCTGCATTCATTGACCATCCATCTTCAATTACCAACTATAAACAGCTCACCTATTGTATTGTAAACAGCTCACTATAGCGGTTTATTATTTTACACTGTACTTCTTAATACGATCGGGACCAACCGTACAATATACCGGAACAAACCGCAAACTCCATCAATGCACAACAATTAAGAGCCAAGTAAATGTTTCGTTGCCGTTGTGATAGTTTTTTTTTTTTTGGTTGTTTATTTATGTTGATTAAACATGCGTTGAAAAATAAACGTTATTCGTAGCACACATGTATTGCTCTGGTCGATATATGAGAATGTTTGGGAATGTTTCACCAACCCAACACAACTTTAGTTCAAAAAAAAAAAAACAACAACATTACACCAGCACAACCAAAAAAATTGATAAACAATATAAATTCACTTTACGGAATTATGAATCAACAAATCTTCAATTTATTTTCCTTTTTATTTTATAAATTATTATTAATTTTATTTATAATTATGTTTATTACATACTTAATATTATCTAGTTCCTTTAATGTTTTTTTCAATTTGTTTTTTTTCAACAAAGATCACTTTTAAAATCACATTAACAAAAGCAAAACAACAAAATCAGAAAATTAATTAATTTAATTAATTTCTCGAAAGTTCAACTTGGTTTTTTCTTTTTAAACACAAAAATCAAAAAAAAATTTTAACTGCTCGAATCTAGAGCCTGAACCTGACTAATTCATTTTTATTTCGATGCTATTTACATACCAGTATGTACCGTATTGGTCGTTATATTCATTGATAACTTACTTCGAATATTTCCAACACAGTAAGAGACCACAATCGCATCATCAACTAAAAATTTCGAAGCCTACCTAAGGGCGCAACATCTTTGCTGGTGGCAATAGTTGTGCGTCGCACCAAAGATCGTTACACAATGTCATTTAGGCGAAAATTATATATTGTAATAAAAAAATTGTATATACACTGTATCAAAAAATTGTCCGTACAGCACTCGGTTAAGAAAACATTGATAAAAGAAACAATTACAAATCAAACAAAAAATTTAGTTTTAATTTTGTTAAAACTCAAATTACATTTAAGAACCTGAAAATAATAATAATCATGATATAAATTAAGTTACTTTCACGTTTGATAAGATTTACTATTTAAACCGCCTAAAACGATCTCAAATAATTGTCCGTACACCCAAAGACGTTGAGGGAATTTGGTAAAACAGTTAGGTCTAATATTTCGTGTTGTAACCTATTTATGAAATGACACTTTGCAACCTTCTTTTCATTGAGAAAGCCAACTTCCGAGTTATTTCGTAGAGAATTTTTGGCCCATTCCTCCACAATGAGCCGTTTTAACTGTTCCTTGCCGCTAATTTTGTGTTCACGGATCTTTCGCTCCAAATAATGGCATACATTATCAATAGGGTTGAGATCTTGTGGCTGGGGCGGATGAGGAAGTATTTACTTTACATTGTACAATAACCAGTCCTTTATCAGCTTTGACGAATGCTTCAGGTCATTGTCATGTACGGAGCGAAAATTTGCCCATGTCCCATTTTCTCAGCACTTATTAATAAATTACCCTTCAAAATATCCAAATAATTAAACCGGTTCATTATGAAGGTCAAATAACCTACACCCCTTCAGCTAAAAGCTCTTCAAACCATTATACTTCCGCCACCAAATTTAACTCATGTTCAGGGTTGGATTTCCGCCACACCATAACTCGCCCATCTGAACCAAAAATTTTAGATTTTCTTCCGTCTGAGGGAATAACATTTTTCCAGAACTCTTCGGGCTCACTCACATATCCCAATGCATATTCCAAGCGCTTTAAATATTTTTTTTGTCGGCAAATACATTTCTTGCGTGTCACACATCGACGATACTCTTGTTTATGCAAAATATTGCGTATTTTTGTGAGATTCTATCTCTCCTTTTTTGCGTGGATAAACTTTGGCAGCGATCGTATGAGCACTTAGCTTTCGATTCTTGTTTATTGCCTTCTCTATTAGATGTATTTGAGGTGTGGTCAGCTTTCGGTTGCGAGCACGCCCAACAACCATCTCTAGTGATTTGGGTTTTTTGGAGTTCTAGATGATATATTGAATCGAAGATCGCGGGCGATTAGTTATTTTGGAAATTTCCTGTAAGCTTTTATCTTCACTCGCCAATTTATTGATCAATTTTTTAATTTCATTAAAAGTATTTGAAATATTGTACATTAAAATATATTTATTTAACTGAACTTGAACCATTCTATCAAAAACATATCACATTTCCGGAAAATGTTGGGGAAAAGTAGGTTAGGATTCCACTTTTACTTGCTTAGTGTTAATTCATGAAAATTTTGATTTTTAATTTAAACATACTAAGCAAGTAGAAAAGGAAACCTAACCTACTTTTTCCCAACATTTTCCGGAAGTGTGATATGTTTCGGATAGGATGGATCTATCTCAATGTGAAAATGTCCATTTCAGCGGTAGTAACCTCTTAGATGGAATTAGAATTTGATGTTATTCCGCTGAACGAAGATGAAATGGTCAAAAATGTAGCGGATTTGCAGTTCTGAAAACGGACACCTTAACGAAATACCGGCCAAACAAAATTGGCTCAAAGCTGTAAACATGGAAACGAGATACATAAAAATAATAAATAGATTAAGAATGGGCCACACATATAACAAAATCTTCAAACACGAAATGGGATTAGAAAAACAGACGAATGCGAC
Source organism: Tipula vernalis (assembly GCA_958295665.1). Classification (NCBI taxonomy): domain Eukaryota; kingdom Metazoa; phylum Arthropoda; class Insecta; order Diptera; family Tipulidae; genus Tipula; species Tipula vernalis. The sequence continues at coordinate 213,790,548 of OY282558.1, read as the reverse complement.
TTATGTAACGTATGAGAAACTGATGTCTACTTATTTGATAATTGTCCGCGATTCAAGCAAATAAAATCTAAGTACAATAACATGAAAGACAAAGGGATTATAGTCATATTGAAGGAAGGCACAAGACCAGAACTAATTTAACTAGGAAAATTCTACATTGAATACTGAAACAATAAATATTATTAAAAAAATATCTATTACTTAAAAAAACCATTGTACAAATACAAAGTATAGAGCAAATTGGAAGTATACCAGGGTCATAAAAAAAAAGTGTCTGGCTCAAATTATTTGTATATATCGATAGACATTCGTTCACAGAATCTTGTATTAAATTTATATTACCTTCGAATAAATAGGTTTAAAGATTTTTTGTAGACGTCATCTGCAAGTATTTACTTGCTGCTTCGAAAAATTTAAAGGTGATGGTAAAGCTTGTCTTACAAGTAAAAAATTTCGATTTAATTAATTTTAATTCCCTTCCCTCTTTCCATATCATTGGATATACCATTTTGCTCAAAAGACTAATGAGCGACATTCGACTTCTAAACCATTAAGTAGTAAAATTTGCAAGACTCTTAGAGGATTAATATATAATCCATTTATTTTCTGCAGATTACATCGGCACATTATAAACTCAGCTAGGTGAAGAAAAATATTATTACAACGATATCAGGAATATCAACGATTCAGATTATTACTGGAAACATCAATGGTTAAGAGGTTTTATTCTAAGCAACATATCCTGCTGCCGAGTTGAGGCACTTTGCCATGAGGTTCCTGCTTTTGGCTATGGCTATTCAAACTAATCTCCTTTTAAGTATGTTATTATGTCTCTCCCAGAACCTGTCTTTTTTGTACATAGCAATGACAACAGAAACATCTAACTGAAACCTTCGTTAATTTAAAATAACCTATTTACAGAAGACAAATTTATAGTGAAAACTACAGTTTTAGTATTTTTTTATATATACAGAAGCCAAGTAATGATTTCTTTGGAAACACAAAATGTACAAAAAAGTAATAAAAATCCCAAAAAGTATTAAAAATTAAATTTTATTACGACAATAATATTATTATGAAATATTGTTCGTCTAGACTAGACTAACTATACATATTATACTATTCAATTGTATGCATACAAATACCATTAAAATATAAAAATGTGACAGAACATAATTTTTGTATGACATGCTGCTACCCGTAAATAATTCCTCCTAAATATATGCACAATTAATGTACGGCAGGATAGAAGGGTGTGGGTATCACTTTCCTATAAACAAACCAAATTGAGAGTGAATTAAATTATTAATTTTTGATTATTATGCTTATAAAATATAATTATCATTAATTCAAATTTTAAAATAACCCACAAAATATTGCACAAACGAACCACTTTTGTATGAAACATAACCCATTAACTCATAAAAATAAAATTTGTATAATTAATAACACATGATTAAATTTTAAATTAATATAAAATCATATAATAATTATTTGTGATTTAGTTATTATTATTAATAACAAAAATAAAATTGAGTATAATTTTATGAAAATCTAACAACAACAATGCGCAACGGCAATACGAAAAATTAAATTTTAATTGAGTAATTGCGTGCGATCATGAACATAATAATGGCATAATAATGAAACATTCATAATTTATATATTTTCATTTTCGTAATTTTGGAAATCTTATTCGATGATTTTTGTTGTAAAAAAAAAATTGTAACAGTAATAATACTAAACTATAAATAGTAACTAAAAACTAATTTGTATAAACGCTTAATATTTGTTGTGGCGAATCAAAATATATAGAACAAAAATTCATTCGTTGTGATTCCAATGAATTGAAGAGATTGGCAAATTCCCTGGCAAATAAGTAACATTGAAAATAATATATGTCTTATGTGACCTTTGTGAAGTTGGCCCAAAATTCTATCCAAAAAAATTTAAATTTTAAGCACTCGCCGTTATACATGTTATGAGATAAGGAAAGCTATCACGATGGAAAAAATAAAATTTATGAATAATGATTACAATAAATTTGTTTTTGCATCTACAATGTCTAGCACTACATAAAACAACATTAAAAAAAATATGAAATCAATTACAAACATACTATATAATACGAAAACAGAAAATCAGAAAAATATTAATTTGTACTCGAAATATCTTAACTAAACTATAATGTAAAATAAATATTTATTATTTATTTCTGTTTAATTTCCAAAGAGATTAAATTAAAAATTTGGAAAGTTAGGTTTGCGTGTAAAAAAGAAGCAAAATCACATTGGGATCTTGTAGCCAGAATGAGCTATATACATACATAATCCCGTCAAGAAATGTCATTTAAGCGTCATATATCTCGGAAGTTAGGGTAGTAAACATCAATATAGCTATGATTTTCTAATAGGTCTAATTTTACTTTCATGGTTCCAACGAATCAGACCAATGTCATTGGGATCTCAAAGCCAGAATGGCCCATATATATAGTCCCTTCAAGAAATGTTACTTCATCGTCATATATTTCGGAAGTTAGGATGTTGAACATCAGTATAGCTATGATTTTCTAATAGACCTGATCCTTACCTTCATGGTTCCAACGAATCAGACCAATGTCATTAAGATCTCATAGCCAGAATGGCCCATATACAAAGTCCCATCAAGAAATGTCACTTCATCGTAATATATCTCGGAAGCAAGGGTGTTGAACATCAGTCTAACTATGATTTTCTAATAGACCTGATCTTTACCTTCATGGTTCCAACGAATCAGACCAATGTCATTGGGATCTCATAGCCAGAATGGCCCATATATGCCATAGTCTCATCAAGAAATGTAACTTCTTCGTCATATATAACTCGGAAGTAAGGGTGTTGAACATCGATCTGACTATGATTTTCTAATAGATCTGATCTTTGCTTTCACGGTTCAAATGAATCAAACCAGGGTCATTGGGATTCCATAGCCAGAATGGCCCATATACATAGTCCCATCAAGAAATGTCATTTCTTCGTCATATATCTCGAAAGTTAGGGTGTTGAACATCGATCAGACTATGATTTTCTAATACATCTAATCTTTACCGGAAGTAAGGGTTCCGAGATATATTACGATGAAGTGACATTTCTGGATGGGACTATGTATATGGGCCATTCTGGCTATGAAATCCCAATGACATTGGTCTGATTCGTTGGAACCATTAAGGTAAAGATCAGATCTATTAGAAAATCATAGTTTGATCGATGTTCAACATCCTAACTTTCGAGATATATGACGAAGAAGTGACATTTCTTGACGGGACTATCTATATGGGCCATTCTGGCTATGAGATCCCAATGACATTGGTCTGATTCGTTGGAACCATGAAGGTAAAGATTAGACTTATTAGAAAATCATAGCTAGATCGATGTTTAATAGCCTAACTTCCGAGATATATGATGAAGAAATTAAATTTCTTGACGGGACTATGTATATAGCTCATTCTGGCTATGAGATTCCAATGACATTGGTCTGATTCGTTGGAACCATGAAGGTAAAGATTAGATCTATTAGAAAATCGTAAACAGACCGATGTTCAACACCCTAACTTTTAAGAAATATGAAGAAGTGACATTTTTTGACAACACTAAAAAATTTGGCCCATTCTGGCCATTCATAGCATCTTCTGACAACCATTAAGGTATATAACAGATATTTTATAAAGTCATTTTAGAAGATTGTTGATTACTGCTATCTCGAATGAATTTTCTGCTTCTTTCTTGTGACTTATTCCACTTTTAAATTGATAAATAATAATTTATTTTTATTTTATATTTATTGTTTATTTATTAATTTTCTTATAGTGAAATTATTATTGACGTTTTTTTATTAGAATCGATTTCGATTACAAGTAATAATAGTAATAATTTAAAAATAAGGAAATTAATAAATTTAAAATAAATAAAATTTTATTTTAGTTTAATTATCAAGCTTAGTGCTGTAAATTTATTAAATAATAATTCATATAATATGAATTAAATTTTGAAATTTTTGTATAACTTCCTAATCATTTTATTTTATATTTACCGCATATTAAAATCTTTAGGTTCGCGATAGTTTTATTTTTGGGCTGAGAGTTACTGTCGTGAAAGTTTTAGCTATCATGAGATTATTTTTTTTTGGACTGACATTGGATATTTTGTAATGATGAAATTTTTTTGGGCTATAGTTTCGTAAATATTGGTCGTTATAGAAGTTTTTTTGGGCTGACACTATAAATTGCCATTTTAGTGTTACCATAGCATTTCTTTGGGATAGAATTTTGGGCCAACTTCACATACATTCTTGTGTGGCCATGTCAGGTTACATACCTATAACAAATTAAACAAAGCTAAAAATAAAATATTTTAACGTTTTAAGATTTCTGTGGTCACAAGGCGTAACCGCTTAAGTCAAATTTGATAATTTTTCTAGAGACGTAGAAAAAGTTGAATATAAAATTCATTTTCGTTTTTTCCGACTAAAGCTTCTACGGCTTGCGACCACAGCATTTGGCCACAAGGCTTTACCACGTAAATCAATCATTTAGTGAAGTTTGAAAAGAGCTAGGAAACGTTACACACTGAAAATTATTTTGTCGATTATTGTCGACTTAAGCGGTTATGCCTTGTGACCACATATTTGGTGACTATCTACGACTCATTTCAAGAATTTAAAAAAAAATTTAAATTTAATTAATCAATCTGCCAATGGCTTTATTCTTGAATCTTTCTACATAAGAAACTAAGAAAAAATATTCAAATCTTAAGACATTTGATATTCAGTAATGAGGACTCAACAGCGCGTCAAACAGAGAAGTTCTGCAACGAACCTAAGCCTAAATACGTCACAGTATTATTAATACTTCGTGGTACATTTGAAATAGTAATATACAGCCAATCTATGTTAGTCAACACAAACGTTCAATCCAAGTTTAGTAACGTGGTGTGGTACGTCATTCTTCGTTTCACTCATTCATTTCACTATCACAAATGTAAAACTATCGAACAAAATATAACTTCAATTTATACGCTCATCACTGACTGACTCCCTGATTGACTCGGGAAGCTTTCCTTATATTTTAAAATTATATGCTTGAATTTTATATCTGACTAGCCTGAATGATGCAGGTGTCGACCTGTTAACAACCAACTTCGAATAGAACATGTTTCGGGTTCGATGCTCATCACAGTCCATTTTAATTTTAATAATATTTTTATTTCATAACGCCAACCTACAAGGAACATGTAACAAATTGTGTAAAATTGGTAATCAACCAATCAACCAAGGGCGTTTTCCATTATTTATTATTTTTTTTTATTTTATAACGGCATTTCATTGCATCATAATGAATTGAAAAATATACAATTTTGTGTTGTATACAAACAATAAATATAATAAAATATTAAAATATTATGTACAACGGGTAATCAACATTTAGTCTGATATAGCCTAAAGCATTAAGGTGGCAGCATTAGACAATTAGAGTTTCTAAACATTTCTTTTCTATCGAAACCATAGAGTAAACCAAAGCAATTAACTCGAACAAAAATGACAACTAGACATAATTTCTTTGAATTATTTACGTTTAAGCACATATTTCTCTGAAGTGATTGGAATATATAATAAACTTAAGGAAACCCCGGACTCTGTTGGTCAGACTGTAACATACCAAAATAACAATGAAAATTTAATTTAATTTCTTTTATGATTTGGGTTTCAGTGGTATGTACCGCACTGGACTAAGACTATAAAAGTCTTCGGTTCTTTCCAATTTTTTAGTTTAGTACTTTAAAGTAAATATTGCTCTTGATGGTCAGCTTTTAAGATGCTGTAACTGGGCCGTAAGGTCATGGTTATGAGTGATCTTATATCCAGTTTTTAAAATAAACTATTAGTAGAAATTGTATCTCGTACGGGCTTCCCAGGCTTTATTCATTGGCCGGCTCCAGCTCAGGGTTTGGGGTGGGGTTTCAGGGAGCCTGATAAGGCCTCGATAGACCGAATATTATCGAATTTCCACTATTTCACCACAAAAAAAAAACACAAAAAAAGTCAAAATTGGAGGGAGTAATTAGAGAGAAAAAATAAAAATAAACCGATAAGAAAAAATAATAATAATAAATAAAAATAAAGGAAAAATCTTAATAAAACTATAAATGTCCGTCACCAATTTAAATATTAAATAGTTTTCAAAAAAAAAATTATAATAATAATAATAATAATTGAAAAAATATTTTCATTACCTTAAACACATACAGATGCTTTAAAGGAAGAATCGAGCTCATCACGAATAAAGGCCAAGCATGAAATTGTTTATTTTTAAAATGCATCATTCTAATAATATATTTTTGAGCAATAATCAATGGTTTAAGAGTTTCGAAATAAGTTCCACCCCAACAACAGATACCATAACGTAGTCGTGATTCAACTAAAGCATGATAAATAACTTTTAACATTCCAAAAGGACATTGTGATCATAATAGGTACATTTTTCTAATGGTAGCATGAAGCGAGTTTTTTAAAGCCAATATATGATTTTTCCAATCTAGTCGACAGTCAACGTTTAGTCCTAAATATTTGATTGAACTGACGGATTCAATTACTCTGCACACTAGGATTCAAACACCATTTCTAGAACAGCTAATATCATGGTAAAAAATGTCTCGGTTAAAAGACCGGTTAGCATTTAAACTAAACAAAATGGTTTTAATTTTACTACTTAGAACAAGGTTGTGCACGTCAAACCACTTGCTCAGAAGTACTAGATCTTCATTTATACTTACCACTGTTGACAAATAATTTTCACAATTATAAGTGAATGCCATATCATCAGCAAATGCCACAATTTTACCGTAGAATTTTTGGCGAAATACTGAGTTCACATATATGAGAAATAGAATAGGCCCCCAGAATCACTTCAACATCCATTTATACGGGCCCGTTGAGATCGCTTATCTAAGAAAGATTTAAACCAATTATGCATGCAACCCCTAAAACCGATATGCAACAGTTTATCTAATAAGATTTTATGATCAACCATGTCAAAGGCTTTACTTATGTCAACAAAAAGTGCCGCTACAGATTTGGACCTATCTAAACCTTCGTGTAATGTATTTTTAGAGATTTTAGAGATTACTGGAAGCAGTGAAATCGGTCGATAATTGCCAATCACAAGTCGATCACCTTTTTTGAAAAGTGGAATTACAGTCGCGAACTTTAGTGATTTTGGGAAAACACCATCGGTAATACAGCGATTAAATAATAAACACAAAACATCAACAATATTGTATTTGATCTTTTTTAGAATTGCGCTGCTTAAACCTAAATAATCACCTGTATATTTAGTTTCTAAAGACTCTATAATTTTACATAGTTCTATCGCAGTAATCGGCCGGAAAAAGAAGTTCATGCTATTAGGCCTATCCAAAATCACGGACACGTGATTATTTTTGCTAGCCAATGTATTATTCGGTCTCATTGGAGTAACTATATTCGAAAAATATGAATTAATACTATTAGCAATTTCTTTTGATGAATCAATTCTGGCTCATGACTCATCATTTATAGCTGTATTAACTAAATTTCGCTGCTTCCGACCAGCTCCAATTATTCTTTTCAATTTATTTAAATAAAATTTCGATTTACGGTCTCTTATAAGTTTACTTAATTTTTTCGAGAACTTAGTGAAATGCTTTTTTAACCTTGCATTTTGACCATGTTTTAAGAGTTTCTTGTAAAGAGATTGCCTTTTTATAATTTTAGAGATTAAAAATTTATTGATCCAAGGTTTAAGCTTAGTAAATTTCTTTTGTTGTTGTATTTCGCACGTATATTGAGAAATTAATTGACTTAAAGTAGAGAAGAACAAATCGAAAGCCTCTGACACATCATTTACACCTAAAACTGAATTCCATGATTCTTCAAGTAAAACATTATTTAATAACTCATAGTCTACATGAAATTTTACAGTTTTGGTTTTAGGTTAAGGAGGACCTTTACGTTGATCGTTTATTAACAAATTTACAAATATTGCACAATGATCAGATATAAGCGAATTTTCAACGGATGGAATCACTTTTATATTGGAACATCTAAAAAAGATGATCAATGCATGTTGAAGATAGATTTGTTGATCTAGTTGGGATGTTAATGCCAGAAGTTAAGCCAATAACAGACATTAAAAATTTATAGTCAACTACTTGCGTACAATTGGCTAGTAAATTTATATTGATATCCCCAACGACCAAAAAATTTCTAGAATTGAACCTATTCAGAAATGGGCCAAACTCTTCCAAAAAAGCATCTATAGAATACAATTGCAATCTGTAAACACAGACAATAAAAATTTTAAAACACTCAAAAAGAATGTCAACTAATATAATGTCTGCAGTATTTAAGTCAGCTACACCACCAGCGCGATAATTGTTATTACAACTGTCAAAAAATTTATAACCTGTTATAGCATAATTTCTAACTTCATGATCGTTGATCCATATTTCTGACAGAAAAATTAATTTTGGTAATTCGAGAAAAGATTGAAGGTAGCAAACGAGGGAATCATAATTTTGACGTAGATTACGAATGTTTTGATGCACGAAAAACAAATTATTGTTAATGGATGAGTTAATTGAGGCGTTGAAGAAGGCAAATCACAGTTAGGATCTAGAGTTGATGACATTAAATTACTAATACTAAAAAAATACTATAAAAATATTTACAATTTACTAACGTCCTCAATTGAGTTGACATGGTTAATTGGGTGCCCATCATCCTTCCTGATGTATATTTTTGAATTTCTCATCCAGAGATATTTGTAGCTCGTTGAAGGAGAAGCTCTCGTTGAATCGACCCCAACAACAGATGTTGTAATTCTCAATTATTATTTGTGCTTCTTATTCATAATGATATCTTTTGTTTTTTTTGGCTATAAATTTAACGAATACCACTGACGAATGCGATCCGGACTTGCTCGTAATACTTTTTTTTTTTAAAACAGTAATCAATATCGTGACAAGAAATAGGTAAATTAAAACCGTTGTTAAACAATTGTATTACAGCATTTTCAACTTCGTCATTGTTTTTAACAGGTAAACCAGTAATTTCGCAATTGTCTCTTGATAATTTTTCTAAATGCTCAATTTTATTATGGTTTTCAGTGATGACAGTTTTCAGATGAATATTCTCTGCTTCTAAATGTTTCACTTGAGTTAATAGATGTTCGTAATCGTTGAGCTTATTTACTATAGATGTAAAGTTGGATTTATTATCATTTCTCATGCTAATAATCTCATTAAAAAGCAACTCCAAGGTCACAGTGGCCTTGAGTGTACCGGTTGAATTATTTTCACTCACATTATTGTCGTATGAATTTATTGAGCACACTTCACAAATCCAATTTTTTAATTTTTCTGGGTTATCAATATCGGTACTACTTAATTTAACACATGTCACATGGAACAATTTATTACACATGACTCATTTCATATTGCTGTTGTTGTCAGCTCGAGCTATTTTCAACGCGCATTTATTACACGACATTTTTCAAAATTTTTGTTCTTTAAATTACACATAATGTATGATTTTAGTTCAATATTATAATATGTATGTTGCCTCAGCTTTATATCAAAATATTCTTGATATATAAGTTTAATTTCATTAATGATTATTTATGATTCATAATTACACTGAATTTAATTTCACTCTGTTTTATTTTATTCTAATAAAATTTTTAATTTTTATTTACAGCTAGGTATTAAATTTTTTAATAAATTTTATAAATTTAAATCTCTTTAGATGTTCACCCCACAACATACAAAAAGAGAATGTTTATAAAACATTTATACAACAATGAATTAATTTTAAGACACTAATATATTCCAAACGTCTTCAATTTAGTGAACATTCCTCTCTTCATGATGAAATACAAACTTTATGGGACGATAATACATATTTTCGTTACAATGCGCCTAAATGCTTGCAAATACTACTACAAATTATTTAAAAATTCTTATATTGTCAGTTGTAGTAAGCCATGAAAATGTTTCGATAAAACATTTTTTTCCTATTATAAAATGCATAGAATACAAGTTGATTTTCATTATGAAATATTTACTGACAGTATAAACAAAATGGGATAAAAATATATATTCGCGTGCTGTGTGAGAGAAACAAAAGCTTTTTCAGTTTTACAGAACTGAAAAAATTATTATAGCATACTGAGGTTTTTATAGTATACTGACAAAATTTACAATGCAATTGCAATTTCATCAGTTTTGATAAAGATGTTTTCGCAACGGGAACATTTAATTTTTCTCAAAATTTTGCGTGCTACGTAGCCCACAAAATACCGCATTGAAGCTTCTTGTAAAGGTACATCCAGATTAAATTTTTTTTTGGATATATCTGATTTGTCATCAACATGGTCATTTTCAATGGGATTTATATTGTCTTTTTTATTTGATTCTTATGGTGATAAAATTTTAACCGTTGTAATTTTTCCAATATTAATATGATTAAATTCATAAACGGACTTGGTGGCGATTATTTCCGTTAGCGGCTCTGATTTGGGCAAATATATTTTCGACTGGATCTTGATTGTCGCTTGACGTTAAAATGTACTCAATTCCAATATTTTCCGACAATATATTTTTAGAAACTGTTTGAATGGCTCGTATGCTCTGAATTAAACCCATAAAACAATAAACTGTTGATTTGTTTCTAACTAACGCAGTAATTGAAATATAATTTACCATGAATTCCAGAAATGCATCATCTTGATTATTCGTAATAAAGGCACATCTAAATGTAGTTTTTAATATTTTGTTTTCGATTTGAGGCAATCAAAGAGTATATCAATTTTCTCAGTAAACCTATATGTCGAACATGCAACTTCTTTATTATGAAGTGATATTCAATTGAATCGCTGTTTTAATACCTGTCACAACACTTCTACTAAAAATCTGTGTGGCTAGTTTCACTCTCATTTTCTCAAAATTGTTTGGGTAAATGTGTTTAACTGTAAGCTTAGGGCAACATTTGGTAATTGAATTCACTTCCAAGTTGTAGAGTTCTAGTATTATATTCCAACTTACCAAATCTTCAGGGGTTTTTATATCAGATTCCATTAATGTGTTCCTGACTGACTTTATTAAATGGGGTACGTCATATATAAGTACATGCTAGTTCAGCATCATTATACAAAAAATGTGGTCTTTCAATTGGTATACCAAATAAATTCAAACATTTCCTGTTATTTGGCCCTTGATCACAGACCACGCCTCTTATTTTTACTCCCAATTCACAACATATAGTATGCTCAAATTTTCTTGAATAAGTAAAAATAACCTATCAGCGGAAATACTATTTTGGGCAACATAATAACTTAATATATATTTCCAATTCGCTGATAAGCCTCTTATCATAAAACAGCAAATTAATTTATCAACTTCAGCTCCTCTGTCTTTACCATAATCTATAAATCTATTTGGTTTGGATTTTTGGGTAGACACTTTGGTTCGTCTAAATTTTCTTGCATAATTATTGCATTTTCTTTTTAGCTGTTGAATTTCACGATCTTTTGATTGAACCTTTTTTAATAAGTTATTATAGTTTAATCGATAATAGTTCTCATTTTGAATATTTCGTAGATACGTTTTACATGGAAGCGGTTCAATGTCGCTTTCAATATGCATCGCCGGTTCTGCTATATATGGGTATGGCTGGTATTATGTCTTCTAAAGTCATACTACAAATATTATCTTGCAATTCTACCAAAGAAGTTTGACTCATATTTTCTGAGGTTGGTTGGAACTGACGTAAATTGTCTGTACCTGTTATAACGTCAGTTCCAATTGAATTGTCTTCAATTTCCGACAAATCTTCCATTGACAATGTTCGATTCTGCTCAACTCATATTAGTTTTATTTATGAATTTTTATTTTATTTTTTTAAACAAAAACCCAGACTTTGCCTGTTTGTCGGTCTGTGAGTTTTGTGTGATGCCTATATGTGTTGGCATCCATCATCTTTAAAAACCCTTACTCTTTGGTTTAAGGTTTATTTAAGGCATAATCATCCTTAAAAGCCTTAAATCTCGAACTACTCTAAGAAATAACGGATAAAAAAAAACATCAAATGGTCAAATGCTGATTGTGGCCGCGGCCGTTTGACATCATCATTAGGTGTAATATCTGTAGCAACACATTACATAATTAAAGTTATTCACAAAATTGTATCCGTCCTAGGATGGGCTGTACCACCTAGTTATAAAATATTTTTACAAAAATAAATAAATTCAATTTAATCTATAATTGAATATATTTTTGATGCTGCATCTAATAAAATACAAACTCATGTTAACTCCAATTATATGTTTCTGATTTTCCAAACCATGCAGATTTGAATAGTTATGCCACATGGTACACTAACTTTAATAATTTTCTACACAGTATAAAGTCATCAGTATTCGAACCAGGAAGTATTTTTTTGGTTATTTTAGTGATTAAAATAAATTGTAGGCTCATGGTGGATTGGCGAAGTCGGTTTTATACCCTATAGGATAATTTTTTTTCGTGCTTCTTGACTGATCACTGATGGTTGATTCACGAGGTCGGGTTTTTGTGATGCTCCTTAACCAATGTTAAGGAGCATCACAAAAAACGGTAAAAAACCGACCTCGTCAATCCACCATGAATCTATAATTTATTTTATTTACAAATTGGCGATCTTACTTGCAGCAGTATTGCGAAAAACTTTAAATTAAATTCTAAAAATCAAATATTTTTTGGGTCTGTGAATGATATAAGTACAAGGAAATTAGTTCTGCCGACAAAAAATGAAATTAATTCATTTTGCCGACAGTGCTGTCGCTCTGAAAACATTGAACGGAGTACGTTTCAAATTTTCAGGGGAGTATTTGTAGTCAGAAGGGAGTACATACAAAATACAATAGTTACACCTTATATATAAATAATTGTTGGTGTTTTGTGTTAAACAAAAACCATGATCCAGCAAATTACACTAAAATTGTTTTTAGCTTTTGAGCCAAATTTGAATATTAAAACTGTTTAAAAACCGCCACAACTCTCCACCAAATCACAGATACTTTTAGATTTTTGTTTTGAGATTTTTAAGTTTTTCTCGTAGAGAAAAGTACCGATCTATTTTTACCTAAATTTTCCGCGGTAAATAAAAAACTTTAAGTTCGAACCCTTTTCATTTTAAAAAAGGTAATTTTGTCAGATATGCGAATTCAAACATGTCAAATATGCATGTCATTTTTACTAAGCTGATTTTTGAGTATTGGAATATGTTTTGATACAATTTAAAGAAATGTCATTGCCAGACGATACCACTGTAGGTACCCTACATAGAGTGACCTGGAGAAAGTATTATAAAATTGGTTTGATGGGGACGACTGGGCACAAAACATGCACATGGTGAAATCTTCAAATTTCAATTTAAATCGTACATAATCACAGTAGTTCCATTTGGTGCAGGGATGGTGTTTCTTAAATAAAACATGGCCAAAATTGAATAAATATTGCAAGACTCTATAATAACATTTTGCTTATTAGAAAAAAATTTGGAGAAATTAGATTTTCTAACAAAAAAATTGTTTGTTATTTTCATAACCATCAGGCCTTTGCTACATTTCCAGGTTCCAGCACCAAATGGAGCACGTTTGTCAATGGATGTTAGTGAAATGTTATATCTGAGTTATTAAGCCGATTCTATCAGTAGTTCCTAATATAAAACCGAATTATTCTCTGCAAATTTCTTCGGTCACCTCATTTAGGGTCGGATTTGTTAAATGAAATAAGAACATAGTCCAAGAAATATTGCGGAACACCAATGATATTTTGGTTGAAGCCATTTATTAGAAACATTGTTTCATCAATATTTCTTATTTTTACATAGACAACCAATCCAACAAGTGTACTACGTCTCCAGCATCAAATGGAACAAGATGGTACGTTTGTGGATGAATTTTAATAGAATTAAGCCGATTCTATCAGTAGTTCCTAATATAAAACCGAATTATTCTCTGCAAATTTCTTCGGTCACCTCATTTAGGGTCGGATTTGTTAAATGAAATAAGAACATAGTCCAAGAAATATTGCGGAACACCACTAATGATATTTTGGTTGAAGCCATTTATTAGAAACATTGTTTCATCAATATTTCTTATTTTTACATAGACAACCAATCCAACAAGTGTACTACGTCTCCAGCATCAAATGGAACAAGATGGTACGTTTGTGGATGAATTTTAATAGAATTTATATCTGAGATTTAAGAGGTTAAGTCGAATCTTTAAGTAGTTCCTATATAAAATTTATTAATTATTAATTTATTTTTTAATCTGGGCTCGGATTTCTTAGTTAAACCATAGTTCAAATTCCGGATATTTTGGGTTGGAACTTTAAATCACAAATGATATTCGCCAAATTAATTTGTATTTACTTTGCTAATTCAGACTATATTCTCAGTCTCCAGCATCAAATCACGCTAATACTTAACGCACAGCACATTCTGTATATATAGAATGTAAATTGTGGTATAATCAGTCCAGTCGTCGCGGCCTGATGAGAAGATTGATTTTTTCATAATCATAAGCTCATCAGTTCGAAACTGGATTGAATTCTCTTACAATTTTCGGAACATATTAAAATCATATGGAACAAGAACATTTGTTGAGTGAAACTTATTATCTGCAATATTTTGTAAATTCTATAAATAGTTCCTATAAAACCAATTATTTCAGGGCCTGAAAAAACTGTCTGTCGTATGGTAGGGTTGGGGTCAGAATTTTTAAAATATAACATGGCCCAACGACAGCAAATATTTTGGAACACTAATCAAACTAGTGGCATCTTGATCGATATCATAAATCAAAAATTATATTTACCAGTTTTGGTTTTCCATGCACAGCTAACCGAGACAATTTTCACCGCCTTCAGCACCAAATAGAAGACACATTTCGGCGATATTAAACCGATTCGATATAATGTGTTCCTAACCTTAAATATATTAAATCACGTCCTGAAGAAGTGTTGAGCCAGTCATTTGGGCTGGAGTTCGAATTAAATTTTGTTGAAATTATTTTTTTTTTCTGATCCCTCATGAATTTTGCATTGCCGCTAATAAATTTAACACAGAAGTTTGAAAACCCAAAACAGGTCTAGAGAAACCTAGTTCCTACCTAGGCGAGAATGAAAATATCGAAATAAAAATGAAAGACAATTTCTGTTGTCAGAATTTAACCTTGCCAGACAAGAAATATGCATGACAGTCTGGACTTTGTTCAAATGTAGACAAAGGATTTGAGAATATTGACGTTAAGGCGTATTAGACGAATTAAATTTCCCATATCGCACTCCATAAATCCAGACTTCCACACATCTTTCTAGTCTGGAAAGGTTAAATGACTGCAGAAATTATCTTACAGTATTATTTTTTTATAGAGGTCGTAGACTAAATTTGAGAAAGGATTTGAGAGTATTGTAAATACAGATTTCCTTATTTCGTTTTTGTGCGGTAAGGCTAAATGATCACTAATTTGTTGGGTAACGTAATTTTTGTATTCAGGTGAATATTTAGCCAAAGCAGATAAAAGTTTTTTTATAAGTTGTAAAAAACTCGGAATTATCTTTTAATAAGTCTTACCAATAAATCTTCAGATTCTGAAGGAGAAGCATTGTGAAGTTGGAGTAATTTAGTTTGCAATTTGACATGTTTGAATTGATATTGTCTGCTAAAGTGGCTGGCACAATAATGCAAGAAACCCATTTTATAGGTTTTTGCAGGAGAATGACAGAAACCTTTATAAATTACGACATTCCCAATATTTCCGATTTGGTAAATCAGAAAAATAAAGAGGCCAATCCCTCATATCTACTGAAAAAAGTAGAAATATCATTCCCCTCTCCCCGTACTAGCCCAAGGGCCAATAATTATACAAATGTATTACTCTTCAAAAATGAGAATGAGAACCCTTCATGAGTTCCTATGCTGGTAGTTTGGTTTCGTACTGAAAAGTTGGTCTACTCGTCAGGTAGCTACGACCAAATTACAAAAATACAACTCTCGCTATTCACATTAAGTATCTGGCCAGAACGTACTGATACAGTGAATTATATTCACTACATCAAAAACCCATGGAGAAACCTCATTTCGTTGTCTAATGATTATAAGGTTCTATGTGACATGTGAGTTGTTTTGAGATATTGATGATTCAAGATTTTGGCGTAGTTAATTTTAAACAGAAACGATTTCAAAGCAGAATAGTTGCTTTTTACGGATATTCTATTCGTATTAACTATACAAATTCAAGAATTTCGTGAATACATTAATTGTGTCATTCAATAATTGAATTTCTAATTTTATGATAGAATTTTGTTTCGTAAACTAATTGATTTTTTCAGTTTTTTCCGTTATTTCCGAATCGAAAATTATAAAGTCCTATACTGCAAATGTACAAATATAAAGTTCTACACAGTAAAAAATTTGCATTGAATTTTACACGCTTTTGACAGTGGGCAAATTTGCCTAGCCTATTTGTGCAATTTTAAATGTGTTTTTAAAATTACTATTTTACAATTAAAACTAATTTTTTTAACACGTATTTTACATTAGATTTTTAAATAATTAATAACAGGAAATGTCCGTAATAAAACTTAACAAACATTTAAATATGCTTATTTTGTATAAAATTACAATGTTTAGTCTGTAAATCTTCGTACTATGGGTCGACAATTATCCTTAAGAAATGTGAATATAAGTAA
This sequence comes from Tipula vernalis, assembly GCA_958295665.1. Lineage (NCBI taxonomy): Eukaryota > Metazoa > Arthropoda > Insecta > Diptera > Tipulidae > Tipula > Tipula vernalis. Next base: position 213,773,740 of record OY282558.1, on the reverse strand, counting down.
TTCCCTTGTAAAATTACGTTGCTGAATACGTAAATTTTCATATAAAGTTTATATTTGGTCTAAAATTGCATGGTATAGTCTGTAAATTTTCATACTATGGCCGACATTATTATCCTTCATAAATGTGAAAATGAATAATTCGCTTGTCGAATTACATTGCTAAACCTGTAAATTTGCATATCAAAACTAGTAATTCAAGGTAAAAATTTTATTTAGAATTACGAACCCAAAAATGTAAAATGAAACCAACTACAGGATTTGAGTAAAAAATTATACATCTTTATTTAAAATCTTCTTGATTAATAATAAAACATTTATATGCACATGTATATACAATATACATACACGATATGTGAGTATATGTATCATTAAATAAAAAATAATAAATGATAATTATTCAAATTGAAAATATCGCAATTTACGTTTAAAAAAATTAAAATACATTTAATTAATTATAATTTTATACTATTTCTTTTATAAAATTAATGACTTTTGCCTTATTATTTAATTTTTGCTTCTTAGATCTGGAGTAATCTGTATTTAAATTGAGGCATACCCTTTGCAATACCTCCAAAGTCTGCGATAGCTGGGAAGGATATTGCAAATTAAATACAAAAAATGCTGCAATTAGCTGCAATACAGCATTCTTTATTGAACAGCTCTGGTAACTTAATATTTGGTTTTCAATTAGAAAATAGAAAATCGTTTCTTGATTTTCGTCATCAGAATCTATGTATAAGAAAAAACAAATAATTAAAATAATTTATTTAAATTCGCAAAAATTTCGCATAAATCTTAAATAAAACCCAATTACTTTTAAAACTTTTAGTTTACGTGACAAGGCCTGAAATGTGTTGGTTTTCTGGAGGAGCCAGAAATTTCAAAACAATATACATTCTCCAAGCTAAAAGTAGTTAGTATAACACAATAGTTATAGTACATTTAATACAACTTAAAAGTTTATTATTGGACAACTTGTACTCGCTCACACAATGAATTTTCAGGTCTTATTACTTGTACCGTACATACACTTTACACTTTGAATGTGTATCGGGTCGGGCATGAATTATACGTGTTGAACTCTGTTTACAGAATTCATTACTGAATGATTCGCATGTACGATGCATATCCAAAATGTAAAGTGTATGATCACCTTTAGTTAACTATGTACATAATTTAATCTAAAGGTATGTATATGAGTTTCATTTCATTTATAAGGTTTTCTAAGGCAAACCTACTTATAATAGCAAAACATGGAGTAGCACTCAGCGCTTCTATTTCATTTTGCGATGTTCCTGCCTGAAAAGAAAATAGAACAGAATAAAAAATTGAAGTTATAGTTAAATTTAGCAAACAACTATACTGGGTATTGCCGTATCATAAATTGTAAATTTTCCTTAAAATGTGAAGTGATTATTTCTAAGACCTTTAAATCTTCGTCTGTGGATAAAATTTCCGATTTTTTCTTTTTTTTTGAAAATTCCAATGTTTTTATTTTCAATTTTTTCCATCTTTCGAAGAATAAATTTTCCTCGATATTCAATAAACTTGTAAAATGATAAATAAGGAAATTCGGTTCCAATAAATGTGGCCAATTTTGTTGGATCTCTGTCATTTTTGGGTTATTTAAAAGATATTTTCTTTGAGCCGCAAAAGTGTTGTTGAATATAGATACAACTTCTTGTCGTAAATTCTCATTATTCAGATCAAGTTTATAATGTTCTTTGAGCCAAATCCGTTTCGATTCAGCATCTTCATTAGTATAGTTGGCATCGTTGTCTTTATTGTAGAAATTTGGGATTCCTTCGGACATATTGAAATGGCGTTTTGTAGGCTTATTCGTGGCGCCATCTTTAGATGTTCGATTTAAGTAATTGTTGTGGTTTAGCAATTTAGTTGCTAAACCAACTGATTCATTGGAAACAAGCTCTCCTTCACTATTAAGTAGACCAATACTTTTCGGAAATGCTGTTAAAAGTTGTTCAGCTACTTTACGGAAGATCGTTTGTGGAATATAGAACGATGTTCGTCGCATATCGGAAACAATACAATGCACGAAATCCGTGTAACATCTACCTAAGGGTTTTCCATCATTTAATAAACATACCAATTCTTCTGGCATTTTGTTTAATGGGATTTGGTAATTTGAAAATAATTTTTCGGCAGTTTTGGTTCCAATATCTGATTTGTCCGAATTTAGTGATGAAATCCTTCCGCTTGACATAGAAATGGTTGCGCTCAAAGGAGAAACAGGGAGTTCAACAAATTGCACATTTACGCTTTCAGAAGTGTTCATCCATTTTATTATGTCACCGGAATCATTAGCACTTGCAGCGACGGGCTGTTGTATGACACTTATTTCTTTCAAATCCGATTGTGAAGGACCGGCTGGAGAGACCCAAGCGATATTTTCTGGAAGCAGCTGAAATATTTCATTTCTCTCGGCAAAATATATAAATACATCGGCGTCGTCTACTTCAGTCCCGTCGCATTCCAGAACCAGCTTCGACCCTTGAATGCCTGTAGCATTTGCTAAAATGGAAGAAAAAAATTAAAATACTAAACACTTAATTTTAATATTTCTTTAGTTACCTTTTTGGATGATGTCTGATATACCTCCAGTAAACAGAAAACTTTTTTTTGTGATTCGATCAGCATCCCAAATTTTTACAATTACCCTGACTGATGACATATTAATGATATAATCTAAAGGATAAATAATATTTAATAAATAAGAATAATTTATATTTTGAAATCTCACCAATAACATGGAATTGCCCATTGCAATGTGGCATATGTGACTGGTCCAATTGCATAAGTTATAAAAGGAAAGGGATAGGAAAGGTCGGACGGATTAACTATTATGTCATTTGCATAAAAATTTGTGACTTCATATAAACCCAATTTGTAATTATAAACGATGGAAAATACATTTCCTTGAAAAGCTACCTCTAAAGAATTTTGATTAACTAAAATACATTTAATAGTTAAACAGCTAGCACTTCCATTGATATTATTGGATATTGCCAAAGACTGTCCCAAAGAGTATTTAATATTCTTAAATGTAATCGTAGTTGTCTGAAATGGGAAACTGTTTGCAACCGATGCACACTCTGTATGTGAAAGTTTTGAGACAATAAAATTACTTAAAAATCTTTGGCCAAATAGGGTTGATTGCAAAATTTGATGCCTTTGTGTTAATAATTTAGTTAAATTAATAAAATTTCTACTCTTTGCTGCTATTTGTTTGAAATACTGATGTTTGCTTTCAAACCTCATAGTTGAAAATTTGATTAACGGTCCATATAGTTTAAGCAGTAAAGGATAATGTTGTATGTAATGATGTTTTCGTATTAGTTTATTACTTGGAAATAACGATATTCGTAATTCTAAGTATCTGTCAATCAATCCTTCAACGTAATTAATTTGGGTAAAAGTTGTCGTATGCGATGAAACAATATGAGTAATTTCCAAAAGTAATAGAATCATTTCCAGTACACTATCATTATCATTTTTAACTTTACCAACAATTACCAACGGTAGTAAAGTAAGTTGATAAAAATTTTGCATTGCATGACCAGAAACCTTTTTACTATTATATTTTATTTCGGGAAAATTAACATTTAATTTTAGGGCTTTTGCTAACCGACCACTAGTGATATTGAAATAGTCGTATGTAAACCAATTAAGATTTACAAAATGATGAATAGCTAAACATAAATCAAGCGGAATTACTCCTTCATATAAATCGTGACCAATGCACGGAGGAAGACCAGTGCTAACATGAAAGAAATTTAATGTATTGAAACACGAATCTTTCTTAACTCCCCTACTAAACTCTACAGATTCTAAATTTAAAACATCTTCATTGTATGAAGACTTTGTTCTTAAATCCCTTCGTGTTCGGAAATTATTTTTAAATTCTGGTAAGGTTATATGGCAATATCTACAAAAATACTCCGCTGAACTAAAATTTTCCATATAACCCCCAATCTGATGTAAACCTAAATTATCGCCACAAATTGCTACCACTGATCCTTTTATAGTTTTTGTATCCTTTTCTTTAATAATAATTCCATTTTCTTCTAATAATTTTAAATCTGATATTACACTCTCAAAAATGGCGTTAAATCCAAAAGTTTTTACGTGTGATTCAGTGCATAACAAACATAGCATTATATTATTTATTTGAGATCTATTATGGACACATAAATTATTAAGAACAAAATAAACACCTAAAAGCTTGTGCTTTGATTTGGCTGACCCCAAGGGGTTGCAAACCTCAAATCCGTCAACGTAAAACAAGAGCTCAATACGATTTTTCTTATAAAAGAATTCGTTAATTTTATAATATAAGCCATCCTTGTAATCCTCAAGTTTCGAATAATTGCTTTCCTGGTTTGAATTAAACTGCAATAAAATTTCGTTGTCTTCAAAAAGTAATTTTAAAGTTTCCAATATTGGGATATAATAGAAAAAACATGATTTATGATAATTGTTTAACCCTAAATTGATTTTACGAGGATTAACCATAGAATGCGAGGCAATATTTTGATTTCGTTTGTAAGTTGACAAAGAACTATTGGCTATTAAATTTAGTTTAGGCAGAATTGAAACTAACAGTTCATTCTTAGAATCATTTGGATTTTTACAACTTTCAAAATGCTTGTCTATAATTTCACAAACTTGTGTCGTTAACAAATCTGAACAATAAACAAGTTTGTCACAAATTATAGAAATTACACGTTCTGGAATATTATATTCACTTTTAAGTTTTAATAATAAATCTGTAGTGACACTTTTAATATCAATTGCAGTGTCTTTAATTAATACTTTTTTCACAGGTAAGCAATTTTCTTTATGATTAATTAATATTGTTTGTGCTTCTGGTGTTGCAAATTGATTTTCTCTTGTAGGACTGCACGCGATTTCTTTTCTTAAAAACTTAATTTTATGAAATAAATTTATGTGATTTCGAAAGGTTTTTTCCTTTATAAAGTTTCTTAAACAACCAGCAATGGGACATTTGATTTCAACACCATGTGAGTTTCGTAAATGATTCATCAGATGACGCAACAAATCTTCTAAAATATCAAATTTAAAAGAACAACCCTGTTTGGCACAAACATAATTTCTTCCTATTTTCGTTATTGATTTTGATGTATTTCTGTGATTTCTATAAAAGTGTGATCGGAAGTTATTAAAATTATGGAACACTTTTTCACAATTTGTAAACAAACATTTGAAAATGGCGTCTTTGTCTGATTTGTGAATTTTTAAATGAGAACTGTATTTAGGCAAAGACCCACAAACTTTAGCACAATTTAGGCAAACAAACATTACAAAATAGGTATTTAAGTTAAATTAAAAGGAAAAATATTATTATAGGAAAGATGGATTTAGAAGAGCAACATATCCAAATTGGTTCACTGAGCACGTGTGGTATTATTTTTCCTTATTAAATTCGTTTCGGCGTAGGTATCTAAATTTGTAGGGGGCTACAACATGAGTTTTTTTTTTAATTAAATTTAAATAATTATTTGTGTATACATACCCGATCAAACCACTTTCACCACTTAATTAACTATTATATTAACTAATATTTAATTCCAAAAATAAATTAAATTAATATTTAATTCCAAAAATATTATTTTTTATAAATACACAACAAAACACACCACACCGTCTGCATTCAATGAAAAAATATAGAATAATGAAATGATGATTGTGCAGTTGTGCTTTGTGCATCATTCTCGTTATGTTTCGCTATTTTTTAAACGAATTCTGCCGATGTAACCTAAATTATATAATAGTACGTATAATTGAATACTTATTCTATAATTATTAATTTTTTATGGTAAAAATTACATGAAATATCATGTAATAATAAATTAACGGATCTTCCTTTATGTCTTTCTAACAGGAATTTCGACACTTTTCTTTAGGTGAAATTTAAAATAACAAGCCATGTTTAATAATACGTCTCAAAATCAATATATTCACAATTTTTGGATGTAATTTTCAATTAGAACTTAAAATTACTCCAAAAAGCGTGTAATATTACGGCCACAATATTTCAATATTAATTTATTATGGAAATTTACAATCAAAATGGATTGTTGAGCTATATTTCATGTAAAATTTAGTAAATTGTGTAATTTTACGAGATTTTTGTTTTTTTATCAACAAAACCATGTAAAAATTGTATTGAAAATTAAATTTTTTTTTTACTGTGTATTTAACTTAATTTCAATGTATTTTTAAATCAATTTCGCTGTAATACAAAAGGTTCTATAGTCAAATAGAACTTTGTGCCAAAAATTTATGGTGAAAAGCGGATAGAACATTTTAATTTTGCTGACATCTCCGTAGTAGTTACATTTAAGATCCAAATATCAATATAGGAAATGCTTATTCTATGTATAACCTAATCAATATCTCATTTTTTCACAAAAATATCGTTTAGAACCTTAGAATCCTTAGACGACGATTTGTGCGTATTTTATGCCCAGACGAATATTTATTAAGAATTTTAAAATGTCTCATGCAATTAGATAACCAATCGGGTGGTGATTCGGGATTATAAATGGATGTTTAGTTCCATCAGGTAAGGTTGAGTTGATTAAGCGACCATCTACTCGCATTAAACCATTTGTCACAAAATATGGTGATAACCTTATCAACTTGCTCGATTTATCAATAGGCTTGTCATTCAGCAAACAACTGAACTCGCCTTGAAACATTTTGATTTGAACATGAGTGATAGATATCCGCTCTGCTTTGATATATAGTATAGCTCAAATTTACAATTTTGAATGACGGCCTCTATAGAACCAAGTTAAACATCTGGCAATTATTCGTTTGACCTTTCAAAATGAGAAACAGTATTCAAAAATGCCGTAAATGGTATCGTTCTGATTGGGAGTAACTAAACCGAAACATAAAAAATTGCGGTTTGTGACCTTCTCTCTTCATCCGTAATGTAATCCTTATTTACAATGGACCAACTGTGTTCGTTTTGCTTCAACCAAGTAGCACCATTCCACCATAGAGTATTGTTGACCACATCAGCGGCGGGTATGCCACGTGAAATTAAATCGACTGGATTTTCACAACTTCTGACATAGTTCCAGCAACGTAAGGGTACAGGATCGGAAATAAATGAAGTCTGATTACCAACAAAAGATTTCCATTGCCTTGGAAGCCCCTTTAGCCATGCTAATACTATCATTGAATCACATATGCTTAAATGTTATCACCTCTTACTTTGATAACTCGTGCTGTATACTTGATCAGTCTAGATAAAAGCATTGCACCACAAAGTTCTAACTAGGGCAGTGAAATTTGCTTTAAAGGTGCAATCTTGGACTTTACAATTATATTATTAGTGTGTATCACTCCACAGTCATCGACAACTCTTAAATACACCACGGCACCAAATGCTCGTTCTGATGCGTCACAAAACCCATGAATTTGAACAGAATGCACCTTGGAATGTAATTGTATGCAACGTGGAATTTTAATCATCGATACGGCTGCAATATCTTCTGTAAGTTGATACCAATTGTTTAAAAGCTCACCCATAAACAACTTCAACTTAACTGTTATTGGTGCGATCCACCCAAGAGGATCGAAGGTTTTCGCGATAAACGATAAGACTTTTCGCTTTGTTAACGGACCATCTAGAGGTGATGATAATTTATACGTAAATTTATCAGCGTGGTTGTTCCTTTGCAGTCGCAGTGTGGATACCCCAGCGTCCTTGCCTTGAATTGATAATAAGTCGTCACAATCAGATTCGTCTAAGTGCTGCAATAATTGGTCACAATTTGATATAAATTTTCGTAAATGAAATCCATCCGCTTTTAATACGTCAATAACATCATTCATAAGTTGCTTTGCTGTTTCAACGTTCTCACCACCACTTAGAAAATCGTCCACATAAAAGCTTTCTTTTATGGCCTGCCATGTGGAAGGATATTGACGGTGATAATCATTGGCTAGTGTATGAAGTGTTTTAACTGCCAGAAATGCTGCTAGTGCATGCCATAAGTGACGGTGTTCAATTTGTAATGTACCGGATTTTCGTTGGGATGTTTGCGCCATTATATCATCTGCATTCTTCTGTCTTCCTCAGCTACTAATACTTGCCGATCCATTTTTTCAATATCGCCGGCAAAGGCAATTTTGACGAACTCTTGTGCAAATATCTATAAGATTATTTTGCAAAATAGGGTCAACCTCTAAAATATCATTGATTGAAACGCCTGTGGATTTTTTGGAAGAACCGTCGAAAAACATCCGCAATTTAGTGGTAGAGCTTGATTCTTTTTTAACACCATGATGTGGTAAATAAAAACAATTTTGATTAGTACAGTTTTGACAATTATTGACTTTAGTCATATGATGCTTCATCAATGAATTTATAATATTCATCTTTGAATTTAGGGTTCCGTTTGAATTTCTGCTCCATGGTAACTAATCGCTTATAAGCACCTGTGTAAGAATCTCCAAGATGTTAACAGTCTTTCTTTAGTGGTAAACGTACAATATATTTGCCATCGTCGCTACGTGTTACAGTGCGTTCATAGAACAATTCACATTCAGTTTTCTCCAACTGGGTTTCGACTGGTGGTTCTTCCACTGACCAAAACTTTTGTAATATATCCCATATGGTTGCCTTTTCGTTAATTTTAGCTGAATAAGAATGTATAATTTTATCATCTTGAGCAACCCCGGTAATAATCCAACCAAATATAGATGATTGCAATGTAATATTGTTATTAAGTGATTTTGTGACTGGTTTTAAACATTTAAAGAAAACATCAGAACCCAAAAGAATGTCAATACTTGCTGGCTTGTTGATTGAATGATGTCATTGTTTGGAATATGTGCGCTTGCTATTTTTCCGACAATTAAAACGTTAACTGCAATTTCTGCTCTCTCAGGCATCCTTGAAGTAATTGTAACCGATGTACGACCTTTTGTTGTAGTAGCATTAACATCAGAAAATCCAGAAATTTGCACTTTTGAATATTGTCGGGGTAGTCTTAGTGTTTGAGCCAATGATTCTGTGATGATCGATGCCTGTGACCCAGAATGCACGTGCAACAATCCTTTATAATTTTTTATATTAACCAATGCGGTGGAAAGTAAAACACATCGATTGTTTAATACATTAGCATTTAAAACTGTTTGTGATTTATCGTCGTCTTCATCTTGATTATTCTGCACGGTAATTTGATTTTCTTGTGTCAACATGGTTTTTTCCTTTGATTGTGCTCTTGTTGATGACAAACTTGGAGAAATATCACAATCTTCACTAAAATGTAGCATGGTATGATGCCGTCTGTTGCACATCTTACAATTCTCTTGATAGGAACAATTCTGAACATTGTGGTCCCGTCGCAAACAATTATAACCTACTTTATATCGGCGTGCTTAATCTAGCCTTTTTTCACATCGAATTGTCTAAATTGTATACATCTAACTAGAGTATGGTTATCGTTACAAACAGGACAATCTAATTGTGGTTCTAATGATAAACTTTTGATGAATGTGTTCGATCGTGTTACTCGTTGTGTTGAAATACATCCTTCTTTTGCATCACATCTTGCGTTAATAAATTTTAAAAAACTCTGGACTGTTGGAAATTCATCTTTACTTGTCTCCCTTGACCAGGATTCTTGTATTGCAGGGTCAAACTTTGTTAACAAAATATATATTATCAATGCGTCACGTTGTTCAGCATCAGCACCTAATGTTTGAATACCTCTAATTATAGAATCTGTTGTATCACTGAGCAAGCGGAGCCATTTTACGGAGCCATTTGTAACACTTGATAAGTTCATAAAAGTTGCCAGAAAATTATTGAGAATCGTTTTCTTTTTGGCGTATCTTTCTTCTAATTTTTTCCATGCCAGTTTGTAGTTATCATCAGTTGCAGGTTTGTGCCTCAATAACGCAGCTGCGTCTCCTCTGAGGTAACCTTTCAATAATTGGAATTTATGAGCCTCTGATATATTTTGATTATTGTCAACTCCACTTTTGAATGAGTCACAAAATGATTGCCATCTGCGATATTACCCATAGAATGGTTCAATTTGAAGTTTTGGCAGAGTTATTGTATCGTAGTTAGCAATTGATATGTTGGCGGTACGATCGGCAATATTTACAAGAAAATCACATTGCTGATCAAACAATAAATCTAATGCCGTTTTGTCGGTTACGGAATCGTCATTTTTATTACCATTGTTCACTAATGTAGACCTCTTCTTAATTTGTTTAAGAAAGGCTGCTTTACAATTGAAATAATCTTCTTCGAATTGGTCAAACTTAGATTCAGAATTTGGAATTACTGAAATTCGATCTTCGATATCTGTAAATTGTTGCCAATATTCTTTCAATTTTTCTAATTTAGCCTCAATTTTCTCGATTGAGTCAGTTTCAACCGCCGCAGAAGTGTTATATGTGATCAGCTTTGTAATTGAGCCTAGTATACGACCACGTTTCTGAATTAATTGATCAGCCATCTTTAAATGTTATTTTTTTTTTTTGTTGGAATTTACACAAAATCACAAAATGCTTCTAGTTAATTGAAGCTAAAATAACTTTCACGGGACTATCAAAAATATGGTTCTACACTGATTACAATAATTGATTACAATTATTGCCTTCAAATTCATGAATGAGTTGCAAAATTCACCGCATTCAAACTGGCGTACTATCTAATGTAAATTCGAGATATAATTTTGTCTACGATATTTTCACATTTGTATTTTATGAATTATAACTTTAAATGCCCATCCTAGTATTATTAGATGCTTTTGTTAACCACTGTATTTGCCGACTCCATAAGCAGATTGAAAATATTAATGCACAAAAACGCATAAATTTGATTAAATATTCACGACGACGCGATTTGATGAAACTCTGACAAATCGGCAAATTAATTGAAATTGGTGCAATTCAATTTTGAAATGTACAACGCGCAGTTTAATATTTCATTAGCCGTTAAACTGGCTTTATGCAAATTATTGTTGCCTCAACGTGTTAACACGACAAAAAAAAAAAAAAAACAAAATGTTCACTTATCTATTAATCAATTTTCCAATACCATATCCGGCTCGAAGGACCAAAATATGAACGTATTCGATAGCGCTGGTTGCTTTTGTTTGTTTGAATGAAGTGTTTCGGCAACAATATGTGAAGATGTTGATCAAAAAATTTTGATGGCTGGTAATGTCGCTTCCAAATAAATAATGCACAAAAAAATGTAATGACTGGTGATGGTGTTTACAATAAACAACGAAGAATGCAAAATGACTGGCTTTTGGTAAAAAGCACCCCATTTAATGATTTGGTTTTAGTAAATAACACACTGTATTTAGAACAAAGATTTAATTTTTGCATACATGAATTTACAAAAAACAGATTTAATTTCTGGCTGTTGTTTGTTTATCAAATGTTCTGCGGTGAAAAACACAAAATGAACTAACTCAAAAATATTTTGATACAATTGACGATTGGACTGTCATGATTTTGCATGCAGAGCGTAGGGTTTAATTTAATTCCGGTAGTTTCACTCTCCATATGTTTTGTATGGAGAGAAATGTCATTTCATGCAGAGCGTAGGGTTTACATTATTTCCGATAGGTATCGCATTTTGCAGTTTTCCAATCGCCAATTGACGATTGAAAATAGAGAGAAAGCACTACCTATCGGAATAAAATAAAGCTGTAATACCATACAAAAATTAGCATCAGCGCTCGCAGAACGACTGAAATATGGTATAGTGGAAATTTGTTGAAGTTGTAATGCCGACAAATTAGTTTATGAATATTATAATAGATGGCATGAATGGTATTAAAATAGACAAAATTAAAGGTCAGACTATATAACAAATTTACAAATAACGTTAACGGAACTTAACTAAACGTTTTAATCATTTGGTGGCGAGTTCAATTACATCATTTTTTAATAACTAAGTTAAATCCGCCGCTTTTGAACCCGGAATCTAAAAAGTTTTTCTAGTACTTTTTCGTGAAGGCACATTCATTAAACTTCGCCAATAAAAATGAATATAGTGGCAACATCAAATTTTTAAAAATTGAATTAAATCCGCAGAAAATCGTTCTTCATTCACTGCGTTCCATTGGAAACAATTTGCTACTGCCAAGTACTTGTGAGTAGATGTTCAATGGAACGCAAATTTTTGTAACAGTAGTAAAATATAACTTCAATTTAAATAAAACTGCTAGATTTTAATAAAAAATACGTTGATCTATTAATAATAATAAGTAATAGAACATTAAACAACAAATTAATTAAAATATTTTTACGATTTAACAATTGCGCGTCGTATCACAAACATAAACAAAAATTTTTTGTTTTTAACCCTAATCGAACCAACAAAATTGTGTTATGTCAGTAAATTCAAATTCTAATCAAATAATTTACGAAATTTTTTTCAGAGAATGATTAGATGTCAAATACGTTGTATGGAAATGTTTAAAAATAAAATACATACAAGTTTATAACTAAATTAACATTATTTTAAAAATCGATGCATTTATCAAATGAGCCAAAAAGGCACACCTTGGTTGGATTAGGGTTAAAAAATGACGTTTCACACAACCAAAATTGATATAGAGCCATCTATTAGAATTTTTTAAACTAAAATCCCTCTTTCGTTAATTATATGCGTAACTACTTTTAATAACTACACCATTACTTGAGCATGAGTAGTTGCGAGTAGTTACAAGTACTTGTGAGTAGTTTGCTAACGCCAATGGAACACACTTATTGTTGAATTAAGTAATCAGTCAAAAAGTGAAATGTTTCTAAGTAATAATTCTTAAAAATTTTAAGTTGAAAAATTTGAGATAAGGTTGATTATAATATATTATTTTTGATATTGTTGAATTTTCTTTTAAACAATAATTGTTTATTAAAATGTTTTATTTTGAAATTGCTGAGCAATACCCAGACTATAAACATAACCTAACTTGCTCTGTGAGCACCTGTGGAAGAACCCTGACAAATGAACAATTTTTTAACAAAAATGCTGAGATTTTGAAAAAACTGCAAAAGCATGATGGAGAATTCAGTAAAATAAAAGCATTGATATCCGAAATAAAACGATCCCAGGATTTTATTTCGTCGGAGTTTGATAAATTGAATGCTGAATATCCGAAAGTGATTTCTGAATAAAGAGCGTCAAAAACAAAGATCATGAATAAACAACAGGAGGAGCACGTCCATAGATTAGTGGCAAGCATCGATGACCTTCATCAAAATCAAATTGCGTCAAATTTAATTATCGCCGTTCTTCCTAATGAAGATGTACCACGAACGGAAGTGTTAGTTAAGATACTAAGTGTAATGGATTTCAAAGACTCTATCAATGACATTGAAATGGTGGAGTACATGAAACAACGAATTAATCGTCAAATTGCCTTTCCAGCAGACAAAATGGAAAGGAAAATTTTTGTAACGTTCAAGAGCAAAGAAGCGAAATATCAACTGCAAGAGAAGGAAAAAAAAGAATTGGAAAATGATTCTCTCATGTCAGCTGGGATGGAAACCAACGTTTGATAGACAAATTTTCTTTAGAGACCATTTGACTCAATTTTAGCTAAAATTACACAGTGAGTTTCTCTGCATTAATAAATCTGTTATTTATTTTCGGAAAGCTCCGATAAAAGCGTGTTCGCAGCAGAAGAAATTACATTTTTAGGACACACGGTCACTGGAGAAGGTATACTGCACAACCAAGACCGCATACAAATCATAAGGGAATTCAAACTTCTACGGGCTTTTCTTCCCGGGAGCTGCAGCCTATCAGATGGCACTAAACGACATCTTAAAAGCCTACACGAAAAACAGCCAGAAGAAGGTCGAATGAACAACAGAGGTCGAACAAGCTTTCGAGAACTGTAGAAGTGTTGTGAGCGACGTACGCTAATATCGTACAATTTATTTAATGCTACTTCGCTCACCGTGAGCGTGAATAATTCAAGTACGGAATATTAGTAACTAGCTATTGGAAAAATAAACTTTGTGCCAATAATCAATTTAAATGCATCACATACATATTATCTGTTCGCTTCGATTGTTCCAGAATTGTGTAAAAACAAATTAGTTTAAAATTTTCGGTTACATCAAAACGTTTATCTAATAAAACCATCTACTGTTACAATTGGCCGATGACTCTAGTCATCACATTGTTAAAATCAAATCATCTGTAAAATCCATCAATTGCAGAATCATCAATGAAATCATAAAATTGTAATCAACAATTAATTGCGGAAATTTTTATCATTAACCATCGCACAGTAATTTTCGAACATCGTCAAAATTATCTTTGCTGTATATCCAACATAGCTGTAAATTTTATCAATTGCTATATCATCAATGGAGTCATAAATTTTTGTCAAACATATAGCTACTTCGAGTCAATTCTACTACTAATTATTAATTTTATTGTTTTATTGGTTGCATCAATTCAACAAATTCAATCCAGATTATACAATGATGCAAAATAATTAACCAACTTGTATATCGAGTGAAACTCCGAGAGAGAGCTTTTACGACCTAAGAACAGGAGAAAAAATTAAGGAAAAAATAAAAGACAAAAAAAAATCGGATCAGTCGGAATTACCAACCGTAAGTACTGCATTTAGTGACACGGAATTATTACATCATTCTCCAAATATTGAAAACGTTAGAACCAGTGTTTCTGAAAATCTTTTGTCTTGCGATTTCGATACATTCACCAACGCGAACTCTGATTTTTCTGAAAATTCAATTGATATGGGTTTTAATATGGAAAATGCGTTAAAATTAATACCGGAATTCATCTAATTTGCTACATAAATTCATTACGTGTTGTGACATAGTCGCTAAACCGCTTACTAAAGATGATGATTTGGCTCAATTTCTTGATATTGTTAAAGCAAGACTTTCGGGTATAGCGTACAATTTATTCAAATATAAATCTTTTAAATATTGGGGTGTTTTGAAATCCGAGTTAAAAGTCCAATTTTCTGACGTGCGTATTATTGACCAACTTCAACTGGAATTGATTAAAGCGAGTCAGCAGAAAGGTGAAAATGTTCTTTCTTTTGCTAACAGAATTGAACAATTGCTATCCGATCTAAACGAAGCTTGTATTGCGAAAGAGGGAAATGACGCCGCGAAAAGCATTCTGCACATTAATTCAATAACTGCTTTAAAATCATTCCAAGAAGGACTACGAGAACCAATTAGGTTGATAGTGAAAGCTTGTTGCTTTGATGAATTGAGCTTAGCTATTAAAAAGGCAAATGAAGAAGAATCTATAATTGCAAATCGTATCAAAGACAATAACGATGTATCCTCTAATTCAAATTCTAGACCTAATTCTGTTCGTAGAGATTTGAAATGTCAAATCTGTTTTCGTTTGGGGCATACTGCTAGGCAATGTTTAACCTTAAATTCAAACTCTGCTAAACAATCTGAAAATAAATCAATTACTAGAACCAATTTTGTTCAAAACGTAGCGTTAATTTGTTATTATTGCAAAAAACCTTGACATGTAATTGAAAATTGCAGAAAATGGAAGTTTGTCAATGAACAGCGTCAAACGTTAGAAGGCCAGGTAAACCATATGGTGAAAAATAATGACGAGAAATCTTTAAACTTCAGGACGGCCGAACCAACCAGTTCGAATGCAGTAGTTCGTGCCGAGAAGAAGTAAATCTGCGTTCCAACTCTATACTAATAAAATAAGTCCGAATGTTAAACAATCAGATTCAACTAACCATGATTTATCAGCATCGCATGAAATTATTGCAAATACTAATTCTGTTTCTTACGATTTGATATCCAATAAATTAATTCCTAAATCTGTCCTAGATCTGTCCGAGGATATCAAAAGTAATAAAACTTCTAATAATGCAACTAAAGAAATATTTTATACACCACCTAATTTGCAAGAAAACTCGGAATGTAAGTTTGTTTTAGTTGATATTGATTTAGTAAATACAGCTAGCTCGTATTTCATGATCGACTCAGGTTCAGAAATAAGTGTGATTAAACAAGAGTATTTGCTAAATAACGCTGCTTGGTCTCAAACTGAAGAATGTTTTATAAGAGGAATTTCTTTTGAGAAAATTTTAACGCTTGGGGCTTGTTATGGAACGATGAATTTTGCTGATTCTAAGATAATCCAAAAATTTCATATTATTCCTGATCAAATTCCATTACCTTGCTGTGGTAATTGGGAAAAGATTTTCTTATGCAAAATAGTTGCTGTATAGATTATAAAGCAAAATCTGTTAAAATCGAATTACCAAATAAATCAGAATACATGCTATCATTTACAACGTTTACTCCCAGTGTTCATGAAACTGTTTTTTCGGATATAGAAATTCCAGCTCGTGTTGAAAAAATATTTAGAGTATCAACAACAAGTCCTATCAGTCACACATTTTTCTGTGAAAATCAAGAAATTCACGCAGGTGTACGTTTAGCAAACTCGATAGTTGAACTTAAGGATGGCGAATGTATAGTGAGTTGTGTAAACGCTAATGATCATCCTGTAAATTTATCGGGTAAATCTTTTAAATTACAAAACATTTTGAATTTTGAGATATTTTTTATTAAAAACAAAGATCGCATAGAAAATCGCTTAAATTTATTAGAGTCTGAAATAAAAACTGATCATCTGAATTCTCAAGAAAAGGACAGTATATTAAAAATATGCAAGGAATTTAATGAAATTTTCTATCTAACTGGTGATAAGTTAACTTCTACTAATTCATGTTATCACGAAATTCTACTTATATCTAATTCCCGTCCAATTAACATAAAACCTTACAGATTACCAGAATCTAGTAAAGCCGAAATCAATTCGCAAGTGGAGAGACTGCTTCACGAAAAAATAATACAAAATAGCTACAGTCCATTTAATTCGCCTTTGTTAGTGGTTCCGAAAAAATCTCAGAATGGAAGTAAAAAGTTTAGAGTTGTAGTTGATTTTCGAAGACTAAATCAAATAACTGTAGATGAAGTTTACCCATTGCCAAATATTACCGAGATATTGGACTAACTTGGCCAATATAATTATTTCAGTACACTTGACTTGGCAAATGGATATTATCAAATTCCACTACATCCAGATGATCAAATTAAAACTGCATTTAGTACCCAATCAGGACATTATCATTTTTTGCGTATGCCATTTAGCCTGAAGGGAGCTCCGGCTACTTTTCAGCGCTTGATGAATACTGTTTTGGCTGGTTTGACTGGTACAAAATGTTTTGTGTATTTAGACGACATAGTGATATATGGTTATGATTTGATGGATCATAATTCAAGGTTAGTGGAAGTCTTCAAAACAATTAAAGCCCATAACCTAAAGCTGCAGCCGCAAAAGTGTGATTTTTTGAAAAAAGAAATTTGTTATTTGGGACACTGTGTGACAAGCGAAAGAGTTAAACCCGATCCATCGAAAATAGAAGTTGTACAAAACTATCCAGTTCCGCGAAATCAAAAGGAAGTAAAATCATTTTTGGGATTTACGGGATATTACCGTCGTTTTGTCAAAAATTATTCAAAGATTTCATCACCTCTTGTATCCCTGTTGAAGAAGAATGTAGAATTTAAATGGAGCGCGGCATGTGATCAGTCATTTAATGAGTTAAAAAATAAAATTATTTCACCACCAATTCTGCAATATCCGAATTTTCGAGAGCCATTCATACTGACAACGGACGCTAGTGATTTTGCCATAGGTGCCGTTCTTTCGCAGAATTACACTAATAATAACGATCTTCCAATAGCTTATGCTAGTCGATCATTCAATTGTGCAGAACGTAACTATCCTACGGTCGAAAAGGAATTATTGGCGATAGTTTGGGCAGTACATAGATTCAACCCTTATCTGTATGGCACAAAATTTAAAATACAGACTGATCATCGCCTTCTTACATGGCTAAAACTCAATCCAAAGCCTTCATCTCGATTATTGCGTTGGCGTTTAGAGTTGGATGGTTATGATTATGAGAATATAAACCTAGTGTAGCCAAGAGGAATGCTGATCCGCGTAGTCGTATTGTCCATTCTGATGTATCGGTTGACGATTCCACAATAATTCCAAATTCGAGTAATATAATTGATTCGAATGTCAACGACATGTTAGCTATTACACGATTACAACAAAACAAAATATTACCGCTTGTTGGTTCGATTAATTTAGCTACTCCACTGAATGCTGATAATTCTTCTGTCACAAAACAAAAATCTGATCAAATTATAGAACTACAATCTGAAGAGGATATTAAACAAGTTATAAAAGAATTATATCACACCATTAGGTGGTCATCAAGGCGTTCTAAGAACTGTAAATCGTTTAAAGCGTTACTATTTCTTTCCAAAATTATATAGCAAAGTTCGAAAATATATATCTGGTTGTGCTTTGTGTCAAAAAAATGTCCAATGAATGAAAATGTCCCAATAAATGTCCAATGAAGATTACGACAACCTCCAGTAAACCTTTTCAAAAGATTCCTCTGGATATTGTTGGACCCTTACCTCAATCATATCAAAGTAATAAATACTTGCTTACAATGCAAGACGATCTTACAAAATTATCAGTAGCAGTCCCACTAGTCAATCAAGAAACCTCAAATATTGCGAAGGCGTTTTGTGAAGAATTCGTTTGTAAATATGGAGCACTGCATTCAATAGTAACTTATGTATCAAGGATCAAATTTTATGTCCGAAGTTTTTAGTAATGTCTGTAAAATCCTACAAATAAAGAAAATTAATACCACTGCATATCATCCCCAATCAAATGGTGCCTTGGAACGTTCCCATCGGACTTTAGCAGAATATCTAAGGAATTTCTCTTCAAAAGATCCATTCAATTGGGATTATTGGATTCCGTTCGCTATTTTTTCGTACAATTCGACCCCTCACTCTGCGACTTCCTTTATGCCGTTTGAACTTGTCTATGGATTAAAAGCTTCAATTCCATCAGTAGTAAACCAAAACCCAGAAGTTGTATATTCTTTCGATGACTATATTCGGCTGAGTTGAAACACCGTTTACAAAATTCGTGGGCGCTCGCTAGAGAAAGGTTGATTTCTGAGAAGAATAAGGCTAAAGATTATTATGATGCGAATTCTAAACCTTTAATTTATAATATAGGTGAAAGGGTCCTCCTGAAAAATCCAAAAACTAAGAATAAACTAGATCCTTTGTGGACAGGACCATATGAAATTGTAAGAATTAATTCCCCTGAAAATTCCGCTATTCGAATAAATAGAAAAATCAAAGTTGTTCACAATAGTCGCCTAAAACGTTTCGTTGAATGATGTTTTAATTTGGTGCAATGAATCGGTACTCGGCTAAAACAGGTTGATTAATTATAAATTGTACTTACTTATAATAAAATTTAGTTTAATTAAATTAAATTACTATTGAATTGTATAAATAATAAATAGTATAGTAAATTAGTTTTATAATAGCAAGCAATTCAATGATAAATATTTTAAAGATTTTTTAAAATATTTATTATTGAATTGCTTGCTATTATAAAACTAATTTACTATAAAATTAATATTGTAAACATAATTTTAATACCTAGTTTCGTTGTTTTGTACAGATATATTGTTGTACAATATATCCTTTTCTTAGGGGGAAGGTGTTGTGAGCGACGTACTCTATAATATCGTACAATTTATTAAATGCTACTTCGCTCACCGTATTTAAGATTACTAATTAAATATGTATTGTAAATAACATATACTTAGTTACAGATGATGCAAAAGCAGTTTTGAATGAAGAAAAACAATATTCAATCTTGCTTGCACCATCGATCTGAAAACATAGTCGATATAAATTGAAGTAATATTTTGGATAATAATTATAAACATAAATTAACATTATATATTTTATATAAACATAAATTATAATATTAATAAACAAAATATGAAGAAACAATTGTAAAAGTAAAAGTCGTGGTTACATTGGAGGATTGATCTTAAAATTTTCATCAAGAGATCATCTCTCAACGCGAAGTTCACAGCAGAAGAAAATTGTGCGGCGAAACTTGTTAATACATCCATCGTTATCCACACGACCCGTAATCATGGTGGATGCCTCAGATACAGCGCTTAGGGCTGTGATACAGCAGTACACCACCGGTATTTGGCAACCGCTCAGTTTCTTCTCCGTGCGACTTAACGAAACGCAGAAACTGTGCAGTTCTTATGACAAAGAGTTGCTTACAGCTTACTCTGGCATTAAGCCCTTTAAACACTTGTTCATAATATATGAATTCCAACAAAATCTGGAAAAAACATCACCTCGTGAATTTCGACATCTGGACTTCATCGGCCAAAGTTGGCGAAACGTCATAATGTAAAAAACTAATTTGTTTTAGTAACTAAAAACGGGCTATACATCAATAAGTTTTTTTAAAAATCAATATTTTATATATTGAACCCGTTGGCTTGTGACAGGCAACCAAAAAAAGCCTTACTCATCATTAACCATAAACTAAAATTCCTACTTCTTATTTTACATGCTCACCCGTAATTTAAATTGCTAATTATATGAACGAATTACCTAAAGCAGCATAATATCACTTTAATTTCTAAATGGCAGTTCATTAGCAATTCACTCATATAAATAACAAACAAAAATACCATGTTGCGTTTATAATGTTAAACCTCATAGTCGTATAGTAGATTGGTATAATAGCCACCTTGAAAATAGCACAATCAAACCAAAAATCAAACATGCAATGTAAACCAAGCGGTAGTATACATATATGACTGTATGTACATACATATAGAAAGAAGAAGCGAAATGTTATTCATTCGGACAGTTGAAATATAAAATTTAATCTGGACTACATTATAGTCTATTACTTAACACCCATATAGAGTCTATTTATTATATCAATGTTACATTCTATCATAGAATTTTTGGTTGCGAAACTATTCGTACTGTAAAAAGTAAATCACTTTTAGTGTGAAAAGTTCAACACAGAAACATGCAATAAAAATGAAAAATCATTAGAATAATTTTCCAACTGTATACGAGTAATTCATAAGTATGTACATATGTACAATGTTTTCGATTTGATTTTTAAATGAATGCCACAAAAGTCATAAACTTTAAGAAATACAACAATGGTGAACATATTCAGTATACTCATAAATGAAAATTATATTTGATTTATGTATAATGTTGAATGTGCGGTTAAATTTAATTTTCATTTTCTTTTCTGTATAATAGAAACTAAAATTATTTATAAGGTACATGTGTATGGGGGATGCGGTATGCAATTTTCGGTTGAATTTTCAAGACGTCGAGTACATGTTGCTTAATATATAGACAGATTTCATTTACCAAATATATACGTAAGATTATTGATTAAATTGATTTTGGTCTCTATACATATTCGAGTACGTAACTCATATATTATGTAAATCATTACGTCACTTTCAATATGAGGTTTCATTTTCCAAGGAAGAGAAAATTAAACAATCAAAGTTTATTAAAATTATTTGTATTCATCGTAACTAGGAATTATTACACCATACTAAATAATAAAATCTAAGTCTTCCTAATTAATTAGAAATATTATTGTTTGTATATATTGCTTTTACATTTAATTATTCAATTTTCCCAATAATAATAAATAAATAAAAACTAAATTTGACGTATTTGTAGAACGCCTTATCAATTAATTGATTTTCACTGTATTAAAACCATAAATACTGTAGTGGGAAAACTTCCACCAAAAGTATTTAATGGTGCGGCAGGTTAACCTCTATATAGTCACGTGTTTTCATTAGTTTCTTTTTGTTTTTGTTTTTTTGTGTAGGTGTCAATATTTCAATTTAATCCACTTTTAACCCCTTGTGTATATACAATATGTTGGCTAAAGCAGTATTTTAGTTTAGTAACCCAAATGTTATACAAAAAAATTGTCTTGACTCGTTTAATCTATACTTTACTGGCTGTTGTGGCATGTACATATGTATATCCTAGAAAAATGCTTCAATCGTGACATTGACGTATATTGAGTTATTAAGTTAAATCAATTTTCAAGCTAATCATATAAATGTTGTGTACTAAACACTAAATTAAATAACAAAACAAAAAATTCCGAATTTTCACAATAAACAAAATAATTCAAATTTTATGATTTTCCTTTTTTTATTAACTTATCGCATTCATTGTACACACATAGGCATAAACATACCAACCTAATAAAAAATCGGCATAAAAAAAACTCGGTTTAATACTTATTAACAAAATTATTGTTATAGTTGAAGAATAAAATATTCAATAACTGTTTCAATTTACCACCGCATCTGAGAATCGGGTGTGGGGAGGGTAGGAAATTTTTTTTTTTTTTTGGTACACTAACACCACGTTCACCTCTCGTGCTATGGACATATTTTATTTCGATTCAATTTCGGTTTGTTGTTTTCAAATATATTTGTCTCGTCTAATAAAAAAATCATTTAAGGAATTATCCGAAATACATGTACGAATGTATAAACAGATATATCCTTTTATATTATGAGGATACAACAACAAAAACGTAACATGGAAGGGGTTTTTATTTATATTGATTAAGATCAAATCATGTCAAAAGGTGAAATATAAAGATCAAGACATTTTATTTTCTTAATTTTTATAGATGGTACATATTCTCGATTCGACAGTCGACAAACGGAATTTGTCTTGAATATATAGAGATTAGATATAGAGGGGATAAATAAGTAAATGGGATAAGCATTTATTTTATTATAGGTAAAAGGGATTTTTTTTTTTTTTTGTAAACATACTCAAGTCAAAAATGTTTTTCTGTTACACATATGCGGTTAGGATAATTTAATTTCAGTTCTGGTCTTGGTATATGTATTTGGTATACTATATATGTGTATTTAAGTACATAGACAAGAAAATCACTCAAATAACGGTTTACGTAGTTTTATATTCGTGTATGCGGGAAATTTATTTTGAACTTTTTAAATATTCATGATAAGAATTCAGAATAGTACTTCTTGTCTAGACTCTGGAATCTAAAATTAGCTTTTTATAGATTATAACAAGTTTACTCTTAATAGTACGATTTTACATAAAACACTTTTAAATAGACTATAACAATAAAACCAAAATGTAAAGCTTCGTTTTTGTTAAACTCTAATAAAATTTAATTATTTTTTAATTTAATTACAGTGACATGCTTTTACATCAAGAAATATCTATTATATTTTTGTATTTGATTTCTATGGGTTTGGATGCTAATCGGAGCGGAATGAAAATAGACGAAATTTTTTTCAAGATTTTTGTTGCTTCGAAATTGAAACGTTTAAAGAATTCAAAACTCAGGACAAGCAGAACAAGTTAAGGAATATCCCAAAACGAAACAAATATGAACACGACCAATGCGGCGGACCACAAGACCACAAGATATAAATTAGATGCACTATATTGCATCTTTTTTTTAAATAAAATTTAGTGTTTATAAGTATAATCAACAAGACGTTATTTTTGTCCAGCACTGACCAACGGTAAGCGGAAAATAACGTTGAATCAAACATTGGTCCTTCGAGCTACAAAACAACCGTGCAAAACAGTACAGAACAAAAACCAAGTAATCAAAGGAGAAAATTTAATCACTTCAACGGATAAATGGATACGGTAAAAGCCTTACGCGAGCAGACCTCTACTGGAAAGCTGATCAACAAAATAAAGAGCAATATCAAGCAGGATGGACCGCAAAGAAAAACAGTAGAATACTGTGAACAACGGCTTATCAACTTACAACTTCTCTACGATAAATTCTGCACAGTGGATGCTCAATTAACACATAAACAAAATTATTATAAACAGGTGAAGGATGTATTTGAGGAGACAAGAAATCTAATTCTCGAGGCTCAAAAAAGAGCAGCACCAGGCCAAACTGAGGAAGCAAAGTAACAGGCAAAAGCAGATTTAGAACACGAGGTAGCAGACGCCTCCTCCTACCAGCTTTTAGATGACGACGATGATTTTGAAAACGAAACGAAGTTAAAATCTCAGCTGTCACGTTAGATAATAAGGATCAGGAGAAGCGCTACAAAGTTCAAATGGCGACATCAAAAATGGTGAAACAAAATTTAAGCAGTATCACAAAATACGGAACTAAGAATTTCAACAAGCCATATTGTGAGCTTAAAATAAAACAGCTAACAGACGCTTGGAATTCTTTTAATAACAACCACGAGGAGATAATCGCAAATGCAACTGACGAAGAATTTGAAAACGCATACTTTCAAAACAACTTGTTTGAAGATATCCAAGCGAAATACGAGTTGTGCGTCATTGAGATTCAGCAGAAGTTGGAAATAGAGTTCAACAGATTTCCTAAAGCCGGCATCACGAAGAATGCAAACATAAAGTTGCCAACCATTGAAATTCCCTTATTTTACGGGGATTACAAGCACTGGACAAGCTTTTATAGTCTGTTCAATAAAACGGTACATCAAAATGAGAGTTTGTCAAACGAAGAATGGATGTATTATTTACTTTCCATGGTAAGAGGAAAAGCAGCGAAACTAATCAATCATCTCACACTATCGGAAGACAACTATATGACTGCATGAGATACTCTTATTGCCAGATACAATGACAAATGGCTATTAGCTAGCACGCACGTAAGTGCATTGTTAGATCTACCCAGTTTGACGGTTGAATCTGCTAGCGGGTTAAGGACAATACACGACACCGCTTTGGAATGTCTAACATGTAAAAATAACATGTAATGATGAAGAACACTTGGTCCGTCTTCTAATTGATGCAGGCTCCCAAGGCACCTTCATAACTGAAGAGTTAGCAAACAATCCCAAACTTACAAGAACACCGATTCAAGCATACATCGCCGGAATGGGTCGGACAGAAGCCGGTACGGCTCATTCTTCAGTAGAGTTCATCATTAGTCCGCGGTTTTCTTCAAATTTCAAGATTAAAATGAAGGCTGTTCAAAAACATAACCGGTAGCATGCCTGATAAGGTCATGGAACCAAATTATTGGAACCATACAAAAAATCTTATTTGGGCAGATCCAACGTTTTATGAACCCGGTCCAATTGACATATTATTAGGTGCAGATTACTATGGGCAACTAACAATGCCGAATCTAATGAAAATTGCATCTAATGAGCCTATTGCACAACAAACCAAACTGAGATGATTCTTACAGGGAATACATCTGCTAGTGTCAATATGGCAATGTATCAGACAATGATTGTAACCACCAACGAGATTGACAATCAATTAAAAAAGTTTTGCGAAATCGAGGAAGTACATAAACCAAGAAGTCATACAAAAGAAGAAAAGGAATGTGAAGAAATTTACGACGAAACTCATATACGCCTAACCGATGAAAGTTAGAAGGTAAGAATTCCGTTTAATAACGAATTACTAGTTTCCACAAAACACTGGGTCAATCAAAAAAGCAGCCATTGCTCGACTACTCCAAGTCGAAAAACGTCTGGCCAAGAACCCTGAGTTCGCATTACAATACCAACAATTCATGGACCAGTGTGAGGCCTTAGGATATATGAAGAAAACTGAAAGCATAGATGGAGATACCCAACACTACTATCTTCCTCATCATGCTGTCTTGAAGGAGGAGAGCACAACGACAAAACTCAGAGTCGTTTTCGATGCATCGGCAAAAACATCCACAGGGACATCATTAAATGAATTAATGCTGAATGGTCTCACATTGCAGCAGGACTTAATGAGCATACTTTTACTCTGGCGAAAATATAAGTAGGTCTACACAGCAGATCTAGAAAAAATGTTTCGTCAAACAAAAATTCATGAAGAAGATCAGGAATATCAGCGGATTTTATGGAGAAAGTCTCCTGGAGAACAGCTGCAAGAATACAAACTTACAACCGTGACCTATGGCACTGCGGCAGCGACCTACTTAGCGGTGCGAACCTTGCAACAATTAGCGAAAGATAAAGCCCATAGATATCCAATCGCGAAGGAAATCGCTCTCACTGATTTATATGTTGACGATCTCATATCTAAAAACAACACGCTCGACGATGCATTATCAGCACAGAAACAGCTTATAGCAATGCTCAGATGTGGAAGTTTTAACCTCCGAAAACTGGCTTCCAACAACCAAGCCAACCAAGCCCTACTAAACGCCGTACCAACAAATCTGCGGAATACTGGAATCTTGGAATTTAAGCTCGATGATCACTCGGCCTTATCAAAAAAAGTCTACTTTCAGAGAGCTCAAAAATCTTTGACCTTAAGCATGCAAGACCTTTGGGTAGCAGGCCTTTCTTGGGATCAAACATTACCTCAGATACTAACCACGCAATGGCAGGATTTTAAAACTGTACTTCCTTCATTAGAATTAATATCTATACCTAGATGGCTTTGTTTCGATGGTCAATCACCGCTCAGTTTACATGGATTCTGCGATGCGTCTGAAAAAGCTTATGCAGCCATCGTCTACGCTAGGAGCATGAACAACGATGGAGATATCAACGTGACTCTTGTTGCATCCAAGACCAAAGTAGCGCCGATAAAAAACATATTGTCGATTCCACGACTCGAGTTATGCGGCGCGTTATTGCCCACTAAGTTAATGAAACAGGTGTATGAAGCGTTACACATCCAAGATATAGAGATGTCATTTTGGACAGATTCAATGATCACGCTTTCGTGGATTAAAGGTTGTCCCCAAAAATACAAGATATTCGTCGCAAATAGGATTTCTGAAATACAAGAACAATCAAAATCCAGCACAATGGCACCATACAAGCACCAAGGAAAAATCTTGCTGATTGTGCGTCTAGAGGAATTCAGCCAACACGGTTGAAAGACTACAGTTTATGGTGGACGGGTCCGAAATCGCTCAATAGGCCGACTCAGGATTGGCCACAACCTATTCAAGTCAACGACACCGCACTAGAGGTGAAGCATGTGATGTTAACTGCTACTGCTAAAATAGTTAATCCAATTGTGCAGCTATTGTCAACGCTTCATAAAGAAAAGTTTAAAGATGCAAAGCGGCCATATGACGCACAACATTGTACCGACCGATTTGGAGCTTAAGGAAGCAAGAGAAGAATTATGCAGAGCGATACAACATGAGGAGTTCCAGAATGAAATTATTCGTTTACAAAAACATGACTCTGTTTCAGCGAAAAGCCATCTCTTATTGCTTAATCCATTTATTGACGAACAGCAAATCCTGCGAGTAGGAGGTAGAATTGCGAACAGCGCCTTACATTTCGAAACCAAGCAGCCAATCATACTACCTTCAAAACACCGTTTAACCAAGCTGCTGATAGCTGATGCACACCTACGGGCATTGCACGGCGGCAGCCAGCTAACTCTAGCTCTTCTTAGAAGAACGTACTGGATCACAAACGGCAGAAGTAGAATTCGGGCAGAAATAAATAAGTGTATGACATGTCATCGCTTCAAATCCGCCATCAAATTACAGTTAAGGGCAGACTTACCTCAAGGACGAGTATTACCGTCACGTCCATTCACACACACGGGCGTAGACTTTGTAGGACCTATTCAAGTCAGGAGTTTCTAAAGGAAGAGGCACGAAGTCCTACAAGGGATACATAGCAGTCTTTGTATGTTTTTCAACTAAGGCTGTCCATCTCGAGATTGTGAGCGATTTAACTGCAATAGCCTTTGTAGCAGCATTCAGAAGATTCATTGCGCGCAGAGGTATATGCCAACATATTTATTCTGATAATGATACGAATTTTGTCGGAGCTCGATCAATACTCGACAAGGAAAAGTGTGAGTGTATAAAATAAGATACCCCAGAACTTCAAAAAATGTTGACTAATAATGGCAGAGAATGGCATTTATTCCACCATCAGCACCACATTTCGGAGGGCTATGGGAGGCAGCAGTCAAGGTAATGAAGTATCACTGGTAACTATATCGGCAGATTCGTCTGAAGTAGTCCTAACACCAGGTCACTTCTTAATAGGCGACTCACTACTCGCCGTTCCAGAACCAGATTTGTTGCATGAAAATATAACTTTAGGGCAGCGTTGGAGACTATTGCAAAAGATGGTTCAACAATTTTGGAAGCGATGTAGATACATAAGCGCAAGCACCAGAATCAAAATAATGCCCTTGTTCATATTGCGTTTACTAGCAATGTGTAACGTTTGTTTAGGAACGTCAGCAGCTAATCTTCCAAATAACCTGACTAGTTTTTCATATCAGCCTGGACTCTACTTTGAATACACGGGAAACGTGCAGTTTACAAATAACCAATGGAAGATCATTGTATATTTTAACATGACAACTTATCACAACGAGCTAAGTTTGTATCAAGCTTGCGTGAGAAAGCTGACCCAGCTCTGTTTGAACAGCTCTATCCCTGACACATGCTTAGTAATAACCAACTTACTGCAAAACAGCTTATAGCAGATATCAATCAGAGAAACGAGTTATTTCACCACGGCAAAAATTACAGACGAAAAAGAGGTGCTATCAATATAGTAGGAAATATAGCAAGCGAGCTATTCGGAATACTAGACAATTGTGATGCAGAATACTATGAACAGGAAATAGAAAAAAGCAAGGAGAATCAGGAGTATTTACTAAAGCTCATAAAAAATCAGACATCTATTGTCGATGTCACCCTCAGTCTGCTGAAAACCGAAACAGAAAAGAATCAGCATTGGAAGATATTTAATCAGCAAGTAAATGAGCATTTGAACGATCTCAACAACATTAACAGATTCACAACTATAGCAATTCAGGCCTTGATGTCAATGTTGAAATTTAAAGAGATTCAACAGAATTTAATTGAAGCAATTCTAGATACTCACAATAAGGTAGTTAGTACTGCTATTTTAACACCACCACAGTTAGCAGAGGAAATCAACAAAATAACACAGCACTTTCCACCAGATGTAGTTCTGCCAGGACATCAGGACCCTGACCAAATAATAACCTTATATCAATTGATATTTTGCAAGGGACGTCTGAATGGACAATATGTTATTTTGGAGCTAATGCTGCCCCTATTAACCAAGGAAAAATATCAATTGTTTAAGCCCTTATCATTCTCAACATCAAGTGCTACCTTCAAACAACCCTCAATGGATTACTTGGCAACATCAATGCATCGTGATCAGTACTACATGCTATCCAGCTATGAGTTCCATCATTGCAAGCTCGTCGAAGCTAGCTATATCTGCACACTTCAGCATCCAATGCATACTGCTTATTTCAACAACACTATTTATGAGTTTCAATTGTTAATCTCAATGAAAACAAATAATAATTGCGCGACAGCGAAACAAAAGGCAGACAAGTCACAAACCAACTGGGTCAAACTTAGGAACAATAACTGGTTGTTTTCATCGCAATATCCACAACCAGCCATTATAGTTTGCGAGGAAGACGTGACTACGTTAACTATTCCAATAAACGGAAAGATTTCACTCAAGGAAGGGTGCACATTGAAAGTTGGATTAATTACACTATAAAGTCACAAAACCATCAAAAGCAGAGTAGATTTATCATTCCTACCAGCAGTCAATCTATCGATCAATTGGACGACCCTCTACAATTCAACTATTCTTCAGGAAGTTGCAAATGAAGGAGAATTTACTGTTCTCCACAAGAAAACAGCTAAATTACAAGATGCTAGTGTAAATGTATCAAAGCATGATGTGCACCACGACGCAGTGACATATATCATAGTTGGCTTTATCCTAATAGGCGTGATAGCATAGCTATGTAAGGTCAGAAGAAGAGCGCCAAGGCAAGATGACTACAGGCTAGAGGCTCCAGCAGCTACCGGATAGAGATGTTAACTCAGCGAGTCATCTATGCCATACAAATCAATACATCCGCGGAGTATGTTCAACCTTGTGAACAGTTTTGTATACATTTGCAGAAATTAGAATACAGTATCTCTATATGCACTATATTGCAACTTTTTTTTATATATTTTTTATTGTTAGCAGTTTACCAAATATAATATCAATACATTTCATTGTCAGCACTTTTTACCTATATATTTGTACAAATTACATTAATAATATAATTAATGTACAATTAGCCAATTTTTATACTGTTGTTGTAAAAGGTATAATATATTTTGTATGTAAGAAACAACGCAAACAAATAAAATTTAGTGTTTATAAGTATACTCAATAAGACGTTATTTTTGTCCAGCACTGACCAACGGTAAGCGGAAAATAACGTTGAATCAAACAAATATCCCAAAACGAAACAAATACGAAGAAGACCAATGCGGCGGACCACAATTCAAGCCAGAAAGAGCTCAAGAGATTGCAAAAAAATGTTCGCTTATATTTTGAATTGAAGCAAACATAGCGAAACGTGACGTATATAAACATGTAGGCAAATGAGCGCTATTACTATAAATATCCCTACGAAATCGGCAGGAAGCTCAATACCGGTGCGTAGATAGTCCTGTAAAACAAACTTTGAAAAACAAATTTTGGCGACGTTAGGTGTTGTGTTGTAGGTAGAGATTACGATGTGCCGAAAAACTTCATTTCTCATGAAACCGAGAAATTTGTTTCCCG
The DNA here is from genome assembly GCA_958295665.1 of Tipula vernalis. NCBI lineage: Eukaryota > Metazoa > Arthropoda > Insecta > Diptera > Tipulidae > Tipula > Tipula vernalis. The sequence goes on along the minus strand of OY282558.1, from coordinate 213,743,111 downwards.
AAGAATTTCCTTTCTCGAGAATTTCAGAGCTTCCAAATTTTTTCTCAAGTATCTCGGAAATTCTCGAGAATTTTTCTATTTTATAAATTCATAAAATATTATCAAAAAAAAAAAAAAAAAAATACTTTTATTACATTGATTTATTTGAAGTTTCCTGAAGTAAGTATATCCGAAAGAGAATACAGAGCAGCGGATGCAAGACCCCTACTTGGGCGACCTTATAATTGGTCAAGGACTTATAATTGGTCATTGACCTTACAATTGATTCAAATATGAAAGGTCAAGAAAAACCGTGGAAAGAAGAAACTTTTGTTTGTTATTGCTGCCTGGCGGACCTACATAGGTAAATTAGAAAACAAATGGAAGACCCAACAATCAAGATTACTATAACTCCGGTTTAACCGTTGGACTAACTGCGATTACAAATCAGCTTTGTTAAAAGTCTATGATGTCTTCATAATTGGTTTCAAAATGAATGAGTCCATTCGTTGTTTCATTGATTTTTAATCCTCAAAAATTATTGCACTAAGGCCTATTGATGAAGAAGGCCAGCCCTGTACTCTCTAATTAGGATTAAAGAACTAGCAACTATAAGCGACGTTGTTTAAGAGATACATAATGTGCACTTCATTTTTTCATTATTTTATTTTAAGTATTTCGGTCAAATTTAGTATCAACTAAACTTGAATTTAAAAGAAAAATTATTTCTTAATCCAATGATGTCAGATCATGATTTAATATAATTTACAAACCCTAGGTTTCCACGAGATGTACATTATATGGAATAATTAACAATTATTTATGTTTTTTTTTTTTTTTTTGACTAAATAAATGCAAATTAATATCTTGTATAAAGTTTTTAACATGGGAGGGTTCCGTCCCAAATTTATTTATGTTTGAGTAGAAAATGGATACCACCGAATGATAAGTTTGAAGAACGCTGATTTAGATGTTATTTAATGATTTTTTTTCGGCCTAAATATATTAGTGAAAATGGCATTCACAAGATTTTCGATTGGTTTTATTCCAAGAGTTATACAAAGTGTATAACCCTGAACAAAAAAATGAGAACTTTCCTTGAGCTCATTATGTTGGTAGTTTGGTTTCGTACTGAAAAAGTTGGTCTACTCATCAGGTAGCTACGACCAAACTACAAAAATACAATCCCTACTTAACACAGACAGTGCCAAGTACGAACGTATTGATTTAGCGAATCATATTCACTAAATCAAACAACTCAAGAAAATCCCTCATATGTGTTTGTATCTGCCCACGAAAAGAAAGAAGTTTAAGAGAAGTATGTCTGTTTATCAAATGATTTTTTTCGGCTTTTTATAGACACAAATATATTAGTGAAAATGGCATTCTAGGGATTGTATTTTTGTAGTTTGGTCGTATCTACCTGATGGGTAGGCCAACTTTTTCAGTACGAAACCAACTATGCACAATCCAATCCGCCACATCAGGCTTTTTAAATCTGTACGTGGTATTCCATTAATAAGGTTTGATTGTAATCGTAAAATTTTCAAAATTGTTTGATCCATACTTCGCTAATAGATGTTCTTGAACATACTATAATAGTTTACTATATCGTATATCGTTAATAATCAATGATGATTAGTAGGGTTAGGATTTAATATGTATCTAGAATATGTAACTAAAATTGCTAAATATGGCTAAATATTGTTAAAATATGGGATTAAAATGAAAAATGTGTGGACAAATTTTGAAAAGAAAGCCAAAACTATAGGACTTATCATAAGAGGTTTTCAATTTGCTCATTTAAAAAAAATGGAAGTGTGGCCAACACACGACTTTCTTTTACGAACAGAGAATTTTAAGAAATTTACATTTTTTTTTTTTTTTAATTTTTAAATTGAGAACTTAAAAATTTGGACACATTGCCCTACGTCTAAAGAACACAGCGACGATTGAGACGATTTACGCTGTTATGTTTTTATAGTTCAATGTGCGCTTTGATCCATTTAAATTGCGAAGAGTTCCTTCACAGACATAAATTTTGCAAATTTTCGACTAATCAGGAGGACTATTTGTGAATTCCATTCGAACGTATTCGAGTCTTCGAAGTATTCCATTTATATTTGAATTGAATCCGATTTGTTCGTTTCTTATTTAAATGAAATAAGAATATTTTACTTCGAAAAGTCGAACACGTTCTAATCGAATTCACAAATAAATATCCCCCCTGATAAATATCTTTCTGAACGAGAATTATTTCATTTTTGATAAGGGTACATATAGTCTAAGAGCTGGTATATGTTTTGTTAAAATTGTTTTATACCACCTGACAAATTGTGGAAATGTTGCCTTTTGTCCCTAACAATAATATCGACAACCTGGCTTTGCAACTCTGGGTCTAAGACGCCCCAGGTTAGTTTAAAATTACATTAAAATATAGCCTCAATTTTGACGTATACCCATGAATTTTTAATAACATTACTTTATACATATTTAAGCGACAAAATATATTAATAGGCGAGTGTAGATTTGCATTATTTAGTGTTACCTGTCATTTTTACAGTGTATTTCATATGGTACGAAAAGATAAAAAGAAAATTAAAGCGAAGTCGATCTTCCTGGGCCGGCTTATTTTAATAATATGTATTAGAAATATTCTGTAAAAATGACAGGCGGTACAAAACATTTTAAAAGTAACACTTAATAGTAAAAGTTGCATAATCGATAATACATAACACATAATTGCATCTAAAGTCATGTTACCAAAAAAATTCAAGGGTAATATGAACTTCATTTTGAACTTGTTATGTTTTAATGCAAATTTAAACAATCCTGTGGCAGCTCAACAATTCTGTGGCGCATTAAAACCTTTGAATAAAACGTGCACCAGCTCTCCCACAAAAAGGTCCACGAATAAAAGCAACTAGAAAATTTGTTCTTTTGGAAAAACTTCGGTCAATCAAAGAATGTTCAGTACACTATAGAAGTAATCTAATTTCACGTTTGATTTGTTCTCAATTTATTGATCTAACTAGTTTAGGCAAAAGTTAAACTTTGTTTAGCTTCTAAAAAATATTGTTTGACTTAAATATCTTTGCTTTATCAAATTTTAAGCTAAGTAAGTCAAATCGAGTGGTATAAGGTAAGTGGTGTTTTCTGTGAGAAAGTAAATGTGAACCTCTCATTTCATTTCTTCGAGGCCATGGATATTCGATTTTTTTACGGACTATTAAAATACTACGAGCATATTTCCTTAGGTCGAAGGTAACCCAGAGCTGTTTCTCATCTCTTAACGAGGTGGCAGATCAGTTCAACATCCACTTAACTTGGGTGCCAGAGCACTTCAGTGTTGCGGCGAATGAAAAGGCAGATGAACTCGCTCGGCAGGGTACAAATTGCCGCACTTTACCAAGTAAGGTAAATGTTGGAATTCCGCTCGCTACATGCAAACTCTTGCTTCAGAAAGAAGCTAGGGCCAATAGTAACTCGTGTCTCATAACTAGACAGATTTGGTCAAGACTCGATCAAGCAAGAACTAGACAGCTGTTAACACTTCAGCGTTGCCATATTAGTATGGTCGTAGGGGTTATTCCAGGACACTGTCTCATAGGTGAGCATGCGTGGAGACTAGGAGTCCCCTCTAATGATTACTGTAGAAGCTGCGAAGATGTAGAAGGGAAGAACCATAACTCCATCTACTCTGCACCTGTCCCTGCCTAGCGTTAAGAAGATTGAATTTTGTAAGAGCTCCTTTCCTCAGTGATGTGGCGGATCTCAATGGGATAGACGTCAGGTGTATTCAACATTTCATTGTAAGCTCTGAATGGTTCAGTGAGTAAAGACCACTTTTGTCTCTATGCCCCGCCATGACAATTAAAAATCTTTAGAAGAAACTCATAAATATAGTATGTGCTAAATCATAAAATAAGCAAACATATTTAAATATACATATGTGGAAACATGTAGGACTCATTCGCCTTTATTTGTTCTAAATCGAATAAATATCCAACAAATTTTTGATTTGGATTTCCTAACAAAAAAAAAAAGATAAATCTTAAGCCTAATGATTAGAAATAAAAACATAATTATTTGATTTAAATTTTGGAATAAATTTAAATTTAATAAATAATACTTTTCTCTTTTCATTATATGTATATAGTGGTAAAGCAAGCCAATCTCTGAGTTTCATGGTATTTAGCTTAGGGTAGTATCTTATTCCCCTAATTTTTCTTCAATTACACTGTTAAAACACTGCACTAGCATAAAAAGTATTAATTAGTGTTATATTTTATTTTAAAATGTGCATAAAAAATCGAGGGGCACCTATTTTAAGTTATTCTACAGACCTCCAGGAGTTGATTCCATTTTGTTTGATTAAAATTAGTTATATTTTTAAACTTTTATGTATATTTGGCTATTGTCTTTTATTAGAGCAGGTAATGGTAGTTCGATCCTCGTAAGGGTGTTATAAAACACTTAGGGTATTACTAAAGCCAACCCAAAGTAAAAAAACCTAAATAAAAAGCTTTTTTTTATTTTTGGCTAGCTTTTTTGGTAATCGGCCTCATTGTATACCGGCTCACTACAGATTCAACAATCATACCATATATAAACCACAAAGAAAAAAGCGATGTTTCCAGCAACGAATGTGCCATTTTAAGCGATCAATTTTAAAGGTTATAGAACGTGATCCAATCTTTAGCTACAAAGATATAATGTTTATATTGAACCTCCTCAGACTGCATAATCTGTTATAGATTGTGTAAGTATGAAGTTGATACCAATCGACCAAAATTAAAGTTTTAAGATTTATATTTGGAATTCTTTAAAATTTCTGATAAGATTAATCCTTCGGTTGGCAGAAAAAATTGTTCCTTTTGAAAATTTAGAAAATAATTCCGTAAGAATCCGCCATATGTTAAAATTTTGAATTCGGTTTACAAAAATACTGTTTTGCGACTTGGCAAATTTGAGCTTTGTCTACTATCTGTTAACTGCTTATTTAAGTGATAAAAGGAGAGGGCGAAGACAAATTAGAAAATATAATTTTTATTTGCTACTCGTAGATTACCTGCACGGATGCTGAGGCTAAAAACCGTGAAGGAAATAGCGTAAACTAGCCTGTGGTGAAGAAATTATTAGTTAGAACTTATCAATTACACTATGTTACATAATATCACTACCCGTAAAACAAATGGCTGTACCATTTTACTATTACTTATAGTCTTTAAATAGTGGGCATCATAGTTCCTATTACGTCTAGTTTTCGAGGTACTCGGGGATCGTTTTTTAACTACCCTGATTTTATGGATATTTATTAAAATTAATAAAACAAATTTTGCTACGTAAGTGGACAGTACATTCTAAAGTCTTGGATTGGAACCTTGGATTCCGTAACTGTTTTATGTATCATGCCATGCAACGCTTCTGTCTTAGCTAAATGGAAAACATCCATGCCATTTGCAGTACTAACACTTTGGCATGAACCTAATAATCACTACAATGCTTGCTAACTTTGGGTGACCGATTCGTATATCGGTTTTTTGAAGAAAATTAAGCATAATTTAGAGTATAGTACTGTCAATTCTTTATCGAAACCAGTACCTCATATTGAATATATGCCTCCTCCTCTTTTGCCTCCTGACACAAGTCAAAGTGCAGAGCGAACTAGATATGCTGAGTGATGAAGATAATATAATAATGATATTCTTCAAATTTACGTAACTACCCGAATTTAACTGAACAATAGGAGTTGAACGATTTGATACGAGATTTAGATTTGTCTGTGAGACAAGCAGAATCACTTGGTTCTAGATTACAAGACTGGAATTTGTTGGCACCGGATACAAAAACATCTTTACAGCGAAAACGAAATAGAGAAATGGTTTTATGTTACTCAAATTCTGAGGACTTATGTTTTTGTAACAATATCGAATTAGTAACGCGCGAGTTAAAAATTCCTTACGAAACGAAGGACTGGCGTTTGTTTATTGATGCTGTGAAAATGAGTCTGAAAGCAGTTTTACTTCACAATGGCAATCAGTATACCGATCGCTTCAACAACTGTTTTAAGAGAAACATACGAAAATATTAAAGCAATACTAAAGTTAATAAAATACAAAGATTTTAAGTGGAAAGTGTGTGCTGACCCGAAGGTAATAGCTATGTTACTTGGATTGCAAGGTCCATTCACCAAGTACTGCTGTTTCCGCTAATGTGGAACAGTAGAGCCACTAGTAAATTCTACGTGATAGCGGCAAATCGAAAGTGAAATATTTGCGTTTAATTGACTTATTTTACCTCCACTGCATGTAAAGCTCGATTAAATGAAGAATTTTGCTAAGGCAATGAATAAAAACGGTGAGCGATTTTTATATCTAAAGTCTATTTTTACAAAATTAAGTGAAGCAAAATTAAAAGAAGGAATATTTAGAGGATTAACGACTACGGTATGTCGTTGATTAAATAAGCGTGATCACACAAATTCAATTGAGAGGCGGCCCAATTCTGGGGCTGTCATTCCGACTAAAACCTTACCATTGTAAATGTAATCCTGATCTGAAGATCTGTAAAAAAATGGTATATCTCATCACAGACCGGCTGTGAAAGTAAAACAGACCAATGAGCACAGGTTATTGAATATGACCAATTAGGATTGATTCTTAGATAAAGTTCAGAAATGGAACTTTGTCTAAAGGAACTCGGAAGGAACTCGGTTGTTTTTTATCGATTTCATGTTGTATTTATCGACTAAGTTTTTTTAATTATGCATTTGTACTTACTGGTGATGGTTTAGTTCCGAAATAATTTAAATTATAGCGTTACCTGAAAAATAAAAAAAAAATTGATTTTAAGTTATTTATTCTAATTTAGAATTAAAAAATATAATTGTTTTATTATTTAAATAATGGTTTGACAATTGGTAATAAATTGTCAGCATCTAATAGTAGATCTGTTTTGTATGTGGCAGCTGTAAAATCTGGAATTATTGAGAATCCTCTGGGCACAGTATTTTTTATAAACCAAAAAAACCAAAAACAAAACAAGCGACATCGCCATCAAGAAACGGACAAGGATTGCGAGATTCTAGAGTTCGTAGTACTACTGGACATTTAAAGCTTTCTATAAACATTTTTTTATATCGAAACAAAAATGTAAACAAAAGCAATCAACACAAATAAAACTGACATAGCTATAGGCAAAAATTATAGAAAAAAACGAATCCAAAAATTCAAAATTCCTAAAGCTAACATCTTTACATTTTTAACGGTACTTATAGTATTATAATTTATTTGCAATATTGTTCATCTGCACCAAAATTTCGATTGTCACACAGTTGTTTCTTTTATTTCGAACAATACGTTTCGTTTTGGTCTTGCGATTGAATTTACTGGAAATTGGACGTTGCGTTAATAATTCAATAACTAGAATAGAAGTTTATCCATATATAGTACTTCAAGTCAAATTCAGGCTAATTAGGAAGGCACTTTGCTGTTTATTAACCGATTATGATGAAACCTGATTTACACCTGAAAATGGGACTTTAAAATGATATTTAAAGTTCTGGAATATGGCTAGTTAGGAAGAAACTCAGTTATTTCTAAACCGATTGGTATGAAATTCGATAAATACGACCTGAAATCTGTAAAGAAACAACCGAGTCCCTTGATAATTTGCCCTATTTTAGAACTCTATGTAAAAATCATTTTAGATACCCATTTCCGACGTGCTTGCAGAATTTCAACATAATCAGTTAAGAAACGGCCAACACCTTCCTAATTGGCCATTTTCCAGAACTTTCCATAAAATTCATTTTAGAATCCCATTGTTATCGTATATAGGTATGCTGAATTTTATCATAATCGATAGATAAATCGCCAAGTTCCTTCCTGATTATCTATTTGCCAGAACTTTAAGCAAAAATCATTCTAGAATCTCATTTCCGTCGTACATGCTGAATTTCATCATAACAGGTTGAGAAACGGCCAAGTTCTTTAACATAGGGAAAAAAAACTTTGAGTTTTACGTCAAATTATCTTTCTATAAATGTTACAAAACGGACCAAACCAGGAGTGCAATGTACCGGCAAATGTACTCAGATTTTCCATCACAAATGTGTTAATGTTAGGCTTGAGTTATTAGAAGATATTGCAGCTGGTAAAATAATATATAGCTATGTGGAAATTGTAAGAAAACTGAATGTACACGTTTGGGGGTACAAGTGCTTTTGATGACGTACGAAATTTTAATGAGGTTTATTAAGTCAAAAGGATAAATTTATTGAATAAAATGGAAAATTTGCAGACCATTTTTCTTGTGCCACAAAGAATGAAGGCAATAAATTAGATCTGCTTTTCTCAAGAGTGGACAAGTTAATGGAGGCCTTAATTAATATCGTGGCTAAGTTTCGAAGCATACTATCGAAGCTTGATCAAATGATAATAATTCGGCCCCATTCAATAATAGTAACGTCGATGTAGCTGCTGATCCAGTGAAGAGAACTAATAATATCGAAAATCAGTGTATCAATGAAGTGGGACCTCTTTCAGATATTATTAAGTCAGTTACACCGCAGAAGCAAATAATCCAATATCTGGAGGAAAAAATAAATTTTGGTGATGCTATTACTGATAGAGCGTTAATAGTTAACACGAGTAAAGAGCAAACATGAATTTTATCAGTTTCAAAGTGGGAGTGAACAGTGAGTTAATTGATGAACTGTTTAATTCAATTGGTATGAAATGTGGATGTGGTGATTTCAACTTTCACATGAATAGTACCAATAGGTTTTTGGAATTTTTACTTTCTTCTAGTTCATATTCTATCCCAAACCAACTCGTGTTGTAAATATACATACTTGACCAAATAATTAGTAATAAAATAAATAAAAATCGAATACTGAAAACGTTTCAAAGACATTTGCCATGTATGTATATTTGACCACAACTTAATATATTGTGTCGATTACCAGTTTAAAATTCCCAAAGCTAAATTAAATTAAATTTTGATTCCTAATTATAACGATATTGATCTTAGCTTAACTGAATCTCGTTACCATGGGCTAAATTGGGGTATGATTTATTCTATTACTGTTAGACTGCTACCGTTCAGCTTGCAACAAAGTAACCTCTTTTAAACGAAAAGCGAAGATTTCTTATTACTTTGGAGCATTGCAGATGATTATGAAACGACTATGGAAATCATTGAGGTAAATTGGAATCGGTGGAAAGGAGAATATCAACAGTGATATGACTAAAGCTCCACTTTGTTTTGTTGGGTTGCGATTTGGTTTACTTTTTCTTATAGTTTTTGTTGTTCTCGTCTCGACAATTTTAACGGCTATTTAGGGCGACTTTTGTTTTTTTTTTTGTTTCCTACCTAAATTGTGTCGCAAGTCTGATATAAAGTAGTATATTACGTCAATTTAATCCGCGAGTTTTTAGTGCAAACAAAATTACATATCGCAAGCAAAAATGGCCGAAGGAAATACACAGAATGAAAATATGCCGACTCCAGAGGATAAGATCGAAATTGATGCAGCGATGCGCGTAAAGTTACAACAATTCTGGTTGAACAACCCTAAAAACTGGTTCCACACTGCGCAACTGCAGTTCCAACTACAAGGCATCACATCGGATAAAATAAAGTTCATGCACGCTCTCTCAACCCTGTCTCCGAAAGCCAGCAGCACCATTTCCGATTTGCTCGAAATTATTAAAATTGCTTTATTGGCCCAACCAGAAACTTTGCAAGCAGGTGATCTCGCCAAAACAGCTGATAAGCTGTATGAAGCTATGTCTAACGGGCCACACATCGCAACCATTGCAAACCAATCACGTTCGACGCACCGACGCGACTCCCCAAGCACAAGTCAGGCATCAAACATGACATCCATTGAGGAACGTTTTGCCAGGATTGAAGCACAACTATCGAAACTTGACAATCAAAATCGTAGCCGATCTAGAAATCGCAGATCTTCATCGCGCAGTCGTTCTTCATCACATAGTCACTCGGGAAACAATACGCAACATCAACAATCAGGAAGGTGCTGGTACCACTATAAATTTGACAAAAACGCCCGAAAATATACCAGTTCGTGCAATTTCGTGAAACCAACAATGGTTTCCTCAGACACAACTTCGCCAAACATGTAATTCTGACGGTCGCTGCGGCGGACCCTAAGACTACTTTAACAAATAGCCGCCTATTCATTCACGACGCAACAAACCATCTCACCTATTTGATCGATACTGGCGCGAACCTTTCCGTTATTCCATTCCGCAGATTCATAACGTTCAAACATCAAAAATCAGATCTAGTATTATCGGCCGCCAATGGCACAACAATCAATACCTACGGCAGCAAATTGCTTCAGGTAAACATTGGACTCAAAAGAACCTTCACACATGCTTTCATCTTAGCTGAATTTATTTCCAGGGACATAACAGCGATCTCGAGAGAGACGCCTTTACCCAAAGGAGGCCGAAGCACGCTCAACTGTGCTTCGGCATATTTTCCCGGGAACGAAAACGACCCACCTCCAGAACCGGTACAGAGATTCGTTAATTATTGCACGACTCATCACCAAAAATTCATCATCGGTTGCGTTGCATATTCATACCACATAGTCTGGGGAAGTAGTGACACCAACATCAGAAGTGAGCAACTTTTTGAATTTTGTTTAACAAAAAATATAATCATTAATAACAAAGCAAACGATGCGACTTTTGTGGGTGCAGTCAGGAAGGAGATGCTAGATCTTACCCTGTCTGACATGGGTACCTCTGGTACAATTCTGGACTGGCATGTGTCAAAGGAAGCATCCTTCTCGGATCACATGTATATCAGGCTTGATATTAAAACCCCAAGAACACCAAAACGTACTAATTGGCCAGTCTATAATGAAAGACTTTATGATAACGTAACTGGTCTACAGACCAACATCAACTCTACTGAGGATCTCGATAGAATTTCAAGCAATGTTACCGATGCCATTATTGATGCCTACCACTCAAGCTCACCCCTGGTTCGTATTACAGGGACAAGGGACATTCCTTGGTGGAACCACACCCTGGAAACCAAAACACGAGAGGTTCGTAAACTTTTCAACAGGGCTAAGAGGACAAACGATTGGACAACCTATCGAATGTTTCTTACCCAGTATAACGTCGCTCTTAGGAAAAGCAAGAGGTCGAGCTGGATGACTTCTGTGAAAAAATAGATGGGCTGCCTGCGGCTTGTCGACTCCAGAAGGCACTCTCCTTGGACCACAGAAATCCGTTGGGATCTGTAAGGAAACCGAATGGAGAGACAACTACATCGCGGGAGGAAGCTCTCGAATGCCTGGTGAAAGGCCACTTCCCAGAGTTTACTGTCCTTGGAGGCCAGGAACACCTCGATGTAGACAGCGTGCATCCCAACCTGATTCCAAGGGGAGTTCTCTCACCCCTCCCCCTCACCCCGGCTACTCGTGATGGATGGACTACTTATAAGATTAAAAAACTCTCACTTCTCGAATATCACCTTCGCGGACGATCTAGTCTTAATGGTCATGGGGAAATTCGAAAGTACAATAGCGGAACGTATGCCATATACCCTCGAGTTGGTAAGCGACTGGTGTATTGAGACGGGCCTTAGAGTAAACCCCAACAAAATTATTTGGACTTTCTTTACAAATCGGAGGAAAACAATTCTCCCACCTCTACTTCTAAATGGGGAAATTCTCCAAATGGGGACGGAGGTTAAGTAACTGGGTGTGATACTTGATCAGAAACTGACATGGAACCCGTTATTAAAATATATCACAACCAAGGCAAATAGGGCACATTTCACTTGCCAAAGAATGATTAACAAAACGTGAGGGTCTGAATCCCCAAATGGCACTTTGGTTATACTCAACCATCGTAAGACCAATAATCTTTTATGCGGCGTTTGTGTAGTGGCCTAAGACAGAGCAAAGTGGTGCCTGCTCAATATTGGATGGGATCCAAAGGCTAGTTTGTTTGAGTGTAACGGGAGCAATGAAAACCTGCCCTACAGCTGCTCTTGGACGAGGAAATAATCCAACTATCAGACGTGATGGTTAAAACTATTGACTGCCGGAAGAATTTCACGATTGAGATACCCGACAGGGAACAAGCGGGGAGTATCATCTCCTACTTACCCCGTCACGCCTCCATATGGTACACTGACGGTTCAAAATCAGGGGTTGGTACGGGTGCGGGTATAATCGGGCCGGGTCTCGAACTCTATATTCCATTGGGTAAAACCCTCACAGTTTTCCAAGCAGAGATATTTGCGATCGAGGTATGTGTGCTTCGATGTCTCACAAAAAAATATAGAAAAACGAAGTTTACGTTATATCGGACAGCCAGGCATTGCTTGCCTTAGGAGCATCTGTCTTCTATTCCAAAATAATCTGGAGCTGCTATCGCAACCTTCTAGAACTCAGCAGGGAGAATAAAGTAACTCTTTTGTGGTCACCCGGCCATTCCGATATACAGTGAAACGAGGCGGCAGACCGCTGTGCAAAAGAGGCAGCGGAGAGCTCTTCCTTGGCCCCGAGCCTAGTATTGGTTCACGAAGAGCCATCTGTCAAATGGCATAAGGAATTGGGAACAAACACATACGAAAATATTCTGGGAGTCCTCCATTGGGAGGAGACAGACCAAAAAACTATTAAGATATGATAGTACACCCCCCCATCCCCCCTACAGACCGTTGTAGATTCTGCAATCTGGAAAGGGTAACATCCGAACATCTACTATTCATATGTGATGCTATAATCCATAAAAGACTTAAATTCCTCCATGCATACACAATACAGTGGCCTAACGCCGGTCCTTTAAATATGCATGAGCTGGTGGCGTTTATCAAGGACTTGAACCTCCACTTTACGTTTACCTTCTGGGGATGCACAATACACCTCAATGTTCGCGGTGCACAGGGCTAGTATAGCTCACCCCGTATAACAAAAAAAAAAATAAAAAATTAGCCGCAATATAAAAGCGAATGAAGCTGACTTTATGTGTACAATTGACGTAAAAAGTTGGCACTTTCTATCTAAAAATCTCCGTATTTCTCGGAATTATTGCATTTAAAATGAGACAACAAATGTATAAGGTAGGGAAATTTGCCAAAAAAATTATTTTACAATTCGGACAGCATAATAACAAATTGTGAATGTAGGCACCCAATGGGTGCGTCCGAAATGAAAAATGTGCATTTAACGAAGACACATTTAAAAAACTACATGCGATGTAGTTTTTATGTGCATTTTTAATACATCTGTTTGATGTCCATTTATATTTTAACTAACCATATTTATGGATTTATTAATTTGGTTTTGTCCAATTTAATTAATTCAATGATTTTAGTGAAATTTTATTTAATCCAAAAATGCACATTTTAAAAAAATGCCACAGAAGAAGAGGCGATAATCGTGATACAAGACGTAGCCTCGAGGATCGTCGAATTCGCCGAGGTAAAGACCGTGACATTAAAAGAGGAGGAGACGATTAAGATGTAAGACGAGAAGGTGATGAACGTGTTTTACGCAGAGAGAGTGATGAACGAGATGGAAGAGGCGGAGGTCCAGATCGAGATATGCGTAGAGGAGGTGACGATCATAACATGCAGCATGGTGATAACAACAGAAAATGACGTTGCAACTTTATGCTTGACGCTAAATTTACTCAGATCGACGATTGAGATGGATGCGATGAGTCGCAAATGTTGAATGCACATTATTCAGTGGAGAAATGAAGAAAGTTGTAGAGAGAGAAGAGAGTACAATTAAATGTGCAAAGTGCAATCAGTACGTCATAGATTTCTATTGAATAGATACAAGCATACTTGGACAATTTTGATACAACAACGGAATATGGAAAGTTCGAGGGTTTATTTAAAGGGGGGAGGGGGGGGGCGGCATATAAACGCAACCAAGTCGCAGCGTAAAATCAATTTGAATTAAATCGGTGAGCAGTATACAAGTAAGTGCTAATAAAGTGAAAGAAGTATACCAGTGAAATAGTAAAGTGCTAAAAGTGAACCAGTAACATTGTAAAAAAAAATAGAAAGTGCTGGAACAAGAATTTAAACTATTGCCAAATAAGTTATACAGTGTGTTTTATTGCAAAATCCAATACGAATTCCAAAAAGACACCGAAATTCGTAGCCAATACACATACACTATTTTCAATACGGAATCAAAAGTGTTTTGCAATGTACGGTTTTCAGAAATATTGATTAGGTCTATAACAAATACCGGGTAGTCTTTTATTATTTACTGGTATAAATTGATGCTATAAATTATTCTCCTAACTTGTTACAACATTATTGTTAATTCTTGTTATGAATAGCATTTTTAAATTTTTAAATTACTGCCATCTGAATCCAAACACGGGAACCATACATACGTAGGTATCACTAATGGTCAATATTAAAAAAAACATGAACGAAATGACGAACAATCGGAAATGAGAGATAGGCCAATCCCCAATTAAGCTTTTAAACCGAGGTTTTACTGTAGTATATTATTCCTACGGCGTTATATAGTTAAAGGAAAGAAAAAAAAATCGAAAACCGGGATTTCCCGGCCATACTTTTGGTACCGAAAACGAGATCCCAGAATTCCGTTTGGAAATTCCTAAATATCGTATGTGAATTTCAGCTGAAAGATTACTAATGTAAATAAATGAAGGACTTTTGACAAAATATCAATTAAGGTTAGGTTAGGTTTGGGTGGCGGTCCACTAGGACCAGGCATAGACACAAAAATGGTCCGTAGCCATACCACTAATAATTGTTTCCTCCAATTCATTGGAACAATTTTGAGCTGTTAACAAAACGCTGGATACTCCTGACGTCCATCCTATAGAGGTCCGTCAGGTCTTTGAAGAAGGGTGCCCCTAGAAACTTTAGTCTGTTTCGTGCCAGACGAGGGCAGGTGCAAAGAAGATGAAGATGACTGTCTCTTCCTCCTCTTCGTCCTCGCAACTACGACATGTGAGAAGACACAGTGCCCCGTAATCACTCCTACAACCACACTGATCTGACTTCGCTGAAGTGAGATCAGCTGTTTGGATCTCGCCAACTCCAACTTTGGCCAGACCTGCCGAGTTATTACGCAAGAAGTGATACTTGACCATCTGTCATTCGTCAGCTTGCTAGCTTCTTCCTGAAGCAGCAGTTTGCATACCGCAAGAGGCATTTCAATATCCTTTCTGCTTTCTGAGAAGTGGTCCATTGTACCACGTCGAGCCAGTTCATCAGCGTTTATATTCCCTGTACTTATGAAATGTCCTGGCACCCATAAAATGTGGATGTTGAACTGACCTGCCATCTCGTTAAGAGATGAGAGACAGTTCTGGACTACTTTCGACGTGAGGATGTGTGATCGAAGCGCTTTAATGGCAGACTGACTGTCCGCGTATATGCGAATATCACAAACTGATATTACATTATACCTCAACCAGTCTACGACTTCCTTTATGGCAGTTACTTCAGCTTGAAAAATGATACAGTAGTCGGGGGGGCGGAAGGAGAGATTTAACAGAAGTTCCTAGCAGAATACTCCAGCCCTGACTTTCCCGTCCCGTTTTGAACCATCAGTGAAGAAGTTTATAACTCCTGATTCTAAAACTGCACACATCATCCAGTCCTCCCTGGATGGGATCCTAGTCCGGAACTTTGTGTCAAAAGATAGTAACGGGACAGTATAGTCGGTGGTCTTGGGAATTTGTTTGTTGCACAAAATAGATGAGTGCCCTGTATTGTTGCAGGTTCACATTAAGATGGATTTCAGCCGTATGGCAGTACAAGCTGCCAACTGTTTCCCCAAGATATCTAGAGGAGTAATAGCAGAGTCTCTAGTGCCTGAGTAGATCTGCTCCTCAGTGCACCACTGATCCACAGAGAGATTGTTCTCTGAACTTTTGTCAACAGCTTTTGTTTGACAGTTTTGTCCAGAGCAGGCCACCAGACTATTACCCCATACAAGAGTATGGTTCTGACTACTGCGGTATAAAACCAATGTACGATGCGGGCCTCTAGCTCCCATCATTTCCAATGGCATTTATGCAAGAGTATAGCGCTACCGAAGCTTTCTTTACCCTTTCCAGAATATTGGGTTTCCAATATAATTTGCTAACCAAAACGAGACCCAGAAACTTCGCTTCAACTGTAAAAGATAAGCTGAACCCCTTTAAAGTGGGAGGATCGATGTGAGGAAGTTTATATTTCCTAGAGAAGAGAACCAAATCGGTTTTGAGTGGGTTCACAATCAACCCACAGTCAATGGTCCATAATGAAAGAGTGGGTCCATAATGAAAGGGTACCGGGATATTTACCATGGACACCAATAGCAACATCATCCGCATAGGCAACCACCTTAAAGCCACCGTCCTCCAGTCTCAGCAACAAGTCGTTTATGACCAAGTTCCAAAGTAGGGGGACAGTACGCCACCCTGTGGTGTACCTTTGCTTGCAAATCTTATGACGGGGGATTCCCCAAAACTGGAGTTTATGATCCTGCCTCTTAGCGTCTGATCTATCCAGTCCTTGAGTGATTAATCCACTCCCAGATCTGAAAGTGCCCGAGTTATAGCCCATAGAAGCACATTGGTAAAGGCCCCCTCAATACAAAGAAGGTTACCATTGCGTAGTCTCTACATTCGAAAGATTCTGCAATGAAAAATACAAGAGAATGAAGAGCAGTCTCTACAGATCTCACCGTGCAATAGGCATGTTGAGATTTGGATAGCTTTTCCAACACAATCGTGCCTCTAATATGAGCTTCTATTTGTAGTATTTTAAAAAGGAAGGAAGACAAGCTAATCGGTCTAAGGTCTTTGAGATTGCAGTGTGAGCGTTTTCCCGCCTTAGGTATGAAAACAACCTTCAATTTTGTCCATTTACTAGGAATGTGACATAGTTCTAGACTGCCTTACGTCTAACCGGGAAATTGTTAGATCCGTAGTTTGTTGAATATCCGCAGGGATTATACCATCGAGTCCAGGCGACTTATATGTTTTAAAACTCTTTATCGCCCACAGGATCTTTTTTCTGCTAATAATTTGGCCTTTGAGGCTACTTGTCCTTTTATCTACTGATGTGTAGGTACACATTCGGAACAACCAGGAAAATAAGTCTCCATCAGAAGTTCCAGCGATTCCGCACTATTAGTGGTCCATATCCCATCTGGCCGTTGAAGATAACTTGGGATGGAAGGACCAGTTGCTATTACTTTGCGTAGCCTAGACATCTCCGAAGACTCCTGAATTTTGCCACAGTATAGTCTCTAAGAGCTATTCTTGGCACTTCTTAATATCATCAATTTACTCCCATATAAATTTTTGTTCTAATTTGGTAATAAATAATTTGGCCGGCATTTTTATAATTCGTTGATAATTAAAATACATATTTTGATAAACTGCTATAATTTCGGAAACCTGAGTGCCGTAACTCTTTTTATGGTAACGGCTGCACATATCTACAAACTCTGGAAAGCTGTGGAAGTTGCATTATTAATATATTATCACGGTTATTGTGTCAGATTAAAAATAATAATCGCGATTTGAACTAAGCTAATCCACCATAATCTATTTTCAATTTATGTAAATTTATCCGAATATCTACTCGTTTGTATAAATGTATAGCTACAAAAATCTAAAAACTAATCAGCATTTTAGAAACTAAATGATTTTCTACTTGTACTGATCGAACTATTGATTTTCTATTATTTAATTTTCTTATCACAAACAAATGATTACTATCTCAAGTTGTTTATGGAAGTACTTTTAAATAACAAAATAGTTTTCGTCTTGTTTTTGAAATAATTATGCGTTCCTACATTTGTTGAATTCTTGATACGATTATGAATACCATATCGATCGATTTCATAATCTTAATTTATTGCAAATTTGGTACATAAGTAAATAATGTATAGATGTATGTAGAACGAAAAATATTTTTTGTTTCTAATTATATCAAGATACATACTATGTAAGTAGTAGAATCAAGATGTAGATACATATTTTTAAAATTTAAGCATTTTTAAGTTTAAAAATTATATGTTGATAGAAGGAATCAGTGAAAATAGTTTTTGTTTCTTGGTTTTTTAATTCTTAAGATTTTATGATTTTATCAGATTGACGTGTTTATACAAAAAATTACATATTTCTGTATCTACATGCATACATATTTATCTTTAAAAGGAATAGTATGTTTCAATATTTAGATACACTGTATGTATGTCTGGTGTGTCTTAAAAATTTTTTTCGTCTGTTTTTAGATGAATTATGTCACACTTTGCAAAATATTGTAGAAAACTTTAGTTATATGAAAATTCAATTTTATATACATCCATATATTATGTCATACATATTAAAATCAAACGGTAATTTTTATCATCATTTAATGGGTGGGGTGGTTTGGCGTCTATTGGAGGGGGGGATCAAAGTTGAGTAGATTAATCTACCAGCTCCGTAACCTTCCAGTAGGGTGCGCATCACGTGAGCTGTTCTGGTCTTGTCATTAGGCAGCTGCGTGATGGGTACAATTGTGTAAGGGGTAACCTGTGCACAATTCGCAAGTGTACGTACTGCCTCCTCGTGGCAACCACTGGTAACTAAGGCCACTTGGCACATTTTAGGCCATTTGGCACAGGCCAAAGTACGGCGCTAAAGGAGAAAACCTTGACAAAAAACCCTAATCTAAGGTGGAACAGCATATGCCGAAAGATGAATGGCTGATAGGTTAATCAGCCCAAAATATGCGGACTCTGGATACCAGGCACCCTCCAGTTTTATTTTTAGCCTTCCTGTAGTAAAGCTGGGTGACCTACAGGTGACTTGCAATTCCCAGCAACTCGTAAGAGTAAAATCAAACGGAATACGGGGCAGGAGTAGGAATATACGGGAGTGGCACAACCCTCTCGAGGTCCTTGAGCTCCAATGCTACCGTCTTTCTAGCGGAACTACATGCTGTAGTAAACATCTAGGAGGGAGAGCAATATGCCCAGATAGTATGTATCACTTACCGGGAGGCAGTATTGTCAGGTTCATTAAGAACCTGAATATTGACTGGACGGATAATTAAGCAGGGGCCAGCACAATAGATCTTTTAGGTCGCAGTGCGAAGTGGCTGATCGCCCGCATGGCCCCCCCCCCCCCCAATAATAATAATAATGTCATACATATAGATGGAAATTTCTGCACAAAATATTCATTTTAATTATTTAATAACATAAATCAATTTAATTAATTTGAAAACGAGAATGGAAGACGACGACACAAAAACAGAAATTGTTGCAGTAAAATGTAGTTATATTTTATATTGCTATAAGAGCTATATATGAGAATACACATATTACAGCTATTAATTAATTATGAAATATTTTATAAAGTGACGGTAATTAAATTGCAATTAAGATAAAACCTGATTTGTAAGAATATGTTAAAATATATTCTTTCACCCAATTTGCACGAGAAATCAATCATTTGGTTTATTAAATTGATTTTTTTGATTCGGTTCTCTCGTTTGATTTAGCTTTTCGCTGAGAGTAGAGTAATACCCTAGGAAGCCTGTGGTTTAATAAATCCGATCTAGATAAACTAGTTTAAGTATTCTATGCAAAAATAAAGGGATTACCTACTAAAATCGAAGTTGACTCACTGCGACTAATCTCGAAAAATTTACTAAATCGGTTTTATTAAATCGCAGTGTGTCTAGGGTAAAACTTATCCTTTTAAAACGGTTCATCAATTGGCTATTTTCGATCTAAAATGGTTAACAAAATATAAACAATCAATAAGAGTAATAAGACGCGTGAGTGGTGAATAAAACGATATTTTTTTAAAACATTATAATTAAGAAGTTAAAATTGTCTATTAATCAATTAATTTTTTTCGTCTTTTTTATAGACAAATATATTAATTTCAATGACATTTACAATATTATCGATTTGGTAAATCAGCAAAATAAAGAGGCTAATCACTCATACATTTACTAACCAAAGTAGAAATATCATTCCCCCCCCCCTCTCCCCCCCCCCCTCCCCCACCCTCCTCCGTACTTCACGCCAAGAGTTATACCAATGTATCTACTCTTCTTAATTATTCGTGTTGGCATAATATACACACAAATGAGGTTTCTCCTTGGGTTTTTGATTTAGTGAATATAATTCACTAGATCAATACGTTCTGGCTAGATACTTAATGTATTAAGCGAGAATTGTATTTTGATCGCACTTCACTCAAAACACGTATCGCTTATTTATTTTAATAATCTGCTCAATTCCGTATCCCTATAACATACAACGGACACGATAGAGCAAACGAACAAACAGAAACAATATGTCGAAAAAAATAATAAAATAGCCAATTTTTATGTTTATTACATTATTTTCATTATTAAGTAAATAATATTTTTTATGCGACCGTTTGGGTTCGACACAGCGCGATAATTGCCAAAAACAAAATATGTACAGTCTTCCACATTACAAAAATAATAATATGATAAGTACATTCACTAAAAATTATTGACTCTACATTAACCTTACTACCTATTATAATTAATACCTCATGCGATTATCATTCACGTTGATATTTTTTTTGAATATGCCCGGTTTTATACTTGGTACGGTTTAAACAAACCAAACAATTATTCCAATAATTTATCGATGCGGAAGAAAACATCTTCACAATCAACTAGGAGGATCAATCACAATATGATAATATCGAGCTAGATTAAACGAGTGGGAACGAAACACTAGCATTATCGTTGGGGTAATAGATACACCAATAAATGAGACAATGACTGGCAGTAGAATGGTAACACCAGAAGCAAAGCTTCCTGGACTAAGGGTGCCAAGGGTCCAGGCACCTTCCAGTTTTATTTAGCCTTCCTGTAGTAAAGCTGGGTGACCTACAGGCGATTTGCAATTCCCAGCAACTCGTAAGAGTAAGATCAAACGGAATACGGGGCAGGAGTAGGAATATACGCCAGTGGGACAACCCCCTCGAGAAGATCATCTACAGGTAATTTTTTGCAATATCACACACCCCAAGTATAACAACACAGAACTCAAAATTGAGGTACTGTATTTTCCTTTGGATTTTGACAAAATATCCGAAACTCACACAACTCGAATTCATTAAAAATACAACATAGTATTGGTGTGTATATGTATACATTTTATATAACAATTTTTTTTTTACTTACGTAGTTTATCAGATTGTTTTTGTGGCTTGTTATAATAGGTTGATCGGTGCAGTGCTTTAGTAATATTGATTTTTTTTTTTTGTGTTAATAAATATTTCAAAATCAATAATAATGAAAGAAGAAGGGTACGACTTAAAAAAGTTCATTAGATTGAACTTGAAAAATATTTTCACTGACGAGCTGTCCCGGAAGTTTACGTTTAATGGACGGCAAGGGAATTTAAGTGCCAAACATTTCAACATTATAAAAATTTTGAGAGGTAAATTTTGTCACACAAATTTAATAATTAATATTTAACAATTTTAATATTTTATAATTTTAGATTGTACTTTGGAGAAATTTCCAAAAGCGACACAAGCAGAATTTAAACAAATATCAACTAAATATTTTTATTATTTAAAAGATAAGCGAAACAAAAAAAATGACGAAGGCTGAAAATGTATGTGAAGTTATCCCAGGATTTCATCCCAGCAAATAAAAAAATTGAATCAGGCAACCCTCGAAAAATTATTTTGTAAAGTTAGCCCAGCCCAGAATTTAATTATTTTTAACTATATAACTTAATAAAAAAAATAGCTCAAAATATCTAAATTAAATAATTAAACAATAATTCCTACAAAAAAAAATTATCAGACGTAATATAACTAGTGGTCCGCTTATTATCGATAATTTTTTTCAAATGTCACGAATGCGTATCCCAGCGACGAAAATGCAACGAGTGCGCAGCACGAGTTGCATTTTCTAAAGCTTGGGATACGCATGAGTGACATTTGGAAAAAATTATCGATTCTTAAGAGGACCACGAGTTATATTTGGGTGGAGAATATAATGAATTGGTGTGAAAGATAAAACTTAAATTCACAACATGAAAGATTATATTTGTAATAACAATTATTTATTATGCAAGAATACCATTGAAACATATTATATTTAGAACTGACAGTTGTTGAAGGTACAATTTTCAAATCGGAATTGTCCTTCATTTTTGTTGTTAATTTTAGATGAAACGATTGGGTTTACAGCTTTTGACGGCTCAGCAGAACTTCCTCGCATCTTTTCTAGAATATTGTTGTGTTGCTCTGGCTGCATATTTAAATATGGCTGAATTGAATTAGCACTGCTATGGCCGGTTATTTTAATCAATTGTTGATCTGAAATACCCGCATTTGCCATTATAGTAACCGCAGTTGATCTATGACTATGATTGGTGATTTTATTATTTTGCACGTCAATTCCAATTGCCTGGGCCGTTTGTTTGGTCCATTTTGATAATTCATTGACACCTACAGGAAGATTTTTATACCACCTTCCAGTTGAATTTTTCCAGAAAGGATTGGGTGTAAGAAACAATCTTTCGGAGGTTACATGATTTGGCCGTTTATTCATTAATTTATTGAATAATCGTACGGGACAAACGTTGATATTATTCACATTTTGCGTGAGCCACTTACTATTAGCACAACGGCTTGCACCTCCTTGTGTAGTTTTGGTGAATATAGGGTTATATTCAATTCGTCCCGTATCATTACCGAAATGGTCTGTAATTCTCTTAAAATAATGAGTTAAAGCAAACGCGGCTTCGTTACCACGCCACGCTAATTCTGTCGCAACAATGTTGAAGAATTTCTTTTGAAGTCCATAAGGGTTATCTTCATCCCAATACGTTTGCATACAAGTAGATTCATTTGACGTAAAAGCTACAGCACTTAATTTCCGTTTGTTCGGTTCACTTTGAAGTTGTTTCCGTTTTGAATCTCTGGCACATCTTGCCTGTTTAAACTCAATATCACGAAATGGATCAAATTTTATTTTAAATTCTGCATAATATTTTTCTTGAAGCATTTTCGCTAGCGTATTCCAAATAGTTTTAATTACAGTTTCCTTGTAATTTTCTCCGTTAGACTTACGCATATTGCATGCATAATCTTTTAAATATGACGCGAGCATATCAATTGATGTGTCTCGCTCAATTGTGTATTGACGTGTTGCACAAAAATCCATAAACTGTTTCCAAATACTTTTCTTATTTCGTTCCGTGTTTAAAGGAACACTATTGAGTATTAACTCTTCGATTTTTTTATTTGTACACTCTCCCCATCTTTGATTATCACAATTATCCATCTTTGTATCAAGCAGTAATCAATACTGATTCACAAATATTTTGTAATTGCATAAGTTGACAGATAGTTATATAAGAATTTTGTTTTTGTTGTGTGTTACTTTGATTCTAATGAATTTATTTTTATTAATAAAAATCGCCAAAAATAATAAATAGTAGGCTATTGCCATAACAACGTTTTTCCCACAGCGACAATACAACAGTGTTGTATTATCACTTATTAATAACAAAAATAACAAAAAAATTGCATAGTGAAATAGATGATTTTTAGGTATGAATTATATTCTCTAAAAAATATGTATCGCTTTCAAAACATCTGTACATAATTATGGAAATATTTATTCGCTTTTTGAAATAATATAGTTTTTTCGTCTGTAATAACAAAAGTTAAAATTTGTCGGATTGAAGCTCAACGGTTTTTAAATGGACATACATATAGCTTACTTTTGGCCAAATTTAAAGAAAATCGTACCGTGGCAACTTGCGTAATTTGGCCCTGGGCCAGAAAAAACTCAATACAATTTTTGAAGTAAAATTGGATTTTTGGTCTGTAATAACAAAAGTTAAAATTTGTCGGATTGAGGCTCAACGGTTTTTAAATGCACATACACATAGCTTACTTTTGGTCAAATTTAAAGAAAATCGTACCGTGGCAACTTGCGTAATTTGGCCCTGGGCGAAAACCCTCTATACAATTTTTAAAGTAAAATTGGATTTTTGGTCTGTAATAACAAAAGTTAAAATTTGTCGGATTGAGGCTCAATGGTTTTTAAATGGACATACATATAGCTTACTTTTGGCCAAATTTGGCCAAGCTATATGTATGTCAATTTAAAAACCATTGAGCCTCAATCCGACAAATTTTAACTTTTGTTATTACAGACGAAAAATCCAATTTTACTTCAAAAATTGTATAGAGGTTTTTGGCCCAGGGCCAAATTACGCAAGTTGCCACGGTACGATTTTCTTTAAATTTGGCCAAAAGTAAGCTATGTGTATGTCCATTTAAAAACCGTTGAGCCTCAATCCGACAAATTTAACCTTTTGTTATTACAGACCAAAAATCCAATTTTACTTCAAAAATTGTATTGAGTTTTTTCTGGCCCAGGGCCAAATTACGCAAGTTGCAACGGTACGGTTTTCTTTAAATTTGGCCAAAAGTAAGCTATGTGTATGTCCATTTAAAAACCGTTGAGCCTCAATCCGACAAATTTTAACTTTTGTTATTACAGACCAAAAATCCAATTTTACTTCAAAAATTGTATTGAGTTTTTTCTGGCCCAGGGCCAAATTACGCAAGTTGCAACGGTACGATTTTCTTTAAATTTGGCCAAAAGTAAGCTATGTGTATGTCCATTTAAAA
The DNA here is from genome assembly GCA_958295665.1 of Tipula vernalis. Classification (NCBI taxonomy): domain Eukaryota; kingdom Metazoa; phylum Arthropoda; class Insecta; order Diptera; family Tipulidae; genus Tipula; species Tipula vernalis. Next base: position 213,718,428 of record OY282558.1, on the reverse strand, counting down.
ACCGTTGAGCCTCAATCCGACAAATTTAACCTTTTGTTATTACAGACCAAAAATCCAATTTTACTTCAAAAATTGTATTGAGTTTTTTCTGGCCCAGGGCCAAATTACGCAAGTTGCAACGGTACGATTTTCTTTAAATTTGGCCAAAAGTAAGCTATGTGTATGTCCATTTAAAAACCGTTGAGCCTCAATCCGACAAATTTAACCATTTGTTATTACAGACCAAAAATCCAATTTTACTTTAAAAATTGTATTGAGTTTTTTCTGGCCCAGGGCCAAATTACGCAAGTTGCAACGGTACGATTTTCTTTAAATTTGGCCAAAAGTAAGCTATGTGTATGTCCATTTAAAAACCGTTGAGCCTCAATCCGACAAATTTTAACTTTTGTTATTACAGACCAAAAATCCAATTTTACTTCAAAAATTGTATTGAGTTTTTTCTGGCCCAGGGCCAAATTACGCAAGTTGCAACGGTACGATTTTCTTTAAATTTGGCCAAAAGTAAGCTATGTGTATGTCCATTTAAAAACCGTTGAGCCTCAATCCGACAAATTTAACCTTTTGTTATTACAGACCAAAAATCCAATTTTACTTCAAAAATTGTATTGAGTTTTTTCTGGCCCAGGGCCAAATTACGCAAGTTGCAACGGTACCATTTTCTTTAAATTTGGCAAAAAGTAAGCTATGTGTATGTCCATTTAAAAACCGTTGAGCCTCAATCCGACAAATTTAACCTTTTGTTATTACAGACCAAAAATCCAATTTTACTTCAAAAATTGTATTGAGTTTTTTCTGGCCCAGGGCCAAATTACGCAAGTTGCAACGGTACGATTTTCTTTAAATTTGGCCAAAAGTAAGCTATGTGTATGTCCATTTAAAAACCGTTGAGCCTCAATCCGACAAATTTAACCTTTTGTTATTACAGACCAAAAATCCAATTTTACTTCAAAAATTGTATTGAGTTTTTTCTGGCCCAGGGCCAAATTACGCAAGTTGCAACGGTACGATTTTCTTTAAATTTGGCCAAAAGTAAGCTATGTGTATGTCCATTTAAAAACCGTTGAGCCTCAATCCGACAAATTTAACCTTTTGTTATTACAGACCAAAAATCCAATTTTACTTCAAAAATTGTATTGAGTTTTTTCTGGCCCAGGGCCAAATTACGCAAGTTGCCACGGTACGATTTTCTTTAAATTTGGCAAAAAGTAAGCTATGTGTATGTCCATTTAAAAACCGTTGAGCCTCAATCCGACAAATTTAACCTTTTGTTATTACAGACCAAAAATCCAATTTTACTTCAAAAATTGTATTGAGTTTTTTCTGGCCCAGGGCCAAATTACGCAAGTTTCCACGGTACGATTTTCTTTAAATTTGGCCAAAAGTAAGCTATGTGTATGTCCATTTAAAAACCGTTGAGCCTCAATCCGACAAATTTAACCTTTTGTTATTACAGACCAAAAATCCAATTTTACTTCAAAAATTGTATAGAGGTTTTTGGCCCAGGGCCAAATTACGCAAGTTGCCACGGTACGATTTTCTTTAAATTTGGCCAAAAGTAAGCTATGTGTATGTCCATTTAAAAGCCGTTGAGCCTCAATCCGACAAATTTTAACTTTTGTTATTACAGACCAAAAATCCAATTTTACTTCAAAAATTGTATTGAGTTTTTTCTGGCCCAGGGCCAAATTACGCAAGTTGCAACGGTACGATTTTCTTTAAATTTGGCCAAAAGTAAGCTATGTGTATGTCCATTTAAAAACCGTTGAGCCTCAATCCGACAAATTTAACCATTTGTTATTACAGACCAAAAATCCAATTTTACTTTAAAAATTGTATTGAGTTTTTTCTGGCCCAGGGCCAAATTACGCAAGTTGCAACGGTACGGTTTTCTTTAAATTTGGCCAAAAGTAAGCTATGTGTATGTCCATTTAAAAACCGTTGAGCCTCAATCCGACAAATTTTAACTTTTGTTATTACAGACCAAAAATCCAATTTTACTTCAAAAATTGTATTGAGTTTTTTCTGGCCCAGGGCCAAATTACGCAAGTTGCAACGGTACGATTTTCTTTAAATTTGGCCAAAAGTAAGCTATGTGTATGTCCATTTAAAAACCGTTGAGCCTCAATCCGACAAATTTAACCTTTTGTTATTACAGACCAAAAATCCAATTTTACTTCAAAAATTGTATTGAGTTTTTTCTGGCCCAGGGCCAAATTACGCAAGTTGCAACGGTACGATTTTCTTTAAATTTGGCCAAAAGTAAGCTATGTGTATGTCCATTTAAAAACCGTTGAGCCTCAATCCGACAAATTTAACCATTTGTTATTACAGACCAAAAATCCAATTTTACTTTAAAAATTGTATTGAGTTTTTTCTGGCCCAGGGCCAAATTACGCAAGTTGCAACGGTACGATTTTCTTTAAATTTGGCCAAAAGTAAGCTATGTGTATGTCCATTTAAAAACCGTTGAGCCTCAATCCGACAAATTTTAACTTTTGTTATTACAGACCAAAAATCCAATTTTACTTCAAAAATTGTATTGAGTTTTTTCTGGCCCAGGGCCAAATTACGCAAGTTGCAACGGTACGATTTTCTTTAAATTTGGCCAAAAGTAAGCTATGTGTATGTCCATTTAAAAACCGTTGAGCCTCAATCCGACAAATTTAACCTTTTGTTATTACAGACCAAAAATCCAATTTTACTTCAAAAATTGTATTGAGTTTTTTCTGGCCCAGGGCCAAATTACGCAAGTTGCAACGGTACCATTTTCTTTAAATTTGGCAAAAAGTAAGCTATGTGTATGTCCATTTAAAAACCGTTGAGCCTCAATCCGACAAATTTAACCTTTTGTTATTACAGACCAAAAATCCAATTTTACTTCAAAAATTGTATTGAGTTTTTTCTGGCCCAGGGCCAAATTACGCAAGTTGCAACGGTACGATTTTCTTTAAATTTGGCCAAAAGTAAGCTATGTGTATGTCCATTTAAAAACCGTTGAGCCTCAATCCGACAAATTTAACCTTTTGTTATTACAGACCAAAAATCCAATTTTACTTCAAAAATTGTATTGAGTTTTTTCTGGCCCAGGGCCAAATTACGCAAGTTGCAACGGTACGATTTTCTTTAAATTTGGCCAAAAGTAAGCTATGTGTATGTCCATTTAAAAACCGTTGAGCCTCAATCCGACAAATTTAACCTTTTGTTATTACAGACCAAAAATCCAATTTTACTTCAAAAATTGTATTGAGTTTTTTCTGGCCCAGGGCCAAATTACGCAAGTTGCAACGGTACGATTTTCTTTAAATTTGGCCAAAAGTAAGCTATGTGTATGTCCATTTAAAAACCGTTGAGCCTCAATCCGACAAATTTAACCATTTGTTATTACAGACCAAAAATCCAATTTTACTTTAAAAATTGTATTGAGTTTTTTCTGGCCCAGGGCCAAATTACGCAAGTTGCAACGGTACGATTTTCTTTAAATTTGGCCAAAAGTAAGCTATGTGTATGTCCATTTAAAAACCGTTGAGCCTCAATCCGACAAATTTTAACTTTTGTTATTACAGACCAAAAATCCAATTTTACTTCAAAAATTGTATTGAGTTTTTTCTGGCCCAGGGCCAAATTACGCAAGTTGCAACGGTACGATTTTCTTTAAATTTGGCCAAAAGTAAGCTATGTGTATGTCCATTTAAAAACCGTTGAGCCTCAATCCGACAAATTTAACCTTTTGTTATTACAGACCAAAAATCCAATTTTACTTCAAAAATTGTATTGAGTTTTTTCTGGCCCAGGGCCAAATTACGCAAGTTGCAACGGTACCATTTTCTTTAAATTTGGCAAAAAGTAAGCTATGTGTATGTCCATTTAAAAACCGTTGAGCCTCAATCCGACAAATTTAACCTTTTGTTATTACAGACCAAAAATCCAATTTTACTTCAAAAATTGTATTGAGTTTTTTCTGGCCCAGGGCCAAATTACGCAAGTTGCAACGGTACGATTTTCTTTAAATTTGGCCAAAAGTAAGCTATGTGTATGTCCATTTAAAAACCGTTGAGCCTCAATCCGACAAATTTAACCTTTTGTTATTACAGACCAAAAATCCAATTTTACTTCAAAAATTGTATTGAGTTTTTTCTGGCCCAGGGCCAAATTACGCAAGTTGCAACGGTACGATTTTCTTTAAATTTGGCCAAAAGTAAGCTATGTGTATGTCCATTTAAAAACCGTTGAGCCTCAATCCGACAAATTTAACCTTTTGTTATTACAGACCAAAAATCCAATTTTACTTCAAAAATTGTATTGAGTTTTTTCTGGCCCAGGGCCAAATTACGCAAGTTGCCACGGTACGATTTTCTTTAAATTTGGCAAAAAGTAAGCTATGTGTATGTCCATTTAAAAACCGTTGAGCCTCAATCCGACAAATTTAACCTTTTGTTATTACAGACCAAAAATCCAATTTTACTTCAAAAATTGTATTGAGTTTTTTCTGGCCCAGGGCCAAATTACGCAAGTTGCAACGGTACGATTTTCTTTAAATTTGGCCAAAAGTAAGCTATGTGTATGTCCATTTAAAACCGTTGAGCCTCAATCCGACAAATTTAACCTTTTGTTATTACAGACCAAAAATCCAATTTTACTTCAAAAATTGTATTGAGTTTTTTCTGGCCCAGGGCCAAATTACGCAAGTTTCCACGGTACGATTTTCTTTAAATTTGGCCAAAAGTAAGCTATGTGTATGTCCATTTAAAAACCGTTGAGCCTCAATCCGACAAATTTAACCTTTTGTTATTACAGACCAAAAATCCAATTTTACTTCAAAAATTGTATAGAGGTTTTTGGCCCAGGGCCAAATTACGCAAGTTGCCACGGTACGATTTTCTTTAAATTTGGCCAAAAGTAAGCTATGTGTATGTCCATTTAAAAGCCGTTGAGCCTCAATCCGACAAATTTTAACTTTTGTTATTACAGACCAAAAATCCAATTTTACTTCAAAAATTGTATAGAGGTTTTTGGCCCAGGGCCAAATTACGCAAGTTGCCACGGTACGATTTTCTTTAAATTTGGCCAAAAGTAAGCTATGTGTATGTCCATTTAAAAGCCGTTGAGCCTCAATCCGACAAATTTTAACTTTTGTTATTACAGATGAAAAAACTATATTATTTCAAAAAGCGAATAAATATTTCCATAATTATGTACAGATGTTTTGAAAGTGATACATATTTTTTAGATAATTTTTTTTTGTAGGAATTATTGTTTAATTATTTAATTTAGATATTTTGAGCTATTTTTTTTATTAAGTGATATAGGTAAAAATAATTAAATTCTGGGCTGGGCTAACTTCACAAAATAATTTTTCGAGGGTTGCCTGATTCAATTTTTTTATTTGCTGGGATGAAATCCTGGGATAACTTCACATACATAGGCTGAAATATGTACTTGTTCCTTTTATATACATATACCAATTTAATTATATTTTGAATTTTTTTTAATTAATAACTAGAGTTAAGAATTAAATGGCAATCACAATTTCCTGTGATATTTTGAAATATTTATGCCTTATACATTTTATTAAAATTTTGAATTACTAAATAATTCTAAGAATCGATAAAAATGTATGATCAATTAGAATATTCTGTGATAACAAATTAAAAATATTTACATATATTTGGTTACCAAAATAAAAATACCAAAATATAAATTTTGTTTCATTAATGAATAATTTGATTAACTCGCCAAATTTCGAGCTTGACATTTACACACATACACATTAAAAAATATTCCCGCCAATATTATTTTTACACACACACACACATGTATACAATTTTTATATAGTGAGTTCTGTGAGTTCCCAATAATTGCGATACGGTGCATACGTTTTCTTATAATAATTCGTAACTCAAACAAAGGTTAACCCAGAACTAAGTTATGGATATGTTATGGAATATTATAAAATAGTTGGATTTAAAAATACTTGGGACAGGACCGAATTGCCAAAAATTACCTGTAGATGATCTTTACAAGATCGAAACTAGTTGTAATTTTAAATAAATAAAAGTAAATAAATTCAAAAATAAAAATTTTGTTTTTTTTTATTTTTAAGTAAGTGAAAACTGTTGGTGTTTTGTGATTGTACAAAATAATATTAATTATAATATTGATACGTACAAAATTGCACTTAAAACTTCTTTATCACCATGAACCTTTCCCTTTCAAATACAACCGCAAAATTTTCGCATATAAAAGAAGTTCGAATTGTTAGCGTTGAGGAGTTAGAAGACATTTTGCAAATCAAAGCTGAAAATTCTAAACATTTTGCCTTAAGTAACTTTTATTTAGAACCGTACGCAGCCAAAGCCATCATTCGCATTGCCTCGCATGTATCGCACAGATCTTTTTAGAACGATAGAACCTCTGGGAAAGAAGGCACATAGCGAGAAATTCTAGTTGACCCGACCGTAGTGCCCTCTGCTTCAACTGCGGGAAGGAGGGCCACAAAATACAACAGTATCAAAACAGGAGCCTGTAAATACAACAGCATCAAAAACAGGAGAGTTACCTAAACTGAATGCGCTTCATTCAGCTTAATACATATCGTAGTAGACCGGCCCAGGATCTCCTGATTGATACCGATGATAAAAAGCAGGTGCATGTTGTATTGGTGAGCGAACCAAACCGACGGAGACTACAAGGAATAAAGTGGAAGCTAGATCTGAAGGGTGATGCCGTACTAATGGTATTGTCAAGGAGTATAGTAACTACTAAATCCGGTGCTGTAAAAGGAGTTGTTTCGGTGGAGCGGTGGGGGGGGGGGGGGGTGGGGGGAATATTGGACAACCGAGGACAGCTTCCGGTAGACTGGGCTGCTTCTTGTAATCTTACCCGTCTCAACATAGGACATATACCTACATTTGAAAGAGGTGAGAATTGTGAATCGGCACCGGAGCTGGAAAGTACTGGATGGAGAAAGCCTTAGTGATCATCGCTATGTTATATTCGAGGTTAACAAAGATAAATTAGATAAGCAAACGGGACACAGCACCGCTATCATCAGGAACTGGAGTATAGGGGAAGCAGGGAAGAAATGCCTGCGTAGTGCGATACAACGTTGCCTTGACCCTCCTAATGTTTGCTACACCACAGCAGCTAGTTACAGCTGTTAAAGATGCATGCGAGCAGCTTTCGCAACCTAGAAGTCGTAATAGGAAGAAAGCTGTATACTGGTGTACTGCAGAAGTCGCAGAGATACTCAGAAGCTATTCTCAAGCCAGAAGGAGTCTACAGAGAGAGAATAGGCGTACTAAAGCCCAAGCGGATATGTCTTTCCAGCAACAGCTGAAACGCGTTAGAAACAAGCTGAGGACGGTAATACTGAAATCAAAGAAGAAATGCTGAAAAGCTCTATGCAATACTGTTGAATTGGACCCATGGGGAGACGCCTATAAGATGGTAACAAAGTGGTTTGGTCGAACTGTGCCTACTCTGTTAGTGGAAGTCATCAGTAATGTTGTGGGAGCACTTTTTCCGAAGCATGAATGACCGATCCAAGAGAACGTACATTCCCGAGAATGTCCGCCCTTCACGGCGGAGGAACTGGAGACAGCCTGGCGCAAAATAAAGACGAAGCAGAGTGGCGGACCAGATGGCATTCGACCAAAGGCTGTTAGAATTGCATTAGAAATACACCCAAACAGGGTATTGAAGGTGATGAATCACGGGGAATTCCCTTACATATGGAAGACGGCCGACTTGTTTTACTTAAAGAAGAAGCGAAACCAGATGGTGTGCCTACATCGTATAGATCACTGTGCCTGTTGGACACATTTGGAAAACTTTTCGAACACCCACTGCTATGCAGATTGGTAGGCGAGATTGAAAAAGCAGGTGGACTCGCCGTCAATCAGTTTTGATTCCTAGCGGGGCACTCAACGATTGATGCTATAGCGGATGTTATGAGGCTGGTGGACTCTGCAGCGGAGGGGTCTCAATACAAGAGGCACATTCCGGTTATAATCACGCTGAATGTATGGAATGCGTTTAATAGTGCATCCTGGGATTTTATCCGGCAAAAGCTAAACGATCTGCGGGTGAGTCCATATCTTAGGAAAATGTTGCAAAGCTATTTGAGTGAGTGGCGAATCATCATGGAGATAGTACGCACAACCAAACAGATGGGGCTCACGAGCGGTGTAGTTTCAGTTAAAGCTTCATAACCATCGGCTGTAGTTGGCTCCGAAAAAGACAGGAAGGAAGAAGAGCCCTTCACACATTGACGAGTACATTGACATTAAGTACCTGGGTATATGGCCGGATTATCGACGATGCTTTCAAGAGCACATAAGACGAACGGCGACAACGGCGACTAGGACAACAACAGCCCTTGTCAGACTGGTGACCAACGCTGAGAGACCAAGTGCAGGAAAGAGGAGGCTACTCGCATCGGCTGTCAGTTCCATAATACTGTATGGAGCATCTAGGAGTAGCCAGGGCACGTGAACATTTGGAGCGCGTACAACGTGCCATCGCCCTACGGGTATTCAGTGCATATAGGACGGTCTCGAAGGAGGCTATTCTCGTAATAGCCAACATGCCACCTGTTACATTGATGGCGAAACATAGGGTGGCAGTGCTGGGAGGGACCTCAAAGAGGAGCTGATGCAACAATGGCAGACTAAGGAGTGGGTGGAGCGAAAGCATGGGGATATCAACATTCATCTGACACAGTTTTTACCAGGTTATGGCTGTATCAACAGCTACTTCTGTAGCTATATCTGATAATAACTATGGTTATTGCAGAGAAAAGCACACAGCAGAGCACACCATAATACACTGTTTAAAATGGGAACAGGAGCGGCAAGCTTGCATTGATCGGGTAGGACGACTAACAGTAAGAAACATAATTCCAAAGATGCTAGCTGAAGAAGAGGCCTGAAATAACATTTGTCGGATGATCTGGGTGATACTAACTCAGAAGATTAGAGACCCGCTTAGCGAGTAATTTAAACTGATCAGAAGCAATTGACAATGGGCATACAGCGGAAAGAGTTCGGCACTGTATAATTCGTTTTCCACTTTTTCGTCTAAGTAAGTAAATTGTCTTCAATGAATGTATTGGTTGTAAAGATTAAGCCGTTTAAATTTTATTATAGTCAATATATCTAGTTATAATAAAATTATATAATATTGGTAACAAAACAGTTTTAACTGAAACATGCCATTAATACATTTTTGGACTTTCACTTCCCCACATTTTTGGACTTTCACTGACCCCTTATTTAAATTATTATTTAATTTTAACATATAAGGTAGGAACAGTAAATGAATGGTGTTTACATTTTCCGATATTTATTGAATAAGCAAAAATGTTGCAGGGGTTTCCATTTCTCTAAAGCCCTCTTAGCTTATAATATTGTATTTTGTGAACCCATATGTTAAAATAATATACATTTACGATCAACTACCAATTCTAAATAACTAAATGAAAGAAAAAAAAACCATATGATTAAAAATTCTTTAAAATAAAGCACCCAAGTCCACTGGGCCACTGGGGAGCCGTCGATCCAACAATATTTGAGAGGTCCATTTTGGAGCGAAAATGTCATGCTCGGCAGCGCTGGTACCTTAATTGTTATTCATATCTTTCATCATATTTTTAAATGAACAAGTGTACGGATAAAAACGGTTATCCAAAAAATATAATATTCAGGAACATAACTACCTCCGACTTACAAAATTTAAATTTTGAAAACATTCAACATATTTTTTCAATTTTAAATGTCTATTTATGTCCTATTCAGACAAATTAAATGTGCAGTTCAAAATTATAACATAAAAATTGTTGGTAGAAAATTAAAAAGTTAAGACAAGTTCATGTTTACAAATCTGAAAGACTAAATTTCTTTAGAGTTATAGTATTATTTGGTGTACACGGTGAAATTTTCTTGTGATTGGGAGGGGATACGTAGGATAGACGAAATAGTTTTTTAAAAGAGTTTACAAATTAGTTCACGATTTCATTTTTGACGTTTAAACTTGTCATAGTACCATTACAGCCTCCAAATTTATGATACTCTATTACCATAACATTCTTTTAAATTAAGTTACATTCAATTTCCGGTACTTCGAGTATGAAATATTTTGTTTTTAAGCCCAGTGGAACTAACTGAGAATGATTCAATCCTGTTTTAGTTTTTCGAATATTGGTTAAATCATGGTTTAAGACTTTAACGAATTATAAAGGAGTAACGACAGAGAAATTCCATGCTACCGTTATTTATTTAAAGTCTGCCTCTAGTATCAACTTTTTTATCACGAGTGTTAAGAACAGAGATATCAAAAATTAATAGCTCTGTCCATTTAAGTTGTCAAAAAAAAAAAAAAAAAAAAAAGTTCGTAATTTCAACAGCTATAACATCTACTTCTAACCTTTCTGATGGCTGTTTTAGATTTTTAGTTATATTGAAAATAACATTTTTTGCCACCTTTAGCTTCACACCGTTCTGTTTGACGTTTAAAGAGCAAAAGTAAGTTAAAACACTTCAGATCACTGAGAAATAATATCTTATACTATATTTCATTTATTTCTTTTGTTAACTGCAAACCTAATTCATATTTATTTCGAGCCTTCGTGCTTTATAATATCAATTCTGGCCTCTTGTATGATTATGAGACTTCAAATATGAGCGTAATATTTTTTCCTTAAGATAGGAACTCTAGACAAAAATAAAAACAACACTAGAAAAAATATTTTAATTGTCTACGAATTTTCTACATTGTTTAAGTATTGTCTACATTGTCTACGTCGAAAAGTATTGTCTACGCTATTGTCGACATTTGCGTGTATAATTGTATAAAGCTAGTGTTTATTAAACAAAGGTTAATCCATATTTGCTTATAGTGGTTTACAAGTCTGCTATTGCTTTTAAATTGCTTTTACCGACTGTTGCACTAATACTAATATAATTTTTTGTTGAATCAACAAATTTTGTATACATATACGTTTTGTTGACTTTGGTTTTTTGTTGAAAACTTCACATCCGTCAATTTTTAGATTTTATAAAGCATTTGCGACATACATGGTTTTTCACAACTGGCTGAGTAACGGCAGGCTATTGTTATACACCCTAAATACTACATAATCTCAAAATATCAGCATTTCTAGAACTGTTGCATTTGACATTCAACCGCCCGACAATATTCTGTGTGGAATTACTGCTTTGTCAATATTACTGCTGTAATTGTTTATTGTTGGGAATGCCAATCGAATGACTCTCTGAGGCCCACATAGAAATACTGCGGTATAAGGCTAGTTTCGCTTAGAGAAGCAAATTTGGTTATCAATAAATCAAAGTGAGCTGTCGAAACACCATTGACATCGAGAATTAAATTAGATGCCTTCTGGTAATCGCACACTTCCCCCGTTTTTTGAGCGTCGCCCGTCTCTAAATTCCTTTGGCATGTTAAGCTTAGCGGCGTTGGTAAGGTTCTCAAGCTATAAGAATTTCTCAATTTGCTTATTTTATTCAATATTTACTTTTAAAGTTGATCGATTAGTCTTAGGACTTTCAATTTGGTAGGTTATCAAGTATTTACCCCAATAACAATTATAATTTATTTGTATAGCGCAACTACATAATTATTAAGATTATACATTAACCTCCCTTTACGTTTATGTATATTTAAAGTTCTACAATTATGTAATATATCAAAAAAATAAAAATTAATTTATGCAAATAGGATTTACGAAAAATGTGAAAATAAATGTTGAACATGGCGAAAATTGAAGGGGAGACCAACATTTTTATTTATGCATGTAACATTAGGTATGTTGTATGTATATGAATTTCTAAGTAAAAAAAAAAAAAAAATTATGAGAGAAAAGTGGTTAGGAATGTCAAATTCCTTTTACCTCAACATCATGAAATGGATAAATCATGGGGTTTTTATACTTTTTGCGGTTTTGTTGTTACAAAATGATTTTACATAAATTTATTTATCTTTATATTGAAAGTAAAAGTGATATGGTTTAGACATTTTGTTGTTTTGTGTGTGTTTGTTGATCCTTTTTTTTCTCTTAGGAATTGTTTGTGTGTTGTCTGGAATTTTTTTTTACCTGATTTGTTTTGACTAATCATTGAAACATTAAAATATTAAATTTTGAGGACGATGAACATAATAAGGAGTTTAGTTGTTTAGGCATTGTATAGTATTTACAGGAAATCAATGGGTATTTTGCACAACAACAAACGTCGGTTTTAAATCTTTAATAATAATCAGTTTTAAGCCTTTGTCCATCCACTTTGCTGTGTTTCTGTCCTTACTCAATTATCGTATATTATTCCAATACATATTATGAGTAGATGGAATATTTTATTAAACAAAACTAAAACCAGATTGGACATTATAATATTCAATAAAAAATGAGTTGAGTACTTTTTTTTAAGTATATAGTACGTAGTATGCAATAAAAATCCTTTATCATCATTATGTACATATTTATACTATATAACAAGGATAAAGGATTAATACTAAGTAGTAATTGATTTTTTTTTTTTTTTTTTGAAATTTAATATTTACTTGAAGATAATATGGTTGATATACTCGTTTATATTTGTATTGTAATAATTAGTTAATTAATTTTCCAATTTAATGAAGGCTTTCAATATTCTCCTTATCATGAAGCATAAAATTTTTAAGGTGGGAAATAAAGAAGAATATTTTTATTATATAACGTCATAGTCTATATTTCGTTTACATAAAAAAAAAAGCTTTTTGGTTTTGTATAATTTATATCCCGCCGATAAAATTGACCCATAATTTGGTTAAAAGACAACCGACTATAAAAAGCACACGATACGTGTTTGTTGTTAAAATTTTAAGATTATATTATGGTATAGTAACAAAATTTATTGGAAAATAAAAAATTTAAAACAGAAAAAAAAATTCTCATGTTTTAGTTTTTATATTTTGCGAATGGACCGTCATCCATTAAGAAAAGTTTTATATCGAAATAGATATAGATATAGTTAAAATTCGAGAGACAAAACCATAACATACTATTCGACTATATGTATATGGCTTGAGAAAACATAAAACCACAATATTTCGAAAATAAAAGTAATAACAATAATAAAACCATTTGTTTTAATTATACGTAGTTAATTTTTTTAATTTTCCTAATAAATTTAAATTTTTAAAATTTTTATTGATTGAGAATTTTATTTGGCGTTGTTTAAATTTATGTGGTGATTTATATCTTTTAAACAAAGCTAATTAATCGTATATTACTACCATGTTTATATAGGTACTGTGTAGTCGTAATCGGGAGCGGATTAACGCATAGGCAAACTAAAATGGATTTAGGGGTCCGTAAATTACGTAAAAACACAAATTTTATACCGGCTAACCAAAATTCTCTGGCATAAACAAAATTCTAATTGTGTATATTAAATACACTCGTCCCTCTCTATTTCCACAGTACTCAGTTCGTCGGTTCGAAAGATTTAATGGCCTCGAATAAAAACAAATATAAAGTTTTTTTTTCAATTCTCATGCAGTGTGCCTCAGATCGATATCAACTATTTATCAACTTTGCTTAGACAAAATAATTAGTTAGATTTGATTATGACAATAAAAAGTCTTTTGTGGGTGAATCTGAAAATTGTTGAATTTTTTGTTTTTTGTTTTTGGATTTATAGATTTTACAGGTTTACAGAGTTTTTCCCGGGTTGTGACATAGGCCACTAGCTAGCTTAAGGAGTGTACATTGATCTAAAATTAGTAAGATTTGATTATCAAATCTAACTAATTTTAAATCAAAGTACACTCCTTAAGCTAACTAGTGGCCTATGTCAAAACCCGGGAAAAACTCTGTGATTTGGGCAATCTTCAGTACAGCAAACCACTAAAATCTATAACTCACAAAAAATTTCAACAATTTTCAGATTCACCCACAAAATAGTTTTTATAATTATTAAATTATTTAATATTTTCTTTAATATTTAAAATTTTAATTATTTATTATTTTCATATTTAATTTTTGCTTTATATTCTATAATTAATAGCCGATTTAGACGTACCAACATTTTTCTCCCAACAAAAAATGAAGATATTAGTATATTACGATTTTCATTTGTAAGACAAGAACAAAAAAAAAATCCAACAAAATTTTGTTGGGCTTTTTTTCTTTTTTTTTCTTTTTTTTCCAACAAATGTTACTATAAAAATAAATTTGACTATAAAATATACTCGACCCGAGTATATTTTTTGATATTTTATAGTAACAAACATGCACAATCATAAGAATAGTATGTTATGATTACCAATCCAATGACCAGATGTCAAATGTTTATAGGAGAAAATAAACAAAATAAAAAAAGTAATGTCGAATGGTAAGCATTTAAGTTTTAAATTTGTTTTATGTATATTTATATTTATATTTATCATTTTAGTTAAAAAAATAATTATACTAAAAATGAGTTAGTATCTTCGCCGGCTTTTAGTTTGGATCGAATTGGTAATTAAACATAATAAACTTTAGGTTAGGTTATTTTGTTTTGATTAAAAAATGGTATTTTTTCCAGATACTGAATGCAATTACAACGAAGAATACCTATTTTCGGACCCTGATTGGCAACCCGTACAGGCCGAAGATGCTGTAAGCCCGACTGAATATGGTAAATATGAGCTACAATTATAGTGCTTAAATTAAAACAGATAATTTCCCTGATTTAATAATTTTATTTCCAGAGTGTCAAATGTTCTTTCCAGAAGAGGAAAAGGAGCGGGACCTGCCGGTAGGTATGTACATTCTGTTTAATTGACTGTGTTATAGTGTATTTTTATTATGATTTAATTTTAGAGGATCTGATTGAAGCGGTGAGGCAACATCCTTGTATATGGAATATTAAAGATCTTCAATACAAAAATAAAATTATAAGGCAAAGGATATGGGAGGAAATTGCTGTTTCAATCGGTATGTTGTATCGCCTTTTACAATAAAACAATAAGCTAAAAACATTTAACCATTTCATTTAGATATGACAATCAATGATGTAGCCGACCTTAAGAAAAAATGGGAATGCGTAAAATCGTGCTACGTCAGGTCGAAGAAATCTGAGCCCAGTGGAACAGGAAAACCACATAATAAATCGTATAAGTTTGCTAAAGCTTTATCGTTTTTAAACGATACCATCGAGCCTAGACCGTAAGTAAAATAATCTGGTTTAAATGTTTCAATGAAAAATAATTTTCATGAATTTTTTCTTTATTTCAGAACAACTTCCTTATCGAATATGGATTCGAACGAAAGCTTCAGAGACAGCCCTGTACCACCCCGAAAAAGTAAGCAAATAGAGGCTAAATATTGATTTTATTAAAATCGATGGTGTTAAAAAAATCAGCACAACTCAAAAAATGGATTTGTTTATTTTCAATTACCTATCTGTAACCCATTTTCCCGCCCACAAAAAAGCAGCATGAATTTTCTCCGATTTGATTAGTAAATCAAATTGCAGAAAATTTATTGGGTTTTTTAATTGGCGGAATAGTGGATGACATATACGTAATTGCAAATGAACATTGTTATTTTTTGAGTAGTGCCGGTTTTCTTGAATATTTAATGTTTACCTTATAAATTTATATTTTTAGGAAAAACGTCATCGGACCACAATATGGCTCAGGAGCATTTAAATATAAAAAAGCAAGCGCTCGAATTGCTGGTTAACCAAAATGCGCATCCAACACCAGCCCCAGCCTCAAAAACATCGCAAGATGTTTTTGGGGATTATGTGGCTTTGCAGCTTAAATCCCTGACCGAAGCAAACCAAAATGAGGCGGAATTTCATATATCAGAAATATTTTATAAAATAAAACAAAAACAAATAAATTCAAATAAAACATAACAATTTAAAATTTTATTTGTTAATTTATCTTTTGCGTCGAGGAAAAGCACATATGGAAGCAATTGAAAAAAATTAATGTTTGCTTCCATTAGGCATAAAAACCTCTTTTAAAATAAAATTGAATAATATTTTCAAAAATTGTCTTGATTTCAGGAACGATGAGACAAAGTTGTCACCTAAAAAGAAATAAAACAACCAAAATATGAATCACTAAATACAAAAAATTAATTTTATGGAAAAATACTTATCTTTTAATTAGGCACGAACCACCAAAAGTTCCTCATTTTGAAATTTTCTATATTGAAAAAAAAAAATAAAACATTATAAATATGTTTTAATTTAGAATAGTAATTATTTACAAACTAAATTTTATCCATTTGCCAAGTAACAGCGCCTTCGTTATTGAAGTAATTGGCAAATTTCTCCCTTACTTCTTTAGCCTCCTTAGTGGAATTATAAAATCTTGTTTTGAGTCCTCTCATGTTGTCCGTTACATCATTCCTCCAAAGTCCATCGCATTGTGTGCCGTCAATATTAGTATCAACTAATCTCGGTGTAATATATGGTGTAGGAGATGAATGTTGCCTTAACCAATTGTGGAGACAAACGCAAGCGCCAATTATTTTTTCTGCGGTGTCAATCTGTAAAATTAATAAAATTATTGAAGGTCAAAAATCATATAAAAAAATAACTTACGTTTGCAATAATTGATTGTCTGAATATTCTCCATTTTGACACCAATATTCCGAAACAATTTTTAATAATTCGGCGCGCCCTTGAAAGCCGGTAATTAAAAATTTTCTGCTTTTCAGTTAGGGAACTTTTGGAATATGGTTTCAAAATATTTTCATGCAGACCAAATGCATCATCCGCAACAAAAACGTAAGGCACACTTTTAATCCGATCTGATAAATCAGATGGCTGAGGTAATCTAGAGCAAAATAATGTTTAGTATTTGTTCATAATAAAGGAATTACTTAAACTTACGGTAACGAATTTGAATAAAATTTTTTGCCAAATTGACTGTTTCGGAAAATGCCTCCGTCGCTTTGTCTTCCAGCGGCGCCTATGTCGCACATCAAAAAATTATAGTCGTGAGCACAACTGAATAAAACTTTTTGTAATTAAAAAAGGTTGATCCGCTAAACGCTGGAGCCTGTTAATAAAACATATTTAATTTATTTATTTGTATTTATACCACCACTTTGTAAACCACTACCTGTATAGCAACGTGTTTACCATCTATAGCGCCAATGCAGTTTGCAAAATTCCACCGTTCGCCGAAACCATTTGCTACGTCTAGAAAACCTGTACCACTTATTTTCTTAAAAACCTTTGTTTTAAGAGCCTCGATAATCGCGACTGTTGTTTCCTTTATTATGAAATGCACACTTGCTGGTGAGCATTTATACGCGGTTGAAAGGCTTTTCTGGGACTCACCAGTGGCCAGATATCTGAAAAATATATATTGGTAGTTTATTAAATAACATACAAATAAACAAATTTTTATTATTACCTGAGCGTGATAGCCAATCTTGCATTGGGTTGTATGGTTTGACGAAGAAACTCTTGCTTTTTTATCGCCGGTCCAATTAGCAATAAAAGCTCGTCGAATTGAGAAGATGACATTCTCATATAATTAAAAAATAATTCTGGATCTGAAATCTTCAGAGGCAAAAATATATTTTGGAAAGCCCCAGTTTCGTTTCGCTCTCTGTAATAAGGGCGAACCCAATATTTTCGCTTTCTTTTTGTAATTTCGCGATAATTTTATTTGTCAATGTTGTCGTCTTCAAATATGATTTTTCGCAAAATATCATTTTCATCACACTCACAACTTTCACTAAATATTATATTTAGAAGCTGATTTTGATTTAAATTATCCATTTTTCGCTTTCTTTTTGTAGCTTCGCGATGATTTAAATTGTCAATGTTGTCGTCTTCAAATATGATTTTTCGCAAAATATCATTTTCATCACACTCACTTTCACTAAATATTATATTTAGAAGCTGACTCTTATTTAAATTATCCATTTTTATTTGAATTTTAGTTACACAAAAATAAAATCACAAAACAGAAAAGTCGTTACACTAAACTTATCTGTCAAAAATTCAAGAATTTATTTAAATACCGCCAAAAAATTATGGCAAGACGGACATTTTTATTTTTATTTTTTCTCTTTTTATCGCATAAACATTTTTTATATTGCGTGTAGCAAAAGGGCCCCAGGGGCCCTATTCTCGAATTCCACATCCATTTTCCACATGTGGACATCTGTCAAAATTCATAAAAATTGAATTTTTTCGGTACTAAGGGAATATTTCCTAATGGGTATAAGCATGTGAAAAAATTCCCCATATAGGAAAATGTCCATGCCGCATGTGTTTTATATACGAATTACAATTTTCGAACATTTTTTTGTGTGAACTTTGACAGATGTCCACATGTGGAAAATGGATGTGGAATTCGAGAATAGGCCCCCAGGGGGCCTATTCTCGAATTTCACATCTATTTTCCACATGTGGACATCTGTCAAAGTTGTCAAAAAATGGTTCGAAAATTGTAATTCGTATATAAAACACATGCGGCATTGACATTTTCCTATATGGGGAATTTTTCCACATGCTTATACCCATTCGGAAATATTCCCTTAGTACGAAAAAATTCAATTTTTATGAGTTTTGACAGATGTCCACATGTGGAAAATGGATGTGGAATTCGAGAATAGGCCCCCAGTGGCCCTATTCTGGTAATTCCCGGGGAATAGAAATTTTAAATTTTATTGCAGTATTATTCCCTTTTCCCCAAAGTGTATTCTGGTGTTCGGGAAAGATTTTTTATTGGGAAAAAATTATTCCCCATTACAGCAGTTTTGACGTTTGTTTTTCCACACCGATTTTATGAATGAATTGATGGGGAATAGATTTTTAACGAAAATGTTTGTTTATATGTAGTTGTTATTAATAATTAATAATATTAATACTGTTAATAATTTTAAAGATAGTATTATAATAAATAAGAGTTATTATAATAATTTTGATACAACTAAATTTATTTCCCCTGTATATTTATTCCCCAATTGACAGAATGCACTTTAAGAAAATAGGGAATAAAAAGTTGGAAATATGTATCTGGGAATATCTGCTGTAAAAAAAATTATTCCCCGTTCCCCGGGAATTACCAGAATAGGGCCACAGGTCTATATAAATTAATTTTTTGAACACAACGAGGAAACATTAAAAAAAAAACAAAAAAAAATTGAAGTTATTCCCCATGCGTCCACACTCAACAACCATATATCTAAATCAATCCGTTGTTTTCCATGTTGTATTTACATTTAACATTATGCAACCTTACGTACACCACATCTACACACCAACCATACACAAAACAAAATATGTACCACAGTTTACACCGCATCATATACTCCAGAATACAGACTATTCGCATACACAACTACTCATAAATTATAGAAGCCATATAGTATAAACATTTAATGACGATTTCGATTCGGCTTCTACATCTTTGGAAGATCACTCTCTACTGCTGTGTAAATCGAACAATAAAATCGAATTGCTCCGTATTATATATGTGTATGTCTTTGACGTTTTAATATAAACATAACATATAATTTTTACAATAGATTTAGTTGATATTCGGTAGCAAAACCACATAAAAAATGGGCGTATCAATTAATAAAATATTTATATAAAAATTAAACAGAAACACAAAACACAAATGACGCTTTCAATAAGATCAAATCGAATGAAAAATGTCATTCAAAATGACAGTGCTATTTGTGTTTGTTTTAGTAAATCTGCCAAAAAATCGAGATTCGTAAACCAATAACAATTTTGCTCGACCGAGTGACTTTTCTTCGCAAATCGAACAGTTTGACAGCAGAAAGAGTATCTTTCATTAAGTCGGATTGCTCTTTTTGGTAAATCGAGAACCACATAAGATATAAAGAAGTACTCTGTGGTTTAGGCTTAGTAATGTGTATAAAACAAAACAGAAAGTATACACACACTTTCTTGCTTAAACACAAAAAAAATACCAATGGATAAACAAAAATAGGGCACGTTCGCTCTTTACACAGATCCTGTTAAGAAAATGTACACTATATTATTGGTTTTGTCATATTATATTTAAACAACAACAAAAACAGATTTGTTCGGATGTCTAATATATAAAAACATAGTGTACTTTTATATATCTTAAGTGTTTGTAATGTATGGCTTGTAATACAGACGGCTTATATAGGCATTTGTGTTAGTATTGAACCAACAAACAACCAATATATATAAAACAAAAGATGCCACGCTATGTATACAATATAATACCATCACATTTTAACTACTACACTTATTCGAGAAGATTCTAACTACACACATTATTCAACAATTAACAGTACATAAATTTGTCACTACACTAGAACAATTACCACGCTTTAAGAAATATTATAAGACTTATACAGATCACAACACATTACTTATATGTATATCTCATTTCAACTCTTTCATTAGAAAAAAAAAATTATGTTATGTAGTAAACTGATTTTATTTTGTTTAATACTTTTATTTTTTTGTTAATTATATTGCCATCTGTTGGTCAACTCAGATAAAAGTTGACCTATAGAGTGTTAACCGATGTATGGTATTGCATGAACCAAAAAAAAAAACGAGAAAACTGTAAAAAAGATTAGATTTTAGAATTTCACCGAAGAGAACGGTCGAAAACATATTTTGTATTTCTATGTGTAATAAAAAATAAAACAGAATTCAAGTGTTTCGGGATCAATGATTCCAGATTGAGTGTTTTAGGAATTTGTTATTTAAAATGTAGTTTAACCAATAATTCCGGGTTGTATAATATTAAATTTTATGTGGTACCAGAAGTGACAATGGCATCGGATTGTATATTGGGTCGGGAGTTTTTAAATCCAGTGTCTCTTGTGTTGAGTAGTGTAGAACGTGATGTGAGTGAGGTTTCTAGTGCGTCGCCATCTAGTGACTTCGCCAATAAGGAAGTTCTAATCAACCCAAATCAGAGTGAGTCTCAAAAACCCATTAGAAAATTGTTTATTGCCCCTGTTTCTGTCGATTCTAGTTCAGTTTTACCGTCATTTCAGGAGTATAGTTCTAATGAAGTTAATGTTGTTAAAGCTAGGAAGGTACTACTAGATGCTGATGTAGATTCGGATATCCGTGGTTTGAATATAGTTAGTATGTTCAACGAAATTTTAGGTCATGATTCTGTGATAGATAGAGACGAAAAGTCAACAGTCGAGATCAATTATTATAACGAAGTAACTCCTGATTTTCAGTTGGGAAAATGGGTAGATGAGCTCTTGAGTAAATATGAAACGGAATGCGCCGGAAGTTGTATGTAAGTTGCATTTAAATCTGTGGTATGGTGAGGGAATTAAACCCAGTATTAGGCATATAGATGCTGTTGATAGTTACTCATTACCAAAAAATACAATTGAGCTACACCGTTTTCTGGGTTTGGCCAGTTATTTCAGAAAGTTTGTATTGAATTATGCCATTATAGCTCAACCGTTGTTCGCTTTAATTAGGAAAAATGTTAAATTTGAGATAGGTAGAAAAGAATTGGAAGCATTTGAGAGTTTAAAATCTCAACTCGTCAATAAGCCAGTTTTGAAAATATTTGATCCTGGTCTCATTAGTGAACTTCATACGGACGCGAGTCAGATGGGTTTCGGAGCAGTATTGCTGCAGAAGCAGAAAGATGGTCGATTGCATCCGGTATTCTATTTTAGTAAGCGTGCAACCGAAGCTGAGTCCAGATATCATTCCTTTGAGCTCGAGACGTTGGCCATTGTTTACGCACTCAGGCGGTTTCGTATATATCTTCACGGGACGCACTTTAAGATAGTTACGGACTGCAACTCCCTGAAACAAACCCTGGAGAAAAAAGACTCCAACAACAGAGTACTTAGGTGGTCCTTGTTCTTAGAGCAGTTTGATTACGAAATTGTTCACCGGCCTGGGAAAGGTATGCGACATGTGGATGCACGTATTCCTGGGGTGTTGTGGGTTGATGAGTGTGCATTCTCATTGGCACTCGGTGCTCTTCAGCAAAAGGATGAAAATATCCAAGAAATCAAGGGGAAGATAAAAACCGATTGTGATAGCGATTTTTACACGGTCCGAAATAGTTTGTTATCCAGGAAAAATAAGGATAAACTTATGTTTTATGTCCCCGAATGTTTGGAACATAGCATCATTCAAAAGATGCATGAAATTGGTCATGTGGGAATCAGTAAGACCATAGATTTAATTCAAAGATCCTATTGGTTTCCAAAAATGCAGGATAAGGTGAATGAATATATTGGGCGATGTTTAAAGTGCATAATGTTTAAGCCCAAGGATGGGAAAAGGGAAGGATTGCTAAATTTGATGGATAAGTTTGATCGTCCATTTCACACAATACACATTGACCATGTAGGTCCATTCGAACAGACATCTCGAAAATACAGGTATATTTTAGTAGTAATTGATGCGTTTACGAAATTTTGCAAGTTTTTCCCGGCTAAGTCAGCAAACACGGCGGAGGTTATAAATAGTTTAAAGAATTATTTCCGATATTACAGTGTACCAGTTCGCATTATTAGTGATAGGAGGACATGTTTTACATCCTCTCACTTTAAATTTTTTTTGGACAGATTGAACATTATTCAGGTTCTGAATGCAACCGCTTCTCCTCAATCGAATGGACAGGTGGAACGTGTGAACAGAAGCTCAGTTCCGATGTTAGCTAAGCTGTCTGAGGATCCAAAAAATGGGATAAGCATTTGCCCGATGCAGAATATGCATTTAGTAACACAGTAAACCGTTCCATGAAAGAAACCCCTTCAATGGTTTTATTTGGTGTTAACCAAAATCACGAAAATGATAATGTCGTAGAATTGTTAGGATCTGCTGGTAGGGATTTAAATAACGTACGGGACCGAGTTGTGAAAGAGGTGCAGAAGTCTCAATTGAAGAATAAGGACAGTTTCGATGCTAGGCGAAAAGATTCTTATAATTATAAAATAAATGATTTAGTTGTTATTCGGAATCATGTTTCAGAGGCAGGAATAAATCACAAGTTGTTACCGAAATTTAAAGGCCCCTATATAGTTTGGAGGATTTCGCCAGGTGATAGGTACGAGGTGTGCGATGTGCCGGGTCAGCAGGTATCAGGTAGACCATTTAAAGGTGTGTTTGCTCCTGTTTTGATGAAACGATTTAAAATTTAATAATCGTAAATTTGTTGAAAGAAACCCAGTCATCGAGACGATGGTATTGTCAGAATTGGCCGAATGTAGTAAACTGATTTTATTTTGTTTAATACTTTTATTTTTTTGTTAATTATATTGCCATCTGTTGGTCAACTCAGATAAAAGTTGACCTATAGGGTGTTAACCGATGTATGGTATTGCATGAACCAAAAAAAAAAAAACGAGAAAACTGTAAAAAAAAATTTGATTTTAGAATTTCACCGAAGAGAACGGTCGAAAACATATTTTGTATTTCTTTGTGTAATAAAAAATAAAACAAAATTCAAGTGTTTCGTATATTTATTTAAAAGTGTAAAAGAACGTAGTACCGGCAAATACTACAGTTAACAATACCAAACAACTTAAAACCACTACAACATCAAACGAAACAAAATCAAACTTACACAAAGCAAATGTAGTTTAATTAACCTTAACGCTCAATCCATGAACCAGGGTCGTTTTCGTCTTGGCCAAAACTACTTTCTGTAATTTCGCGAGCCTATGGGACTCTAGCGCCATCTAGGTGGTACGAAAAAACATATTAGATGGCAAGGAGTCTCAGTGCGCGAGACCAACTCCGACCGTTGGTTTATCTCTGAACGCCAAGTTGAGAAAATCGGAAAATGACCTTTTCGACCCTGGTACA
The DNA here is from genome assembly GCA_958295665.1 of Tipula vernalis. Taxonomy (NCBI): domain Eukaryota; kingdom Metazoa; phylum Arthropoda; class Insecta; order Diptera; family Tipulidae; genus Tipula; species Tipula vernalis. The sequence continues at coordinate 213,694,597 of OY282558.1, read as the reverse complement.
GCGGCAACGCAAGTAAAAATGACTTTTCGAAACAATTTTTTTATTCTAAAAATCGTGCATATTTGAGAGTTCTAAATTACCGATTGCTATTATTTCCCACTCTTCTTTGAGATAATTTTTTTATAAGGAGTTATTTTTTCCCTCTCGATTATGACCATGCGAGTAATAAGTCAGAATTGAAAAAAGAAAAGATCGATCTTTTGATTAAAAAAGTAGGAAAATCCATTAAATGATGGAATGGCACTACCCATACCAACTACCAATAATACTACCAATAATATTGGGTGTATAAGTGGAAACATAGCGTTTTTTGGTCACAAACGGTAATAATCATAATATTCACCATTACTCTCAATGGTCATTTGTCATAAATAATATCGGCTAGTTGATGGATGTCATTACTATAGAAACTTGGTTGTTTGGAGGCAAAATAGTTATCGAGCTATTTTCGGACATCTAAACAATAGAAGGACATCTAAAGTTGAAGAATACTTCCCGGGTTGCTTTTGGTTTCTGTGACCCTTTTTCCTCTAAAGCATCAGGTTTTGGTTTTATGTATAGACGTTTTCGTTATTTTTGTTTTAAATGGAATAAAAAAAAATCTATTTTATAAACATAAAAATTTGAAAATATTATTGAATTACTTTTATTAAGGGTGCTTACATGTATGTATTGTGAAGGAAATCTTTGCGCATTTCTTAGCCATATTTTTTTTTTATTTGGTCAAGGTCCTGTTAGTCTGCCTTTGTTTCATGAAAATCGAATAAGAACTTTTCGAATTACTATTTATTTACAGACCGATTCACCATACAAATCGTACCGTTAATTTGATGAAAAACGAGTGGGGTCTTGGATGTGATTGGCACTGTAAGTAAGAATATACGGCGCAGCGGCGCTTTATTCTTCTCACTCAATTCTTCTTTGATCACTTACGATCATGCAAAATCGATTAAACTATTATCTTTTATTCCTCGTAAAAAAAAGTATTGATCTTGGTTTCTCATAAGAAAGGTATTTCAGGTATATCAGGGAAACCAGAAATAATCGAGTCTTACACTTCCACGAAGGGTGGCGTCGGCACTTTCGACAAAATGATTTCGAAATATAACGTGGCTCGTAAAACGAACAGATGGCCTATGAGACTGTTTTTCAGCATGATAGATCAGGGCGCGTATCACACAGCTTGTCTACACGTAATGAGTATTTAAAACGACTGAATTTCCTCAAACAGTGGTCCCTTCAGTTAGTTAAGCCTCACATGGAAACTGGACTCTAAGGTATAGGTCTCCACAGGTCTATACGAATGAATATAAAAGAAATTTTAGGGTGCGGTGAGGTACCAATTAAACACGAAAATAAAAGGCCAAAAAGAAAGCGAGGTTTCTTGTTTACATATTCAGAAGATCGCAAAACAAATCAGTATTGTGCTCGAATGTGAAGAACATCGGATGAATATCTGTTACAACTACCAGTAATTAATAATTTTATAAATTTTTCTATATTATTTTATGTATTTTTATTATATTTGAAAATGATTTTTCAATTTAATAAGCAAAATATAGAAAAATCTTAATGATATTTTTAAGATTTTTTCGCCCTTGACAAATCGTTTTAGTTTTACGAAAAATACTTATTTTCAAGTAACGGAATAGAGTATGCGGCTCAATCCTACATCAATAAAGTATTTTTTATGTAAAGTTAACCCTTTTAAGCGCCCTGTACAATATATTGTACATCCACTTTTAATGCTTGTAACTATCGTTTATTTTATTGTTAGATACGAATTTGAGTATGTTCTCTTTGTTTTACATGTTTTCTAATATAATAAAGTGGTATGTGTTAAAGTACTATACTAAAAATTCAGTTATCTGACAGTTTCCTTTCAACGAAGTTGTGTTTTATTGTGGTTGATGGTAAGTTATTTTTATTTCGTTAATATTTCCAATTAACTATAAAAAAAATGGGTTTTGAAAGTGGTAATTACATTTAGAATAATTAAATAATACTATTTTGAAGAAACGGTTTGCTATTTTGTGTTAAAAATAATTAAAAACTTGTATTGCAATACACGTACAATATATTGTATAAAGCGTTTGAAGTGTTGTGTACAATATATTGTACTTTATTTCCTTTATATGAAATTGCAAAAAGTTGATTATAGAAATGGCGCAAGAAGGACTCAGCCTTGACAAAATATTGGAATTGTTGTATGATTCGGACTTTGGTGCTGATTCGGATGGCGAAGCTGATAATATAGAAGATGGTAACGATATCGATATCGAAAACAATATTGCACCAGAGATAGTAGACCGCTACGACGTAGATCGAGGCGAACGTTTGGATTTTGAAATCTGTGGTTCAGATGAAGATGAGCCATTAGATGCAAATGAAGCATTAGTTATTGCTATGGGCGATGGGACCTCAGATATATCTATTTCAGATACTGCACTTATTGAAAGCATACAGTTCACTCGTAAATGTGAAATTCAATTCCATTTGATGCGATTCCAAATAAAACTCCGCTAAATTATTTTATGAGGTATATACCAAATAACATATTTGAAAAATATGCATTTCATAGTAACCAGTATGCCCAGCAAAACGACGTGACTTGTTCAAAGCGAGCAACTCGACTGAGATCAAAAAGCTTTTTGCGTTACATATCCTAATGGGTTGTATGAAACTTCCACGTTTGAGATTGTATTGGTCACCAGTGCTAAATCTAGAAATATTTAGAAACAGGATGTCTAATAGGCGGTTCAGCCAACTGAGACAGACAAATTTTATAAGACTCGACCACTAATAGATGCAGTTCGTTCTCATTGTTTGACGATCCCAGTGGAGGAAAATGTTTCGATCGACGAACAAATAATTCCTTTTAAGGGGCACTTATCGATCAAGCAGTACATGAAAGGGAAATCAAATCCATGGGGCTTCAATGTATTTGTAATGTGTGGCAAAAGCAAAATACCTTATGATTTCTTCCTATATCAGGGTGCTAGCTCAGGCTTGCCATCAATAAACCTCAGCCGTTTCGGGTTTGGCGCAATGTTGTTCTTAAATTGGTTGAAAGATTAGATCAACACGGACATAAATTGTTTTGTGATAATTTTTTTAATTCATTCCAACTATTTGAAATTTAAAAAAACAAAGGAATCAACACAGCTGGTACAATATGCATCAATCGCTTTGCCAACCCACCAACCATGTCCGATAAAGAAATGTCTAAAAAAATCGGCGATTTTCAAACTCTGTCACAAGTTGTGATGGTAAAGTAACAATTATAAAATGGAAGGACAATAAGCCAATAAATCTTCGATCGAATTTTGTTGGTGTTGGACACACCTATACTGCTCAAAGGTGGGATAAGCGGTTAAATAAATATATTTCTGTGGAAAGACCGAAAATAGTACGATTGTATAATTCAAGCATGGGTGGGGAAGATCTGTTAGACCAACTGATAAGGGAGGATTTATGGATTTGCTAAATTTTCGAATGGAAATTGGTAATTGTTTGGCAATTGCGGGTAATCCAACCAACAGGAAGCGTGGTCGTCCTCCGAGTTCTTCGACTGAAAATTACTTGTTATCTCTTGAAACATATTCACCATCAACATCGAAATCAAAATGTGAGAAAAGGCCATTCCGGGACATACAGTATGATGAAATTGGTCATATGCCAGCACATGACCAAAAATCAGAACCAACTAGATGTAAAAACTTTAACTGTAAAAGCAGAACATTTTTTATGTGTAAAAAATGCAAAGTGCATCTTTGCATTAGCAAATCATAAAACTGCTTCGAAAATTTTCATTTGAAAAATTAAAAAAAAAACTTATTGTGATAACGAAATTATGTGATATACATAATATGAATTATATTTTATTTTTGTACTAATTAACTTTAATTTTTATTTTATATTGCTTTTATTATTATTTTTAATTTTTATTTTATATAAAGAAATTAAATCTCAAGAAATTTGAGACCTGCAAGACTGAAATAAATGAGTATGTATACAAAAAAAAAAAAAAAATAAACATAAAATAAATTCTTTTGAGACTTCGTGTACAATATATTGTACATTTTGAAGGGTTCTAGAAACTGGCCCCTGCGAAAAAAATTAAAGGTAAAACCTTACCCAATATCTTAAAATAGGCTAAGAAATATAAATACATTCACAAAAATTGTTTTGCTTGTTTAGATTAAAATGGCGCTCGAAATGGTTAAAGCTTTTTCTTGTAAGAAATTGTCCTTTAAACTTATTTGTCCATAATTTTTACCACCGCTGTATTTTTTTGGAAAAACCAATTTTTCCAAAGGCTTCTCAATATCCAATTTGAAAAAAAAAATATTAGTTTTTTTCCGGGCAAAAAAACCATTGTTTCTTGAATAAGGATGCCTATAATTGTTGATTTTATAGCGCAAAGACGAAAACGACACTTAACTGCACTTCACTCAATTTAGTTTAATTTATTTTATTATACACCCAAAAAAATATTCCTGTAACACGAACGATTTCTAGTGTAGCATTTACGATTGCAGCGTCTATATTGAGCAGACAATTTTTCCGTACATGGGACATACTTTGAATAATAAAACATCAAAAAATGATTTAAGTATCGGTTTATTACCCCAACGACTATTACATAAAACCATTTTTTCTTTTTTAACAAACCTTTTTTTAATTCTACTCATTATTAATATTTTACTTTTCTTAATAGTAACAAAGTTCCGTTAATACGACGGTTTTGTATAGAAATATTGTTTTAAGAGTAACAACTTTTCCTTTTCACTATTATAGTTTATTTATTTCAACAAAAGATACGTAAAACCTAAAATTTAATTTATAAGAATAATTCGTCTATATTAAGAATTATTAATTTTATTAGAGGAATTTCTTGAGCACACATTACCAATTTTAAAGAAAATTTCTTAGATACAACGACATTTAGTTGACCAAAGATAACATCTTACTTTGCGAAATAAAGAAAATTCGTAGGATGTACGAAAATATTTGTTTCTAAATATTATGTATGACCCTGTTAAATAAAACTAGCACTTTATTTTAACAAAACAAAACTTTATTTTTAAAATCATTAATATGGCAAGAAATAATATAAATTCAAAATATTTTGAAGGTTCGTTCAATAAGTACTTGGTAACTTATACAAAAACTATGTACTTAAAAAAAAAATAATATTTAAATATAAAATTCATAAAATTGTAAAAAATATTCACATGTGCGTATGATTAAATTCTAAATTGCATTCTTATTTTAGTTTTACTTTCTAATTTATAAAAAAATAAAAAATTATCAGATTTTGTTTATTTCAAATTAATTAATTATTTCTTTAGCCTTGAAATAAACAGATCCACAGAAGGAAATACTGGGTCATAAACAGTTTTCACATTATACAAATACTTTTGAATAAATAACCAAACAGCCACACTTTCTTCTGGATATTTTATGTTGAAAACTTGAAATATTTTAAACGCACAGTCAATTGCTGAAACAACGCTTGGTAATTACAGTATTTAATTCCATCCATATATACATAAAAAATTGCTGGTGCAAGTTCCGCTACGGTGCATTTTTTACATTCAATTATAGTTTCGCATTCTTGGGCTGTTTTGGCAAAAATCATTAACGAGTTTTGGGAGTCTGAAATTGTAAACTTTATCCATTCTTTTTTGTTATTGACTATGCGGCACTTTTTGGTTGTGGGCCTAAGCAATCCGTGCAGTAAATGAAATGCTAAACAATTTTTCGTATCTAAAAAAAACAATATTTCTTATTCTAAAAATTCATACTTTAGAAAATTTATTTGTAAAACTTACCAATTGTTGTATTTCTCTGTTGTTGGAACACTTTAAACAACTTTTTGCATGAAGGATCGGATAATTTATCCTTGAATATATTGAATAATTCGTTGACAAATCTGTCAACATGAATAAAAATCTTTGTTGCCTCGGGATACAAATAATCAAAATCTAAATTAATTAATTTCGGTCCATAGGCTTGGGTGTAAGCTGGCCATTCATCTAAAATGTTTTGGATAGTTTTATCCTAATTTCCCCTAAAGGTAGTTTTTCTATAGACGACCGTTTCTCCCCATTTATCCAACATAAATTTCTCGTCATTGTCGTCTCGATTATATTTCAAATACTGACAGACTTGTTCGGCATTCTCTTCCGGGGTACCTTCATCAGCTGTAGAAAAAGACATAATTGTAAAAAATGATTATTTAAATCATCAAAAACTCACTCCAAAATGTTTTTGATCACTATCCTAAACCAACAATGTTTCATTAATTGAGCCGTTTATTTTGAAAGTGGTACAAGTCCATAAAAGTCCAGCTGGCTTTTATAATGTTTACAATTCCACGTAACTTTTTCATTTTTAAACAATTTGCAGCTAATAATACTTAACAATGTTAACAATTAATATATTAGCTGCAACTTAAAAAAAAAATGAAAAGGTAACATGGAACTGCAAACATTAGAACATCCAACTTGATTTTTATTTAGAATGGACTTGTACCACTTTCAAAATAAACGGCTCAATTATAAATTAAATTACTACAAAAAAATTTAATTTAATTCACATCAATTTGTCAAACAGACGGTCACATTAAAGTACTCGTGTCTAGGAAACCAAACGATGAATTGAAAGACTACAATATTCAAAAGAACGACAAGTTTAGTGATAGCAACATTACGGTGTGACGTTGTACTTGTCCGGCTACGCGTGAGAAAGCTAATTTTTACAGAAATAACAATAAATAGGTATTATATTGATCTAATTAACTAAAAAAAAAACAATGTCCGTTTTGTTTTATTCTTAATTTTAGTTACTTCCTAAATATTTTTAGTTTTAGTTTTCATAAGATCGACTTCGATTTCAAGTAATCAACTTCAGTTATCGTGCTACACTTTGAGTACATTTCGATCAATGAAGATGAAAATAAAAATTCAGTGTAAAGAGTTAAATAAAATTGCTTTTTGGAGTGAGTGCATTTTCTGAAAAGTGAAGTGTAAAATTCCTTACCGGTAAATAATTCTTCTTCCTTAAACCTTTTAACTTTACGAAGGAAATCATTTTGTCTCAGCTTTGATATATTATTGTTGTATCGATCATACAACTGTCCTTTTGGTTTAAGTTTCGGCCTTCGTTGAAAATATACACCCTACAGAAATAAGGAAAAAATTAAGTTTTTCGTAATTTATTTTAATTTTTAAAATATCACCTCACTCTCTTCGGAGAAAAGATTTATAATTTGACGCGATAATGTTTCACATTCTTTTACGCCCATATGTAATATTTTCTGAATGTAAAAATTTACTATTAAGTTTATTAATATCGATCGACTAGCGTCAGATAAAATTTGGCGCTCTTTTGTTAATTTAATGAAATTTTCCCCTTCTACCGATAGATTTAAAATATCCTGCAATGTAGCCTGAAATTATATAAATAGAATAAATAAATGTATTAGTTCTCGTGAAACAATATACGTTTTATAAATCACAAATCAGTTTTATGTAGAAAGCAATCGTGCTCTAAATAGAACATGCAAATTACACCATAAACATTCTCTTAAATACGTATATAAAGCAAAAATACACTAAATTAACTGAAAGTATAATGGAAATGTTAAAAATCTATGTTTGTACATACATTTTTACTTCCGCTTGATTTTCTTTTTGGTGGAGTTGATAATGATGAATCAGCTAATGTTGATTCTGCGATTACTCGGCAGGCCGAGGTCGTTTCTATATAGGTTCCCTGAAAAAAAAAATAAAAAATTATTTGATATCAGTTAGTATACGAGTATCATGAAACATTTATATTACCTGCTCTTTTTGCCACTCCATTAAATATCGTTCAAATTTTATTTTTATTCCCATCTTGCATGAGCTTAAAAGTTTCTCTATATGCCCTTTGTCCATATATTTTAAAGCAGTAATATCAATATCATTTTCTAAATAAAAATAATAAATGAGAGAGATTAACAAACACTGGTTTGTTTTAACAATTTCGCTGCCATTATGAACCGGCATTTCGCATGTAATTTTTTATGGTTTTATAAGGACGCCATGTACATTTACTATGGCCTGGACGAAGAGAGAAACACGTGAAACGACCGATAGCTCAGTGGCTTGATACAAGTAAAAAAAAGGATGTTGTACCGGTGCATCAGTGGCAGTTAAGATAGAATAAATCGTCTCAAGTCCCCAATGATTAACAACTAGGTTATAAATACTACATTCATTATTCTGGACATTGGCCGAGCTGGATTGGTATGTTAATATCGGCTGTGTGTTGATATTTGATCGTCCAAATTAGTATAATTACTTTTATTCTCGATACGTTGGCTGGAATTTGCATCTATATTCATTGAACTATTTGTTGCGATGCAGTTGAGATTTTCATTTGTTGAGGTACATATATTATTGTATACTTTTGATCTAATTTTGTAAGCATCTGAGTAAGAATTTTGTTCGTTAAACGAGCGATTTTTATCTACGTATTTGAAGTACGTACTTGTAAATATTATCGTTGTTTTGGTTTAATTTTAATACTATTGAATGGCTAGTATGTAGGTAAAAATCAACTCTCGTCTTATTTAAGGAACAAAATACTTGCTCTGATTAAACATGTGTGTACTTACGTCTCAATGTCGAAATAATTATAAGAGAAACCTTTACGCTTTTTCACTCACTTTATGTGTACAGATGTACATATATACTATAATAATTATATGAATTTAATTTTAATATACTTAATCAAATATATTTGTAGTTAGTAGGTATATTAATTATAAATAACTAAATTTTGCTAGCACATCAAGTCACAAGAAGCGTCTGTTTTTTTAACAAAATTCTTTTACATTTAGTAATATTTAATAAACACTACATAAAAGTGTTATATTAAATAAAGTTAGTTACATTTATTAAATATTAATTATCCTGTAAAACATATGAGTTACGAAAAAATAATACAATTAACAAAATTTCGTATATCCGATTAAATTTAATTAATTTTACGAAAAGATAATATGATATGTAACGGTCAAATATTTGTAACCGTTTTTCTGTTCTATCTTCTATATATTTTTATTATATTTAATAATAAGTACAGCTTAATTATATTGTTAAGGACTGAACATTATTCATTTTCGTTTGATAAAATAGCTTGGGATTCCATACACCAGAATAGAGTTTTGTTTTATAGGTTTTGAGCCGGTTGTCGTGCATTCTGAGGATGGTTGGATGAAAAATACTTGAACTAAACAAATTTTAGATTCAGATATTTCATTTTTTTCTATTACAATAACATCGGTAAATCTTACGTCTTACATGCAACGATAATCCGTTAAAGAGAATTTATGTGCAGAACGAAAATCAATTTAAATTTAAAAACTCTTCTTTAACAATTTTATTTTCGGCACGTAGATAACTGTAAATAAAATTGTTAAAGAAGATTTTTTAAATTAAAGTGATTTTCGTTCTTCACAAAAATTCATTTTAACGGATTATCATTACATTTAAGAAACAGAAATACTCTGTACAACAAAATCATTACATATGAAATATTTTAATAACGAAGTTAAATAGGTTAAATTAATAGAAGTTAGTTAAAAGAAATATTTTTCATTAATAAACTTAATGATTTTTTGTTAAGTTAAAGTAAACTATTATTACAATTATTAACGATCATTATATGTACACCAAAATTACGTTAAAATTTAACGAAATTCATTCCGTTAATATTACCGGATTATTTTTTTGAGTGTATTTTATTTTGCGGAGAAAGATAAAACACGTCTTCCTCCGAGTTTTATTAAAATCTGATAAGTTATAATTTGCGGCTCGCTCGGTAGAGTTCCGCGAATTAATATTATGTAATCCAATAATTTATTTGAAACATGTAATTAAACGTGTAATTGAATTTATATGATTTTAATATGTTCCGTAATTCAATCCAGTTTCGAACTGATGAGCTTATGGTTATGAAAAAATCAATCATCTCATCATGCCGCGGCGACTGGACTGATTATACCACAATTTACATTCTATATATACAGAATGTACTGTGCGTTATGTACAGATAAATTCTCTTAAAGTAAAGTAAAAGTAAGCTAATTTTAGCTGTGTGAATTTTGTGAAGAAGAAAAAAATTGTAAGAGAATTTATCTGTATTAGTATGATTCACTAGTACATAACGCATAGTACATTCTGTATATATAGAATGTAAATTGTGGTATAATCAGTCCAGTCACCGCGGCCTAATAAGAAGATTGATTTTTTCATAATCATAAGCTCATCAGTTCGAAACTGGATTGAATTCTCTTACAATCTTCGGAACATATTAAAATCATATAAATTAAAAATTAAATAAATAGAATTCTGTCTATTAGTCGGTTTCATTGAATGATTGTTCGTAAATACTAATATACTTCTCGTGTTAATAAAAAATACATTTAAAATGGTCTAATCACCGGTAGCATATTAGAAATTACATGAATTAATTAACATTAAAAAAAAATTTAAAAAAAAAAAATTTTATTGAAATTAAACTTTTGGTCTAAAATAATTTGTTTAAAGCAATTTAACTGAAATCATTTTATCTAAAAACAATTCATTGAAATCAATTTATTAAAGCATTTTTTAGATGAACTATTGTTCGTTCAATCTTGTGGTGGATCATGAATAAAATGATGCGAAATTGCAAAGTTTTATATGCCAACAACATGGGTTAAATATACTTAACGCGTACGCACTTAGTTTAAGTAAACAACACTTTTCCTTAACTACATTTAACCATTTATTTTGCTTATTACTTATTTTTTGATTATTGTACAAAATAATACTACCTGTCACCAATTATTATTTCTTAAGAACTAAATTCCGTTTGATAAAATCAGATTAAAGCTAAAACCCAATAACCAGAGTAGTTATGACTAGCTAGTTCTAAAACAATAATAACTATCATGCTAACTATCTATAAACTAGGTAGACCTAACCTTAATTAATCTAATAGTTAGCTTATTGTATAAATCCTTCGCTGGTTCAAATTTACGACTTGAACATTTTTATCATATTAGATAATCTGGTTTTAGTCAAATCGGTTTTAAATAAAACGTTATAGACAAATTTTGCCTTTACAGAAAACCCTGGTTTAATCTGCTTGTTCATATCCAAATTAATTTTAAATCAATTGTTTTAACTTTTATTTTAGCTCAATGTACCACTCTTCTCTCAACCTTTGTCTGCAGACCTGACGGATGGAAAGGTTTAAAAGTTTAAAAAGCGCCTTAAGCGAAGAATTTGCTATATGTAGTTATATGGAAATAGTGTCTATTTAATCTACGTTTTTATTTGTGAAAATTGTAATGCATAGAAAATTGAATTAATCCAATATGTTGTTTAAAGTGTGATTTTTATACATTTGATTCATTTAGGACATTCTGTACATCCACTAGATTAAGATCGATACTTTGTAGGAAATCAATCAGGCATTGATACATTAGCAACTATATGAGTATGAATGGCCAAAAAAAAAATTCAATTTTAATGTACACCAAAATATTTTATTTGGGTCCCAAGTTGGTTTTAAAAATGCTAAATTCAAAATTTGCCAACATCAGCAGTAATCTGCTTCTTGTATCAATTAAAATTTGTTTCTGATCAGTTACTATGTAATTTAACAAAAATATTTTATTGGCCAAACATGTAACAGTTTCTTCAAAATGCTGGTTTATATATATAACAATCAGGCAACACAAAAGATAATGCCTTTTGAGTTGTATTGTAAATCATTTTAAAATGTCTCTTTTATTTCCACTTTTAGATAAAAGATTGGGATAATCTCTGCATACAGAACGACATGTGTAAGGCAATATAAATCGGAAAAAGATACAAGAGTATTTATGTATATTGAAAATTTACAATAAATATTTGACTAATTTCGGATGAAAAGATGGAAAGCCGATTAATCACTCATATATATTTTACTGCAAATTCTGGAGACAACAATGGTTGCAGATTTATTATATTTATACTGATTTGATTGATATATTCATAATTACAACAACAACAACAACAGTTACAACAACAAATCATCAATATTTTATTGATTTGATACGAGGAATTTCTTTTATTCAATTTCCATTTTACGTATTTTCTATATTATACAAATGCGAATATACAACGAAGAAAGTAAAGACTTTCTTTAGCGCGCGCTCTTAGCATAATTAATTTTTGTATCTCGCACAAAACCAAACTCCAAATCAAAGTACGAACATTTCTTTTAACACATTTTTTGTTCTGTTCATTACGTGTATGACCTATTATTCATCATCAATTTTCAATTGGGAAAAAGCTTCCTCAAAAAATAATAAAAAGCTTTTTGTAATTGATACACGGAGAGAATGAGAAAGAGAGAGCGAGGGAGAGATTTTTGTAATATTCAATTCAATTCATTTAGAAAATATTTACTTTTCATCATTTTATCGCGATCCAATGATATTTCAGTGCATAGCCAAAAAAAAATAAAAAAATCATCGAAAACAAGTAAAGAATTTTTATTTTTTGGTAAAAGGATGGATGGATGTATGAGAGGGTGAAATCCATTACATAAATTGGAGGAAGTATACATATTTTCCAGAATTTTGCTGAATTAAAATAATAATAACAAAAAAACTGAAATCGTAATATTGTAGCAGTAAAAAAGTTTGAATTTAATATTTTTCTAGTTTCCTTTAGAATTTTTGAGGTTTGGACATATTAAATGAAAGCTACATGTACATTGTGTACATATTCCCGATTAAATAAATGAATAAAGGATATAAGAGCTATAAATCTCAAAAGCTGTGCGATGGTTGGATTTTTAAAGTTAATTCGCCGTTTTCATTTTTAATCTCTAGCGAAATGAATCAAAATAATTAGCGTATGAGTGCAGAAAACTGGAGTTCATTTTTTATTAGTCCGGATAAATGTTGCACTGAAGAACGAGTATTTCTGGCTTATAAAAGTTATACATTATGGTTCTTTAAATTATATGTTGAATAAATACCCAAATGTCCACCAGACCTATTATGAATTGTTTTACATCTTTTAAATCCCATTACCATCGCACATGTGAAATTCCATTAAAATCTGTTAAAAATAGATACGTTTTATCCTAGCTGGCCATATTTAAGAATTTAGTATAAAAAAAATTTTAGAATTCGAATATTAGTCTACCTATCGAAATTCATCATAATCGGTTGAGAAATAGCCGAGTTCTATCATACCTGGCCATATTCCAGAACTTGATTTTAAAAACAAATTTAGAATCCCATTTCCAACGCACATGTCAAATTTGATAATAATCGGTTGAGAAATAGGCATGTTCCATCATACTTATCCATATTCCAGAACTTCTTCCAAAAATCATTTTAGAATCCCATTTCCAACGCACATATCAAATTTCATCATAATGGGTTGAGAAATATGCATATTCCAACATACTTATCCATATTCCAGAACTTCATCCAAACATCATCCCTCCTCAGGGTTTAAAATACGTTTTTATGTCTTCAGCAAAATTCATAAAACCGTTGAACGGTATACACAGCACAAACTTGCGAAATAGCTCAAATGACGGAGGATTAAATTAATTCAATTTAGTTCCGTTACGTATAGTAGTAGCGCACTTCGTATTACAATATTTTATATTTCGATGTTTCAATAATTTTGGCAGTTGATCTGCCCCTTTTGCACTTCTTTTTTCATGGTGGAGTAGTCCGGATAACCATCAAATTGAATCCGTTGTCTTTCTACGAAACTGCTTCAAAACATAATCCTCACACAATGTATTTCCAGTATTTGGCCCTATGTTGTTAGCTTTAGCTAACATATCGGGAATTTGTTAGAAAATTGCCCATTGTTATATTTCTACTCGTAGTTTTAAATATGATATGGTTGATATTTTTGCTTTGATTGAGTATCGTCGTTAAATAAAGATTACGGGGTTGAAGGAAATTCATTTGTCTAATGAGACAGTAACTCTTGCGGACTTTTGACGCAGTAAATAATTTGATGGAATAACTGCAGCGACTTCATAACAAAAGTTTCGTTATTTAACATAATTTCATGAACCTAAGCTGCTACAGGGCACCTTTGTATTTTCTTGAGTATACAACGTCTGCCAAGTTTTTTTCCTAGTGGAGCAGAATTTCGCCATTCTCAAAAGTGCTATCACAGGTGTTGGACTAGCCCATTACAAAATGGATTGTGTTGTTGAAGCGATGAATCAAATTTGTTTTTGTCTAGGTTATATAGTCTCTTCCTGCTGCCTCGAAGCTCAACAAGTTGCTAGGGGCTTGTGTGATCAGTCCAGTAGAAATTTCCATAGCGTAAAATACAAGGATGCTGGATGAGGACGTTGAAATGATCAATTTTAAAAAGGTGTCGTCCATAATGCTTTATCCTCGAGATATTCCTCTGTTCTTCTTTTTCCGCATAAGTGACAAATGTTGGGCCAAACACCGCCCATTGCATACTTTTCTTCTATATGAAAAATATTTCACTGGAAATTTTTGGAATCCCTCATCGATCATATCCTGCAGATATAAATGAGCAGATCTGGCTGGTAAATTATGTCCCGCAACTTGGAAATATGGCACCATTTTTGAAACGGATTCCATGAGCAGCATAACTTCCTCAAAATATTGAAGTTACAGTTTCCCTCTCGTTTGTCCATTTTAATATTGTATAATCAAATTGCCTTAAAAGCAGCTCTGTACATTGAATACTATTTCCGAGTCTAGACAGACATCAGGAGCTATTTTATTTTCTACTAGATCCATGTAAATTTTTATTACATCGGCAGAATACATAACTGATTTCAGATTTTCTGAATTATCCATCATTAAATTGAGGCACGCTGAAACGATCAAAATATGTGCTCTTTGTGTTTCCATAATTGTAGCCTAGTTAACTTTTTTTCATAAAATATCAAATTGAGCCAAAATATGTATGTATAACTCCAAATATGCTACTGCTGGAGTCCGCGAATTTAACGATTTCCATTGAAATTATTTGCACTCAGGTTGATGAATGGAACAGTTAAAACAAAACCTAATAAAACTAGAAAAAAATGTTTAATTACAAGAACATTTTCCAAGTTATTACCTCCATTTTCAGTCATTACCATTTACCTCTAAAGTACAAGTAATGTCCTTAATTAAATTTTTTTTTAAACAAATATTAATTATTATTATTTCTTCTATATTACGCTTTTGTTTGTTAATGTAATGATCTCCCTATATCTCGATTTTGAAGAGACCGCCGGCATAGAGAATTGTGGACATAGAGAGAGATGTTAGGAAGTGAAAATAACCTTTAAAGGAACGTAAGAGATTCTGCCTAACTCAGTTTTTTTTCATTTTGTATTTCAGTAAACTCCGTTGCGCATTTAATGAAATTCAAAGCTTCTCATTTCAAAAGTGGATATTCTGACAGGTTGTAAAGTTGGGGCTGCTCCAGTGGCGTAACTACAAATTTCGGGCCCCTCGCAACCTTTTTTGGAGAGAGTAGATGACACGAAAAATCTTGCAACTCAATGCTCTGACGATTTCTAAATATATCGATAAAGCATCACAAATTTCGAATATAATTTGAAAAATATCAAAAGTTTCGAATTTTCAAAGAATCTTGAATATTCTTGAAAGTTCTCAAATATCGAATAATCCGTAAGTTTTGTTAAAAAATTGTATAACCATAAAATATGTATTTGCAAAATTTGTCATTTAGTTTTAACTTAACTTTTAACGTTGAGCCTTTTTCATACTTTTAGCTTTTTGATAAAAAGTTTCATGTATTAGCAAAAAATCAAAAACTTTTAATTTTATACGCTTTCAATTATAAAGCTTTTTGACCCAAACTATTTTACTCAGAAATATGGTTTTACAAAGGGTGACGGAATTTTGGCTAAAATTTAGAATATTTGTTCTCAAAGTTAATCATCAATCATCAAAAGCTTTTAGTTTTGAAAGAATTTGAAAGCAAACCCTTTAACTCTAAAATTTGATATTACAAAGGAAGGTGGTATTTTTGGATACATTTAGAATATTTGTGTTCAATGAGCTTTAAGCTTGATAATTAATTTATACTACGTATTTGAGTTTAAACTTAACATTTCCGGGTCTTTTGGGTTTTTGTTACAATGTTTAATGTGCAAAAAACAAGTATTTGCGAAAAGCTTCAAGAGCTTTTAGTTTTAAGAGCTTTCATTGATCGATTTTCTAACGATTCGAAATTGTATAATGAGCTTTAAAATGAACTTTAAGATTAATAAATAATTTATACTTTTTGGGTTTGAATTTAACGTTTGTGAGCCTTTTCATATTTTGAGGTTTTTGTTTAACGGTTTTATGAATATAAATTATGTATTTGCAAAAAATGTCGAACTTTTAGTTTTAGAAGCTTTTACGTATCGAGGCTTTTTAACCAAAATCATTTACTTTTTATTCTGAAATTTGATAGTTTAAAGGAAGGTAGATTTTGGAATAAATTTAGAATATTTGTTTTAAATAAGCTTTAAGCTTGACAACTAATCCACTTTATGGGCTTGGACTTATCATTTTTGAGCTTTTCAATAATTTCATGGTTTCAACACAATGTTTTATGAGCTTAAATTAGGTATATCACAAAAATGCCAAGAGCTTTAGTATTAAGAGCTTTCGCTTATTTAGGCTTATTAAACTAACAATTTTGCTTCCAAATTTGATATTACAAGGGTTAACGTATTTTTGGGTAGGATTTAAAATATGTGTGTTGAATATTAATTATTAAGAACTTTTAGTTTTAGGAGCTTTCACTTATCGAAGCTTTCAACTCAAATCATTTTACTCAGAAATTTGATATTACAATTTTTTTGTGTTTCCATTTTTGAGCATTCCATGTGTAAGTAAATCGATTGGTTTACTACGTATGCGAAGTTAGCACGAAATTTTCATCCCGAAAAGGCTTTGGTGTCTCCGCTAAAATTTAAGGAAATTTTCATTCCATCTATGTAAAATACTGATACGGAATAGAAACTAAAATACGTATCACTTGATGTATTTATTAATAAATAAAAGATTTTAATTCAATATTTAGTTTTATTTTTACAATGTTTTTAATAAACTTATAATTTCACAATGTTATTTGTCGCAAAGATGGATTTTATTCAGTTTTTTTTCACAAAGATTTTTTTTTTATATTATAATCACTTCCAAAATATTATTATTTTTGTTATATTACCCTTTTGTGTTGATGTGTCCAGTCGCCTCGCCAAAATTTGAATGACCGAGCAAAAGTCCATCAGCATAATTTGTTCGTTATGTGTTTTTTTAGCTGTGTAATATTAAATATTGCCCTCCTTGCTTTACATAGTTCCATCTTTTTTTTCTTTAAAGATTTGATTATGAAATTCAAATAGCATAATTCAACAGGTAAGTATATAATGTATAAAAAAAATGTACGTTCACATCGGATTAACAAGTGTCTTTATTTCTAGGCATTCATCTACTTCAACATACTCCCGCCATTAAGGTTTTCCTTAATCTACTGGAAGTTTAACCAATTTGTTGATGTGCCGCTTGAAAGTGTTTTTCTCTGTTTTGATCGTTACTACTCGGACAAGACCATCATTTCCTGGATGTACAGATGCAATTTTTCCCATCGCCCAATGACACGGAGGTAGGTTGTCATCCTTCAAAAGTACAAGTTCACCAATTTTGAAGTTGTCGCTTGTTTGTTGCGCCTTGTATCGCTGCTGGAGGTTATTGAGGTATTCAACATGATACCTATTCCAAAACATTTTTACTCGTTGTTGAACCTTGTCCCAATAACTTATTGGATTATCGTTTTCAACCAAGTGTTGTGCATCAGGAATACTCAAAATTGCTTCTCCAACCAAAAAATGGGCCGGTGTTAGTGCCACATATGATAAATCATCGGCTGACATTGGGCATAGCGGTCGTGAATTTAATATCGCTTCTATTTGGCACAGAAGCGTTGACAACTCTTCCATTGTCAAATGTGTTTTACCGGCCTCTCTAACTAGGTGTCCCTTTACCGATTTGACAGCTGCTTCCCACAAACCACCAAAATGTGGAGTAACTGGAGGATTAAAATGCCAAGTGACACCATTTTGCGCTATGAATTCTGCTACATCTTGCAGAAACTCGGAATTGGTCACAATTTTTCCAATTTCATCCAATTTAGATACTGCCTTTGTCACCAATTTCTTTAATTTGTTTTCAGCTCCAGTAAAATTCGTGCCGTTATCGCTGTATATATTTTTAGGAATTCCTCTTCTTGCGATAAATCGTCTGAGGGCTGCTATGAATGCTTCTGAAGTACAGTCTCCAACTAATTCCAAATGTAAAGCCTTTGTAGAAAAGCAGACGAAAATTGCTATATAGGCTTTGATTAACTTTGATCCTCTACCCCTCTTTGTAGCCATCATAATTGGACCTGCGTAGTCAATCCCAACATTTGAGAATGGTCTAGCTGCGCAAACACGCTCACTTGGTAGATCTCCCATCTTCTGTTTATTCTGGTTGGTTTTGTATCTCACGCATACAGTACATTTGTTCAACAGCTTCTTGATGGAGCTGCGGCTATCTATGATCCAAAAGTTCTGTCTTAATAAAAAGAAAGTTAAGGATGGACCAGGATGCAGGAATTTTTTGTGAATATAAAGGATTAATAGTTTGCCAAGTGGAGAATTTTTTGACAAAATATACGGATGCTTACTGTTGTAAGCACAATCTGAATTTGTTAAACGACCTCCTACTCTTATTAAACCCTCTTCATCAACAAATGGACTTAGATTTTTCAGTTTGCTGCGACTGGACACAGGGCATTTGTTTGTTATCCTCTTTAGATCATCAGCGAAGTCACGTTCTTGATCCCATTTTATGCATAACTGCCGTGATTTTTCTAATTCCTTAGAAGTTAGGAATGTATAGCATATTTTCTCGTTTCTTTTTGATATGTTGTGAATGAATCTATTCATATATCCTACCACTCTGATTAACTTTGTGTAGCTGGAGAATTTAGTTATCAAAGTGCTACCTAGATTCTCATTTTCTACCGAAGAAGTCGTATTTAAAGTTATTTGAAACAAGTGACTAGTTTTTCCTCTGACTTCTTCACTTGTATTTATTGGGTTGAGTTGTGATGGCCAAGTTGATTCAGGTAAGTGTAGCCACCTCGGTCCATTCCACCACAAAGATGCATCCAATAGTTTTGACGGTGGGACGCCTCGCGTTGCCAAGTCTGCGGGGTTATCAGTTGATGTTACATGGTTCCATCTTTCTCGAGGTATTAGTGATAAAATCTCGGACGATCTATTACCAACAAAAGTTTTCCATTTACTTGGATGACTACTTAGCCATGATAAAACTATTGTGGAATCTGTCCATGCAAATAATTGATGTGTTGAATAACCCATCGATGATGAAACTTTGGTTAGTAATTTCGCGAGTAGTTGTGCTGCGCATAATTCCAACCTCGAGAGAGAAACCTGCTTTATCGGCGCTACCTTTGTTTTGCAGGTTAGCAATTTTACTTGACTGCGTTCCTTGTTTATTGATTTGCAATAAACAACCGCTGAGTATGCTTGTTCACTAGCATCGGCAAAACCATGTAGTTCCACGACTCCTTCATGAGGGACCCAACGTGAAATTTGGAAATTTTCAAATAACACCAGTTCATTTCTAAATTTATTCCATGTGTCTGATAGTCGTGATGCTACTGGCTCGTCCCAAGAAAGTTTTTGTAACCATAATTTCTGCAATAAAATTTTAGTTATGATTATTGAAGGGGCTAACCATCCCAGCGGATCAAATATTCGAGCTATTTCTGAGAGCATTTTGCGTTTTGTGACTTCTTGGCCTGGCTCTCTATACACCTTAAACCCAAAACTATCGGAAACTGGGTTCCATTGTATTCCTAAGAGTTTTATTAGTTCTGGATTTGATGAATTGATTTCAACCTCTCTTGTATCGTGTTCGATTACGCCATTGGAGATCCATTTTCTTAACGCAAACCCGGCAGACAGTAATACGGAATCAACACTACTTTTAATATATAGTAACTCGCTGATAGTCTCCGCTCCGGTCAAGAGGTCATCCACATAAAAATCCTTGGTAATTATTTTGGCAATTGTTGGATCCTTCTCTCGTAAATCATATCCAAGCTGATTTAAGCACCTTGTGGCTAAAAATGGCGCAGAAGCAGTCCCATAGGTAACCGTTGATAATTCATAATGTTGAACAGCTTTATTTGGATGATCGCGCCAAACAATACGCTGGTATTTTCGATCTTCGCTATCCACTAAAATCTGACGATACATCTTTTCGATGTCAGCGGTAAGTGCGTACTTATGTGACCGAAATCGGAGCAGGATCTCCCACAGTGTTGGTTGAATGGTAGGTCCTACCATCAACATATTATTTAATGACATCCCACTAAAGTTACGACATGACCCATCGAAGACGACACGAACCTTAGTAGTGGTGCTGCTTGTTTTAACCACGGCGTGATGAGGCAAATAAAAGCCACATGAATTTTCAAGGTGTGGCCTTACCTTCTGCATGTGCCCCAATTGTTCATATTCCTGCAAAAATTTGCTATATTCAATTTTTAAATCATTATTGGATAAAAATCGCTTCTCAATGGAATGTAGTCGCTTAATTGCACAATTCACTGAACCACTCATCATAGCTTCCCTTGTCTTCATCGGTAGTCTTACAATAAATCGTCCATCACTGTTTCTTTTAAAGGTATCTTGGAAATGGCGCTCAACCTGGGTTTCTTCGTCCGAATAAATAGTTTCTCCCTTGACTTCCTCGAGTTCCCAAAATTTCTTAAGCATTATGTCAACATTTTCAGCAAGACTTACATTCAAATTTCGAAGCTCCTTGTCTCGTTTACCGGTACCAGCTAGAATGTATCCCAGCGATGTATTCTGAGCTACCAAGTTAGGCAACTGCTTCCGCCCATCTTGCAAAATTTTGAAGAACACATCTGCTCCCAGCAAAATATCTATTTTTCCACCTTCACTGAACGATGGATTGGCTAACTCTAACTGTTTCAGTTCATTTAGCTCCTCATAGCTTACATTTATCGGTTGTAGTTGAATTGGCAACTTCGCTAGAATAAACGCATCGGTTGACATAATCTCGCTTCCATCTCTGGAGAACAAAGTAAGGGCCGTTATACCTTTTGTCATAATGTTAGCAGTTGCAAGTCCACTTACTATGACGCGAGCAGCTATCCTACTTAAGTGGAGTTTCCTTACCATCATTTCATCAATGAATGATGCTTCCGATCCTGTATCCAATATTGCTTTGCACTTATATAACTTCCCAAAACCATCTCTTATATAAACTAATGCAGTGGGGAGCATAACTCTTACATTAGATGTCTCCTCAGGGATAACATTAGGTTCAGCTTCAAATTTGGTATGTAACAACTTGATTTCGGTATTATCTTTGTTGGCATTCTCTAAGTTACCGCTCTCTGCCGAATTTATGGTTGCGCCTTCAGTTAGATGTAGTAGAGTGTTGTGTTTTCTTTTGCAATGGTTACATCGGTGTCTTGAACGGCACTGATAAGCACTATGACATGACTTCATACAAATGAAACACAATTTTTTGTCAGCCACGAATGTTCGACGATCCTTTGGACTCATATTTATAAATTTATTGCAGTTGAATAAATAATGCTCAGCGGAGCAATTGGGACAACTTATAATACTCGAATCTTCTCTACAGATTTGCAAGCTCAGTGGTCTTGTTTGTTTTTTACCAGATGATCCTGTCTCACTGCGGATTGGCTTAGATCGTTCTAATGCGAAACTTCGGTTGGTTAGGAAATCTAGGAGTCGTTCAATCGTTGGAAAAGTTCCGCCACCAGTTTCTAGAGCCCAAGTCTGGCGAGTTTTGTCATCACAGCGCTCTAATAGCATATATATAAGCCAAACATCCCTTCGCTCTGCGTCTGTACCCAATGCCCTTAGAGCACGCAAAATCTCATCCGTAACATCAGCCAGCACACGCAATTGCCGAGGATCACCTTTTGAATGAGGTTGTGCGAAAAACTTGTCTAATAATGTGGTGGAAATATGAGTCACATTGTCGTACCTCTTACATATTTTTTCCCAAGCATCTTTATAGTTGGCGCTGGTTATTGGTATATTAGTTATTAATGACGCAGCTTCTCCGGTCAGCAGTCCTCTTAAATATTTAAATTTATGCACATCTGAAATTGGAGTTTTATGTATCGATACCTCATATAGATCCTTAAAGGTGGGAAACTGTGAGAAATCACCCGAAAATGGAGGAATGTTTATTCTGGGTAGCTTGACCTCGTCCCTTAGTTTTTGATTGAAACTGGTATTGTGCAGTTCATCCACCAATTCCTTTTGATGTTCCGTCAATTTGCCAATAGAAAAATTCAACTGTTCTTGATTTGTTCGGTCAGTGATGTTCTTTACCGCACTACGGAGTTTGCCTTTAACATCAAAATACCGTCGCTCAAAATCTCTCAACTCAGAAGGTGCACCATGTGCTTCAATGTCGCCGTCAAGGTCAGAAAAACTGTTGAATATTTTTTCTAAATATTCTAGACGTATATTTAAATCGACAACAGTAACTGACTCGTCGGTCTTCATTACTCCTAACGATCCTTCCATACGTGTTAAAGCAGCCTTTGCTGAACCACGCCGGCGCACCAAATCTGCCAACTCTTCAGCCATTTTGCAACTGATTCTTGGTCTTTGATTTGATCTTGTATTAAAAGTACTAAAAATATACTAAGTAAGTATACACTGGTTTTACCAAATCACTAATATTCACTTTATATTTTATATTGTGGATACAACCGTTTATTTCACAATAAAAAAAAAAAAAATATTTCAAAGGTTAATGAATAAATTAAATAGTTAATCACAATGTTTTAAATTCACTTAAATGTTTTAATTTTTATAGATACTCGTAAATGTAGTTTTTTTTTTTTTCAGAAAATTCAAAATGGATGTAATATCCGGCTCGAAGGACCATGTAAAATACTGATACGGAATAGAAACTAAAATACGTATCACTTGATGTATTTATTAATAAATAAAAGATTTTAATTCAATATTTAGTTTTATTTTTACAATGTTTTTAATAAACTTATAATTTCACAATGTTATTTGTCGCAAAGATGGATTTTATTCAGTTTTTTTTCACAAAGATTTTTTTTTATATTATAATCACTTCCAAAATATTATTATTTTTGTTATATTACCCTTTTGTGTTGATGTGTCCAGTCGCCTCGCCAAAATTTGAATGACCGAGCAAAAGTCCATCAGCATAATTTGTTCGTTATGTGTTTTTTTAGCTGTGTAATATTAAATATTGCCCTCCTTGCTTTACATAGTTCCATCTTTTTTTTCTTTAAAGATTTGATTATGAAATTCAAATAGCATAATTCAACAGGTAAGTATATAATGTATAAAAAAAAATGTACGTTCACATCGGATTAACAAGTGTCTTTATTTCTAGGCATTCATCTACTTCAACAATCTAGAAAAAATATTCAAAACTCTTAATCAAACGGTATTCATCCCGAACAATAATTGTAAAGAAATAGATTAAGGTTTAAGAGCATTAGAGTAAAAAAAATATTTAAAATTCAAATATTTGATGATTCTTTAGGACATAAAATATGTACATTTATAGTAAATAAACGATTAAATGATGTAAACGAGCGATCAAATTTCAATTTCTAAATTTCTTGCGCCAATCTCAGAGATGTGCCCAAGAAATGTTGTATTGTATGCGACTTCTCAACACTTAAATATATTACGAAACATAATACTTACAATAAAATACGGCCAATTTCGAAATTTCTTGTGCCAATCTCAGAGATGTCTCCAAGAAATGTTGTACGGTATCCGACTTCTCAACACGTATGCAATTAGAAAATACTGAGGAGAAGGCAACGCAAACCTTATTGAAAAAGTTTCAGCGTATAGCCTGCATCGGTGTTACTTGCTCAATGAAATCATGTCCAACCGCGGCGATGGAGTCACTTCTAGGACTGACACCGTTACACCTGTATGTTAAAAAGCATGCTGCAATTATGGAACTGAAAATGCAGGCGGAAGGAAATATCAAACCAGGCAATATGGTCAGTCATCTGGAAATCCTTAAGGAATTTCAGACAGACCCTACCATAGGAATTCCTTCCGACTGTATGCCAGCTAAACTGGACTTCCACAAACCATTCTGTGTTAGGTTACCTGACCGGGTTGTGTGGAGTGTAAGTGGACCATCCTTTGAGCGAGGGTCCATTGTATGGTTTACAGATGGATCAAAAACGGAAGATGGGGCGGGGATAGGAATACACGGGAGTGGCACTACCCTCTCTAAGTCCTTGAGTACCAATGCTACCGTTTTTCAAGCAGAAGTACTTGCTAAAGAACTTTGCGCTAGGATAGGCATAGTAAAAAGCCTAAACGACGCAAAGATTTATATTGTATCAGAGAGCCAATCGGCCTTAAAGGCTCTTAGGTCTTGTACCGTTCAGTCAAGCCTGGTATGGGATTGTCTGAAGGTTATTAAACATCTGGCAGGCTCAAATAAGGTAACACTTATGTGGGTGCCAGGTCATACTGGAATCGAAGGAAACGAAGCAGGTGATGGCGTCGCCCGTGAGGGTTCTGCCTAGACTGGACGGATAATTAAGTAGGGTCCAGCACAATAGATCTTTTAGGTCGCAGTGCGAGGTGGCTTATCGCCTACATGGCCCTTCAATCAATAATAATAATAAAATTGTTTCCGGAATGAAAATAAACTGCATTGTTGTTGTAAAATTCCCAAAGTAAGACTACATATATGTGTAGGTGTTCTGGCATTATGGTATGGCTATTGTAAATTAATATTAGTACTTTAAACTTCATTTGGTGGCATTTTTTATTCAACTTATATATCAATTTTATTATAGCTGTTTTTAGTAAAACTCCATAAAAAAACGTAAACAAGCATTTTTGTACACAGCTAGCGAAACCAGCGAAATATTTATAAACTAATTTTACGATCTACAAACACGTAACAATGTTTTTTTGTATTTGACTATACGATGGAAATGAGATTCTAAACTGATTTTTACTATTGATTCTATTGGTGGATGGCTTAAATCATTTAAAACCTTCGTAGAAAAATCTTTTAGAAAGTGGTCTGTTTTTGATTCAGTTGTCATTCGCTGAATTAAATTCTTTACTTTCCGAATTTAATAATATGGATGTTGTAGATTACCTATACGCCTGGATAAATAATAAGCCTGCAACAAAGAAAATAGACGCAGTAATCAAAGTTTACTTATGTTGCTCGCAATTGTCACACACTTTGGCAAATGATATTAACAATTACTTCTCAATAACTAACCAAACATTAATTAAAGATGTATTTGCATCGATGTTTCGAGTCGGATTACGGTATCCTAAAACAGATTTGGAAAAGTTTGACCGTTTTACTCTCGACAAAACTGTTTACCAGCACAGTACGGGCAGTAACGGAAAATGTATCTACTGTCATTCTAGATATAAATATAATTTTTAGTAAAAATATCCGAAAAATGGTACACTTCCCATGTACGTTCTTAGCCCTTTGCATCAAGATTTGAAATATATAAGTGACGACATTATTAATGAAAATAACAATTTACCAACACTTAGTGGGGAAAATAGTTTGTATCAACCAACGTTCCTAACTTTAGTATAAAAAAAATATATGACTAACGCACCAATGTGGACCGGCCTACTAAATAGTGGTGAAAGATTTAGCAATAGTTATATACAAAAATTATTTCGCAGTTATTAAGCGAAGGATTAAAACCTCAAACAAAATGGGTAAAATTCCAATTAAAGCAGGTCGATTCTTGAGTTAATTAATTTAAGAAATAAAACTATTAAGAAGCAAATATATTGCAATATACCGTTATATATAAGTTTCTTTAAAAAATAAATTAAGTTTAGGTATGTTGCAACCAGAAGTAACTTTGAACGACCTACAAAATCGTGTTTCTATATGGAAGCGTAAAGGAAAAGACGAAGCAACCTCTAAACATAAATCTAGCTTCAATTTGTCAAAGCTTTCACAGTTGAATAGGTTATCAGCGAAAGATCGAGCCATAACCAGCATGGACATTTTAACGAAAGGCTCCAAAGCTCTAAATGAGGTTGGTTTGTATACGCCAAGTCGGAAACCCAAAAAAAGGATATCTCATAACAGCTTTTTGTCTAAATTAGACAAGTTACCTATACTTTTAAACGCAACACAAAGTTGCGATTATTTTATAAATACCTGTGCTTTCGATTCATTAACTCAAGGGTTGGCTTCAGCAGCACAGCAACTCGCTCGCAGCATTATGAATTACGATGTAGAGCTTGCATATAAAATAAGGAAACAAATATTGTTTGACGTTTTTGGAGAAAAGAAAGACCCCATATGCAACATATTGGATGTAGCAGACAAGTTACTACCCAGTTTCAGTAGCCTTGCACTACAATTAGAGTGCAGAAACTGCTCTACGATTTACTTTGAAGCAAGCGAATAACGCATTGTTTGGATGACAGTTACTACAGCTTAAATTGTAGTAGTTGCTCACACACCATGAGGAAAAAATCTGCCGTGTAACACGACATCATTTGTATTTATACAGAAAACGAATTTCCAGATCAAAAGAAACCAAACTTAGCAGAAGTACCACCGGTTTTGCTTGGAGGGCAAAAATTATATATTGGAATCAATTTGTTACAAAAATGTACTTATGAGGCTGAGAAAGGTTAAATTATAAAAACCGTTGCATAACGTTTTTTTTTAAATATGATTATTAAAAAAATAGAGAGGAAACAAACCGAATCTTTTTTCTTTGCAATTACCTTTTACGAGGATTTGTGCCATCTAAATTAAGTAATATAAAACTGATTATATACATATATTTCGATCCAGTACACAATAGGTATTTTGTAAACAAATTTTAGTACAATCATCTAATTTGAATTTTCTTTTTTTGTTGTTGTGGTTTTTATGATGGTCATACATAGAACGTTACCTAGAGTTTTATTAAATTTTTTTGTCTTGGTAAAGTTTATATATACTCGTATATATATATATATATATATATATATATATATATATATATATATATATATATATATATATATATATATATATATATATATATATATATATATATATATATATATATATATATATATATATATATATATATATATATATATATATATATATATATATATATATATATATATATATATATATATATATATATATATATATATATATATATATATATATATATATATATATATATATATATATATATATATATATATATATATATATATATATATATATATATATATATATATATATATATATAATATATATATATATATATATATATATATATATATATATATATATATATATATATATATATATATATATATATATATATATATATATATATATATATATATATATATATATATATATATATATATATATATATATATATATATATATATATATATATATATATATATATATATATATTATATATATATATATATATATATATATATATATATATATATATATATATATATATATATATATATATATATATATATATATAATATATATATATATATATATATATATATATATATATATATATATATATATATATATATATATATATATATATATATATATATATATATATATATATATATATATATATATATATATATATATATATATATATATATATATATATATATATATATTATATATATATATATATATATATATATATATATATATATAATATATATATATATATATATATATATATATATATATATATATATATATATATATATATATATATATATATATATATATATATATTATATATATATATATAATATATATATATATATATATATATATATATATATATATATATATATATATATATAT